>MU270038.1:0-61354 GCA_021432635.1 Thozetella sp. PMI_491
CTGGCTTGCTTACTGGCTGAGGGCGAGCGATGTCGGCGCCGGCGATTTTTGGCTGTGGCTGGCACCGCCACTCCCAAATGGGTAGTTACCGGATGTGGTTAGATACGGTAAAATCCATACGGTCGATTTAACGGGGTCGCTCCCCCTCCCCTCGCCTGTTTCCTACCTATTTCGGGGAGCCCGTTCAGGCTTTGTTCAAAACCAACAATTGGGGTTACGCCACTTGTGTCAGCGTCCACTCATTCGCCAGCGCCACGACCTGGGGCAGAGGCACTCGAACGAGTCCGACAAAGTGACGCACTCAACCGAGCGAAGGATTCTGAATAGTCCAACTCTCTCGCTCCGGAGACGCTCGCCTCCCCCAACCGACGCAGGATAGGCTTAAACTGCACACCCCTCCTCCGTACTCACAGACGCACAGTCCGCCGACACGGTCGCGGCGGAAGGCAGCGAGAATTCTCGACGCGGCTTCCCCAGCTCCGAGACTGGGCGCCCTGGCCGCTCCCAAGCCGATTGGCGATCTGCCTGCACAAAGTGCCCGCATTCGCAGTGCTCGTCCTTCGATCACCAAGCTTTTTCGCGTAGCCAATTTTGCCAACCCCGCCTGTCCCGCGAGGCCAACTTCCCGAGGCTTCCCTCACCGAGTAGAGAGACCTTCCCGCACGCAGCCCCCTCTCGTCTCGTAGCCCGACCGCATACTGCCGCCTTCCAATTATGCTCCATATACATGGCGGAGATCAGGAGAATGGTTGGTTGCCTCTCACCGCGGGCTCCCCGCCTCATCGCCTCGCCCGCTGCCATCGAAGGCTATGCTGACCGGACGTTACCTGTACGTAGGAGCGGATACAAGACACGACGGGGAGGAACGCGGCCCGGTCCGGCTCGAGCCACCAATACATATCCCCAAGAACCGGAGCACCGGGAACCTGGAGCTGGCCGGAGATAATTCAGAGAAGGCGAGGATACGTTTCTCCTTCGACGCTGGTGCCGCCGCTGCCGAATACGACACACTCACAAGGTTAGTCCAACAACCTAAGGGAGGGGTGGCGGAAGGGAGAATCCCGGAGAGGTTGGATTTTTTCTTGTCTCGGACCGCGAGGGGGCTGTCTACACTCTGTCACATGAGCTGTCTTGGCCATACCACCCAGCAGAGCTGACCTTGCCCTTGCCTCCAGGACCTCGCTCATGACAGACCACGACCACGGGCTCGGCCTCTCCGGCCTCCGTCGCATACGGCAGCAACACAACCCCATCCGGACTCCCACCCTGCCGTCGCCGTCGAGTCGGACGCCCTCAATCGGCAACCTAACCCGCTCCTCGTCCATGACCTTGATGATGGAGGCGCACAACCACGCCATGCCCTTTGCTTCGGGGCCCGGCTCGCCCGCATTTACCGAGGACCTGTCGCGGTTCCCCTCCGAGTCGCTGCACAGCTTCTCCTTCGCACACCAGTCCGAAGAGATCCTACACAATCGCCAGAATGTCCTCAAGCGTTCCATAGAGTTCATGAAAGACAAAATGGGCTGGTCGGGAGCGTCCAACGCGGCCATAGCATCCTCCGCAGCCATCGCCAGTGCACAAGCGCGCCTCAGTGGTGACCTCGAAACACAGCATATGCTCGACCTATTGGCCAAAGCGAATTTGGTGGGGGCAGGAAACCTGCCACACGCGGACCCTGATATTCCTTTCGGACCCCTAACCGGACCCCCCGACATGTCAGGAGAGAACGTGTTCGACAGACAGTTCGTACCGAGAACCACAAGTCCGGACGCTCTCGATGAGCCTCGTGTCTCTCCCACCACCGCGAAACCTCCCCCGTTTCCAAGCACGAAGGAGGCAGAGGATTTGACGGCCGAGGGCGGCCCACGTCCTAGGCTCTCTGGCTCCAACGAGGATCCTGACTCGGAGAACTCGTCGCGGACACCGACCAACGAGAGCGGAACGACGGCGAAAACGTCACCGCCGTCGTCGCGGCGGCCAACGGCGCTGAAGCGAACCTTGACTGACACGGTCCAAGCATCAATGCAACAGAGGCTAATGGACGCTTTGGCGAAGCCGTTCATCGCCGCAGACCAGCCCGAAGCAATCGCCTCCCCACCCCTCACGTCTTCCTTCCAGAACTTTCCGGCCTCAATAACTCAGACCGCCTCAATTGGTTCTTCTGTCCACGGCCATGCCACTAGATGGGTTCCTGCGGCGCAGGCTATCTTCACGACAGAAGCCAAGCCGCCATGGACGATCCTAGCCGCCAACGATCTAGCCTGCTTGGTGTTCGGAGTGACCAAAGCTGAGGTTAGGAAAATGGGTATCTTGGAAGTAGTCCAGGAGGAGAGGAGAGCCTGGCTGGAAAGGAAACTGAAAGAGGGCAACAACCAAGATGTAGGTGATGGTTCTGAGAGTGAGATTTCGACTACAGTTCCCACGCCGGCAATGCCAACGACAAGTCTGTTAGGCTCCCGGGGCGGTGGCATCACGGCCAAGCTTCTGAGCAAGCCCAATTCTCGGTCCGTCTCTGCAGCCAATACCCGACGCCCGGCTACGGTCCACAGTGGCGACCCTAAGCCGCCGAAACCTGGACAGGGGCACCACAATAGCAGCAAGTCTAGGGGTGTATTGCTCTGCGGTGACGTCGTGCCAATACAGAAGCGCAATGGGGCGACGGGATCGGCGAGTTTATGGGTGAAGGAGAAGAAGGTCGGACTTATATGGGTTCTCGAAGAGATCCACGAAGACGTGGCACAGGTCGACCTCGATGAAGATGGCGTAATCACCAGCGTCTCAGGTGCCCTGGGGCCTATCTGGGGAGACGAGAAGCTTAAGCCCGGTATCGATATCGGAAAGCTTATACCTCGTATCCCTCGGCAGGGATTTGACCCTCGGACTGGTGAGATCGACTATGCCCAGATCGCCAAAAGGAGATACTACACTTGTCGCAACAGCGAACGGATCAACATACCTGCGACTGTTGAACAAGTCAGAGGCAAAACGGAGCTGCGGGTGTCAAGCTTTCCACATATCGCAGGCATCGTGGTCATCGAGACAAGGAAGTTGACGATCAAGAGCTCAAACTCAGTTTTTTGTCGCTCCCTTTTTGGCCACGAACGGCCGGATGGGCTGTCAATCAACACGCTATTGCCGTCATTCGACAAGATTCTTCGGATCTTAACCGAAGAGGATGGAATACGGCTAGTCGACGGAATCGTGGTGCCTGAGCACAGTTTCCGGAAGGCTGCGGCTTACCTCGCGCTAAAGGAAGGGCAGCCCAACGCCGCGACCAATTTTCTACGGCCCGAAGGGCTCCCGGCACGACACCGAGATGGGTCTGAATTGAAGATTGACGTGCAGATGCGGGTTGTCAAGAGCGAGAAGCAGCCCACATCTTCGGACCACACCCTGGAGGAAACGAGCGAGGACGAGTCGGCGTCTGAGAAAGATCTCAAAGTCTCCGTGCAGCCATCCGAGGTGGTGTATGCCCTGTGGATCACCTATTCTAGACACCTGCACGCGACGCGGACAAATCTTGGCGCGGCTTCCCCCTTGCTCTCCGGTACAGCAACCCCCTTGCATCAGCCATCCCCAGGCCAGACTCCGGCCTACAGTCCGTCCGAAATCCAGTCCGACTCGGACGAGCCCAAGAAGGAGGAATCGACGGCCTCGACTCTGACTCGCCAGATCAAGGAAGTCGCCATGTCGGCTGCCGCGGCGCTCACCGGCGGTCAGAAATCCTCAGAGCCTAAGTCGCAAGTACCGGCTGCCCATGTTGAGGAGCCGCAAAAGAAGAAGACGATTGATGACTTTGTGATCCTTGAAGAGATGGGCCAAGGCGCGTACGGTCAGGTCAAGCTGGCTCGGTACCGCGACAATGGAAAGAAGTGCGTCCTCAAGTACGTCACCAAGAAGCGCATCCTTGTCGACACGTGGACCAGGGACCGAAGGCTCGGAACGGTACCCTTGGAGATCCACGTACTTGAGTACCTGCGCCGGGATGGCTTCCGCCACCCCAACATTGTGGAGATGGAAGATTTCTTCGAAGACGATGTCAACTACTACATCGAGATGGTCCCACACGGCCTGCCCGGTATGGACCTTTTCGACTACATCGAGCTTCGAACCAATATGGAAGAGCAGGAGTGCCGGAGCATCTTCGTGCAGGTTGCCCGGGCCATCCACCACCTACACATCAAGGCGTTGGTGGTGCACAGGGACATCAAAGACGAAAATGTGATCCTAGACGGGGAGGGTAACATAAAGCTGATCGACTTCGGCAGCGCCGCATACATCAAGAGCGGGCCCTTCGACGTGTTTGTGGGCACCATTGGTAAATCTCCTACGACCTGCGCCTGTCTGCTTCAACCCGAACCTATACTAACTCTCGTTTAGATTACGCTGCACCCGAAGTCCTGGCCGGCAAGCCATATCGCGGCAAGGAACAAGACGTGTGGGCTCTAGGTATCCTCCTCTACACTATCATCTACAAGGAGAACCCTTTCTACAGCATTGATGAGATCATGGACCGTGATCTGCGGGTGCCTTACACCATCAGTGACGAGAGCATCGACCTGATCCGGTGCATGCTGAATCGCGACGTCGCACAGCGATACACCATCGAGCAGGTGCTCGACCATCCGTGGTGCAAGATGGACGAAGAGTAGGCGGAAGGGCGGAGAGCGTGCGGTAGAGCACCAGAGCGGTTGACAAGAGAGCAGCACAAAGAGCGTAAATGTAACGCAGCGGTTGTTTGGTGATTTGCTATGGCCAAAGATTGTGGCGTATGATACCCTAAGACTTCGATTCAAACACGGCAGCAACCACTGGCAACGGATATGACAAAAGAAACAAAGAAATACCACACAACCTAGCATAGCATTGGGGGGGAGGGGTAACGCTACGGAGTACACCAAGAAAGGGAGGGGCCCAAGTTGGGGGCTGTTCAATTTGGCCGAGACACGCAAAGGCCACACACAGGATCAAGGGGCAAAGGTCAAAGATAATTTAGTCGAGTGGGGGTTTGTTCTGCATCATATAAAGAAGGTCAAACGATGATTGGCTTGAGAAGGGCTCGCTCTCCTGTGATGCCCTCACCGTATAGAAGGTTCTACAGTGACTGAAGGGCGACACACCAGCTTTTCTGGTTTGATAAAGTTCAAGCGGTACATCGAGAGGCTCGTCACGGATGTGAGAAGACCAGAGCCAGCGGCCGCAGACCTTGAAGCTCCTGGCTTGTCGAAGTCGCAGAAATCAGAGCTGCAGTCCTGCCACCCTGGCCGTCTCGAGGCCACGGGAACGTAGAAAACGGTACGGCCTTGCGGCAACGGGTGGATTAAGAGCTTAATCATGTCGCATTCCAGTGAATTCAGGTTTCATCAAGCAAACGGGGGAAGTAGTCCCCAGCTCTACTGAGAGACGGTGCCAGACCTCCAAGCGTGTATTCTATTCATCCAACATGCTGCCAAACCCAGGCTATAAAGCCGCTTTCCTATCTAACACCACACAGTAAGGCTACCCTTGGCCAGTAATCTTGCTTACCCCTTTGCTACATCTTCAACAACTCGGGGGAGTGAGCCGCTCCTACTCCCGCTTCCCTTTCGAATGGGCTTAAGCCCGAATATCTCATCTGTTGACACCCCAACCTCACCGCTCCCTTCGCTGGTCACCTCCCCAAAGAGGAACGCATTCCGCTCTCGGCTTGCGCTATTCGGCGCTCGCTTCTTGTGGCCGATGCCCCCTTGGCCGCCGCCCGAAGGCGTAGGGGGGAACGAATTAGGAGGGGAGCCGTGTACCGCATCGGGCTCCAGCATCCAGGCGAATGATGATTGAGCAAGAGTAGAGCGGGTGGGGATCGGGGCGCTGGGACGCTGCGGTACAGATGTTGTAGAAGAAAGTGGATCGCTAGGCTCCGCCCCGGTGCTAGGCTTAGGCAGAGGCTGGCTAGACGCGGTCTCAGGGGCATCGGTGTCCATCTGATCGCCATCGTGTGCTGCGTCCTCCTTGTTCTCTTTGCCCTTCGGTGGCGGTGATGTCGGCCCAGTTTCTTGATCTGAAGCCGGAGATGACAGAGTCGACCGTACCACATCGACGGCTGATGAGGTTGTTACGACCTGGGTGGTATCAAGAGCGACCGTAGGTGACCGGATGTCGCTCACTGACGAGATTGACAGGGTCCCGATCGGCGGGAGATCCTCTTCGGGCATCAACAGGGTCGAGTCTTCGAGATACACCTTGACAAACTGCGCCTTTGCTGCGGCCATCTCGATTGCTTGGATATGCTCGTCTTTGTCTCCTTCGAGTCTTCGTGACGCGAGGCGCCTGAGGTTCTCAACCGTTTCGTCGAGCATAGCGGCAAGCTGCTTATTCCTCCTCTCCATGGCAGCTAGAGTAGCTGCATGGTGTCCCAGCTGGTCCTCGCCAAACAAATCACGGTTCATCCTCGACACACGGGGATCCTGGAGGCCCTGCACATTACGCCGAATCTCACCCATGGCGTCTCGGACTGCCTGGTTGATGCCGAGCTTTTCGCCTCGTTCCATGACGTTCTTCGTGGCACTCTGGAAGAGTGCCTCAACCCCTCCTGGCTGCTGAAGTATCCTTGCAGAGGAAGCGAGCGGCGATCGCGCGCCTAGTGTCCTCTGACGCAGCGAGCCAAAGCCCTGGAAGGTTGGCGTCAGGGGCCGCGAGGCTTGTTTGGGGATGGCTACAGGTACAGGCTGTCTCCCCGTGTATTTCATGATTAGTGTAGAGCCGCCAGCGGCATTGGTATGGTTCTTGAGGTAGACGGCGTCGTCGACAAATGTATGGGGCCCATGAGGCGCTTCAGGCGCTGGGTACTTTAGCAAGAGCTGGAGAGCTACCGAGTAATCTGCTTCTAGCACTGTGCTTGGGTAAGAACACTGACGAAGGGAAGGGTTGAAAATGCGAAGTTCCACGTACGAGTCCAGCGTATTCTAATCAGCATTGCCACGCATATCAAATCTATCAGCTCCAGGGTTGGGTCGAAGGCAAAGATGGTGTCCCAGAGCACCAAAAGCTGCTCGAACGGGAACTCCCTGCCGAAAAGGAGACGAATCCAGCGTCTATCTTGCTTGTTAGCGCATCCGGCTTGGGGATGGGTAGGGATCAGGCTCACATCAAGAATATCTGGGGCAGCACCTCGATGCTCTTGAGATGATCTGCTAGCTCCTGGTCTACCTTTGTCAAGATAGATTCGTGGATGTGCCTGCTTTTCTCGACAATCGTGTTCGGAGAATTCGCCGTCGATTCGGTCCCTTCCCCAGTTTCATAGAAGGCTTGTGCATTTTGCATAATATTGGCAAACAGGGCGTACGCGTCCTGCTCGATGTAGCGGAAGTCCAACATGTCGAGCATGACGGGGTCCTCAATCCCCACGGAGGCGGCTGCCGACCGATCTATCGCATCCATGTGTACAACATAGACAATGGGAGCTAGGAGCTCGTGCATGCCTTGCCTGTACCCGCCAGCGCCAGGGTGGAGTTTACAGTACAGAAACAAAATGTCTAGTATCATGGTCTGCACCGTCTCCTCGTGATAAAAAGGCTCGTCCGGCAGTCGCTGGACATCTTGCAGGATTTCGACCCGCACCTGTTCATCTTGGCGGGCAACATCCCAGGGAGAGTTGGGATCGTCGGCCAATGGGTCAAAGGAGAGCTCGGCGAGCTGCTCTGGGTGCTTGATGAACCGAAGGTACTGCTCTCGCGACGCCCCGTACGAGCGCCGCGACTCGGCGAGGAGCTGAGACCAGCTCGGCGCCGGAGCGTTTCGGAAGAGGAGGAAGGCCTTCCAGCAGATGGAGCGGCATCCGGCGACACAGGGGCTACTGGGACCGTTGAACTTGACCGCCCGCTGGAGATCAGCGAGGCCGGAGCTGTGTTTCAACGTCTCATCCCATCTCGCCCTAGCTAGCTGGTTAACCTACAAATTCGAGGCCGATCAGAGCGGTGGTCGGTCGTGGACCTACTTGGTTTCCTCCACGGTCCTCATGACGACATGCTCGGGGCTGAGCTGAAGGGGGAAGATGAGAGGGACAGAAAGGAGGAATGGGTATTTCCTCACTGGGGCAAAAGCGTAGACCGAGGACCGCTTGGCTGTCAAATGGAGCGCTCGGCGGTGGGGCGAGACGTAGGCGAAGGGTAGTGCAGGATTACGGACGGTCAGAGGAGAAATCGAATTTGATGCGTCGTGTCTTTGCTCTGGTCGTTGCCTCCCGGACTTAGGATGCTCTTATACACACGGCTCACCTGTTAGAGCAGCCGTCATGATTCGGAAGGCAGCTGGGGTGGGGGATGGAGATCACGGCAGGGCAGGGATCCACATGTGGGAAGGTGCAGCTGGGATGCTGCAGCCAATCGTCCGCCTGCCCCAAGTCTAGAACCCCGGCTCCACGTCTAGCAACCGGCGGCGCGACAACCACCGAATCTCTCGAATCTCGCCCAGCTTCGAACCTACGAAACCAATCCAGACCGTCCGCCCGATCGGTCGCCAGGAACCGGTCCACGTCGCGCGCTGCTCCCAACTTCAGAAGGGTATATGACTCACTTCGACGACTCGACAAGGTCTTCGTGGCACTCGTGGTTAGACCTTCGCCAATAAACCGGCCGGCGCGGCTTGCCCCTTCGCCGCCTCGACGGTGCCCACCCCTGGATTCCTCAGGGAACACCTCCCCCTGGGCACCACCTCACTGCCCATGACGAAGGGCCTTCGTTGTGCAACGAAGCTGTGGCGGGATATCTCAATGCATGCGCCGTAACAGCCTGTTGTTTTCTCCTCCTCTAGCATGTCTAGTTTGAGACGTCCTCGAGAGACGCCAGCATGTCCGCCGACCTCTTCGCTGCCTTCAGCGACCCTGCACCAAGCTCGGGCCGGGGCCAGGCCCAGCAACATACCGCTAGCAATGCCCCTCCCTCGATGACGACCGGCTCGGATCCTTTCTCCTTCTTGGCTCCCAGCGCGCCCGCGCAGTCACAGCAGCAGCTCTTCCAACAGACCTCGCCATGGCCTGCGTCCCACCCGTCCCACCAACCCAGCCAGCAGCCCCTCCAGTGGCCGCCGCTTCAAACACCTGAGGTTGCAGCGCCCCAACCCAGCACTGAAATATGGGGGGACCTCGCCGGCTTCGGCAACGCCCGGGCGACGAAGCCCGCATCGGGGAAGGAGGAAGAAGAGGACGATGATGGCTGGGGCGATTTCGAGGTGGCCGCGCCTCAGAACGACAAGGCGGCACCGGCCACCAAGCCCCCTCCTACGCTGTCTATATCCGCCGTTCGGGCTAACTCGTCTGCGGTAGCTGGAGCCAAACCGGAACCATCGCCGCGGACGAGGATCATGAGGGCATCTACGTTGGACATGATGTCGAATAAACTAGTCGATGCCGGCCCATCGGGAATCCTGGAACCCTGGCAGGAGCGTCCCTCCTGGGAAGTGTCAGGGACGGTAACGCGACCTGGGCCTCCCAAGCCTGTGAACCCAGACCCGAACGTCTTGTTCGATGCCGATGATTTCAACGGAATGGCGCCACCAGATGCGATTGACGACGACGACTTTGGTGATTTTGAAACCGTGGCGGCCGCTCCTCCGGTCTCTGCTTCTGTTTTGCCGCCCACAAAACCACTCCCGTCCACCTCGGCGCTCGACTTGATATCTGATTTAGATTTCGGGGTAGCACCTACGAAAACTAGAAAGGAGCCCCCGGGCCAGCTACTCTCTACGCTGAGTCTCCAGGATTCTCCATACCCTCAAGCGCCCAAGTCCCCCTCCTTCCAGGAACGCAACCCTTTCCCAGGACTAGGCCTCACCACTCCCAAGGCCTCAGAGTTCCCACAGGAGGTGAAGGCTAGTTCGCCGTCCCCAGTGACAGCGTGGCCCAGCTACGACGACGAAAAGAAGGAACGGAACAGCTTTGATGAGAATTGGGGAGACTTTGAAGCCCGGCCGTCACAGCCCGTCTCAAAAACGTCTCTGACGAAGCCCCAAACTATGCAGGCCGCATGGCCAGTAAAGAAGACTACCAAGGCAGACCGACCAGCCCCAGTGAACTCTTCTGACTGGGATTGGGATGCCTGGGAAGACACCAACTCCCCCAAGCCAGAGCCATCCATTAAAGCCGTGGCCCCGCTGCGGGATCACGATATCGGCGGCCCACCGCCAACCAATGTGCCCCCCCCCTCCATTCTCCTCTCACTGTTCCCGGAACTCCTCAGTTTAGCCAACTCATCGCTCTTCAAACCACTTACCTCGCAACCTGCCGCCATCAAAGACCGCGTCCTCGCCGATGCGACCACACTAGCCTTCCTTCGGGGCTACCTGGCCCTCGCTGCCGTCGCCGGGCGTGTCATCGCCGGGCGAAAGCTGCGGTGGCATCGCGATAAGTTCTTGTCCCAGGGCATGACCATCTCGGCGGCCGGCGGCAAGGGTGGGATGAAGCTCTCGGGCATTGACAAGACGCAGGTGCGCAGCGAGGACCGCGAGGTGGCAGACGTGGTCGCAGTGTGGAAGGAACACGTCGGGCGCCTGCGCAGCGCGGTCGCGGCGGCGAACTCGGGTGCCATCGCAGCAGGGGAACCTCCGCTGCGGATTCCAGAACTGACTGAGACGGTAGCCGTTCAAACAGCCAAAGGGGCAGTCACGGCACCGAAGCCGTGCGTGGTATGCGGGCTTAAGAGGGAGGAACGTGCGCCTCGGGTCGACTTCGACATCGAAGACTCATTTGGTGAGTGGTGGATCGAGCACTGGGGCCACCGGACGTGCAGGAATTTCTGGCTGGAGCATGAGGTTCAGCTACGACAGCGCTGAGGCGGATCTCCGAGCTGAGGCTCAGCATCTTCCCGCGGTGCATGACGGGTCGTGCTATAGATAGAGAGAAGATCTACAGAGGCGCCAATATTACGTCTGTGAAACCAAAACAACAGCAAATGTTTAATAGACGACCGCCTGGGTAGCTTGTGGAACGGGTAGCATGAGCACCAAATAAAAGTGTAATGCCCTTATTTTTTTCCCTTTTGGAAGCCAATACAGCCGTTACCCGTTACCCATGATCCTCCAGCCGGTGGGGTCATCTCTCTCGGGGGAACTGGAAGGTTTGTTTTGTGGAACAAGTGGGAATCCCGGTGCGACATGGAAACGGAAGTTCGCGAGAAGCTTCATAGAAGGCCGTTGTTGACGTTGAGACGTTGTGTCCCAAGACTCTGGCGTGTTTGTAGCCCCTGGCGCACCCATCCTTCCTTGCGAGGGAGTGATCATCAAGGGTTAGGGTTCATAGTGGAGTTGGTATACCTCGGCTGTTAGCTAGGCTCACATCAAACTCCCCATTCTCTCGCTTCACTTGAGTCGGCCATCTCCCTCTCTGTCAAAATCGGCAACCGACACTTGTCGGCTGGACATTCCGAAGACTAAGCTTAAGGAGTGGGTTTCGGATCATCACTTCCAAAACCTTATTCTAAGCATAGGCCAGGCAGTTGCGCCACCCGCCTAGCCAAAGCCACCTCGCGGCCTCTCGCTCCCCGGCCAATCTCCTCACCAAGCCTCGATCCAAGGCCAGCCTCTGGCTCCTTTGGTCCCTGCTTTAGTCCGTCCGCCCAACCCGCAACCCAACTACCGCTTATCCTGTTCTGTCTTGTCAGGTTATACATTGTCGGGCTTTTTTCCCTCCTGCCATCGACTTGGGCAAGTCTGGCGGCAGCCTCCCAAATAAGGTTGCATAGGTACAACACATGCGACGAGCCCCCTTCATCGAGGGCCACGCCGACGCCACTGGCCGCGCTCTCGCTCTTCGCTCCTCGCATTTACTGTGTAGCACAGCGCCTCGCTCTATCGCCCCAGCTATCGTCCACGTCCACGCTTCCGCATCTTCGCTAGGCCGATCTACAGCCTCAGGACGCCGGTGCGCATGACCCTTGCAGGCCGATAACCATGACGTTGGAGGTCATCTACGTAACGCGCCACGGAGTACGTGTTGCGTGGGAACTTCTCCCGCTTTGGCCTCCCCTAGTCACGCCCCCCTTCACGTGTATTAGACTTTCTGCGTTTCCCAGCCACAACGCTCTGGCCCTTGGTCTCTGCTCTCCCAGACTGGACAGTTTACGACAAGTCGGGCTGCCGCCCGCTAGCGTGGTCTCGGTCTCGCGGGCTCCGATAGTGCCCATTGCTCTCAGTTGGCTTCGCACCGGGGAATCGGCGGCTAGTCTGAAGGGAAGGGCCAGGAAAGGAACTTGCGATCACAGCCATGGTAGCCCAAGGCAGAGAGAGAGAGAGAGAGACGAGAGCCACTCTGCCTTCGAGGCAGCTCTGTCGGACCCGCTCTTGTGGCGACCCCCTGGACCCTACTAGCAGCGCACGCGCCAACGTGGCCTGGCTTATTCCACGTCACGTCATTGTTTTCTCTGTACGGCAGGCTAACACGAGACATCTCGCGCAGTTTCGGTCCAACTGGCTCGTCGATCACACAACTGGGCAGTACTCTGCGTCCATCAAGACCCCTACCGGAGTCCCGTCAGACCCTGCTCTCACGGCTCATGGCGTCGATCAGAGCAAGGAGCTAGCTGCCCACCTCCTCACTGTGCAACCACCCATTGACCGAGTCTACTCTAGCCCGTACTACCGCTGCCTGCAGACGGTTGAGCCGTACACGAGGCAAAGGCAAGAGCAACGGCAGCATGGACCAAGTTACGGCGCAGTGCCTGCCGGCCAAGCCATTGCGGGAAGGGCTGCACCCCCTGGTCCGGCAACTACAGCAGGAGGCGTCAGTTCTGTCCAGACAAGTAGCAGTAGCTTCGGCAGTTTTCGGATTCGGTGTGAGAGCGGGCTGAGCGAGTGGTATGGCTCTGCGCCGTTCGATCACCCGACTTCAGCACCGCCTAAGACACTGCACGCCCTCTTTCCCGGCCTGCTCGAGCCCGCGTACGAGCCTCTGGTCATCCCGTCGCGCAGCGGCGAGTCCATCGACGAGCTGCATGACCGCGTCGCCGCGACGATGGAAACTCTCATCGCGCAGTGCGACGCCGACGGCACGCGCTCCATCCTGCTGTGCACGCACGCGGCCGTGGTCATCGCTCTAGGCCGCGTCCTTACCGGCGTCATGCCCACGGACATAGAGGAGGAAGACTTCGGCGCCTTCACATGCGGGCTGAGCGCCTATCGAAGACGGAAGCTGGGCGAAAAGGTAGGAGACAAAGATAATGGCGATAATACACCAGGTAGGACGGAGATTTGTCACGACGGCCCGATGACCCAGACAAAAGGCGAACCGTCCGTGCCCACGGGAGATTTACGTGACGGCGCTCCGAGATTTTCGGATCGCCGTGCGTCCCATCCTCAAGCAAGCGCACGTCCTCGGGCGCCGCAGTGGAGGGGAGGTCCCGGTGTCGCGGGCGGTTGGAACTGCGAACTGAACAGCGCCTGCGACTTCTTGTCCGGTGGCGAAGAGCGAGGATGGTAAGCAACCCTGTTCTCATACCTCGCATTGTATTGCCCGTGTCTCTGCAAACTACTGGTCTCGCCCTCTGCCCGCCAGGCTGTTATAGCTCTCTTTTCTGCAGGCGGCGATCTTCTGCTCTTTTCCTTTCTTTTTCTCCTCACTCTTCGCCATAGCCACGAGCCAGCTTGCGGGGACCCCCCCTCCCTTTCCTCCTCCACGCCGCCCCAAAATTATGTTAAGAGACACCAATAAGACCGCGCTGTAGGCTGACGTAGTTATCGGCAGGCGTTTCGCTGGTGACGAGTCGTTTCGAAAGCTTGGTCCGGACGGTACGGATGCAGGGAATCTAGGCACGGTTGTTGAGGGCAGCGGGGAAGCCAGGTCTCGACGGGAACGTCCTTCCAAAAGCCCACGCCTCTAGGTTATGGGGTGGCTCTCAGCACAGGTTATCTTTCTCGATATGCTAGTCAATATGGGATCCTTGTAATCGTCGTTCGATCGAGTCCGTCCCAGTGTGCCGCACGGTTCGTCTCTTTGTTGCCACCAATTCATGGTCGAACCGCTAACGTGGGTATCTTTGCTTTTCCAGTGCAATCGGATTAGGCAAGTGGCTTCTCAGGCGGGTGATTGGCGATACTTTGCCATGAGAACAGGGCCGGCCAGGGGTTTCTTCCCGTACCCTGCCGTACCCTGCGTGGCCTGCCTGCCTGCCTGCCTGCCTGCTTGCCTGCTTGTCTGTTTGCCTTCACCCCCCCTCCCCCCCCCCCCCCCCTTCTCCCCTCTTCTTCTCCCCCCCTCCTAGCTTGAGATGCTCAATGCAGAGGGGTGATACAAGATCCTCGCTTCCCTTCTTTTGCTTTCTCGCCCCAACCCAGCCAATACGAGGAGTTCAAGGCCGTGCAGAACCACTCCCTTAAAAACATTCTAGAGCCCTCTGCGACCCTTTGGGACGATGAGAGACACCCCGAGTTCCGCCCTGGCATCGGGAGCAAGGAGAAAAGGACTGGAGTACACCGAATCGGCGGAAACAGAGCGCACGGAAGATGCCATGGTGGGACGGCAAGACCTGTCCAATCCGGCAATCCCACCGATCCCTACGACGTGGAGGAGGGAAACAAGATCTCAGACTAATACGGAACCTGAATTTTGGAGCTTCAGCGCTATTGCTGGCCTGCAGAAAGAAACCCCACCTGCGAGAGTGCAGAGGCGACTGGCGCGCCCTAAGGAGAGAAACGCCAGAGTCTCAAAACGCGGCCAGGTAGCCACCAACGTTTCGTCAAAATGCCGACAGCTCGCATTTCCGAGGTTGTAAATTTCACGGCGGGCGAGTACCGCCCTCCCTCCCTTGACTCGTAGCTGAGACACGGGAGAGTGAGGAGGGTGGCCACTCTGCTAGGGCCAGACCCAAAGAGGACAGGGGCTTGTCGAAGCAAAATGCGACAACAGAGGGGCTAGGAAGGGGACAAAAGCATCGGGTCAGTTACAGCCGCTCGGGTCCGCCAACAATGGCCACGGCTAGCTCAGGACCCTCGACGTGCGGCTGCCGAGAAGCAACACTGAGTTTCCTGATCTGGCCTGGGGTGCGTTACCAACAGCATGGTCAGGGAGAAGGAAACATGAGGAGAGCTGATTCCTGCTGGAAATGAATCCAGGTGACGCTTGCTCGGTACCCTTGCCCTTTCAGTGGCGGCGCAAACGCTATGAGGTTCGTGCCGTTTTTTCCTTTGTCACGGCATGGCTCGAGGCACTCGTCCGTGGGACGGAAACTCGTGGAGCCGGGGTAGATCGTGGGTAGATCTGACTAGCCTGACAAGAGGAGGACTCAGCTTCTTCACTGAGCCTCCGCTAGGATTTGCCTCGAGGATTGAGGGGACGGGGAAGGAAAAGGAGGCGGGCGGCAGACGGCACGTGAGTGTCATCGAATGTCGGGTGCCATCTCCCGTCCCAGACCTGACCCCAGGACGGCCTTGAAGGAAGGGAGACTCTCGGGATCGTCCCAGGGATCCCTCGCTCATCGGGTCGGTGCCCGAGGACGTGTGTGCTGAGTAGACGTCTCGCATGCAGAGAGGCAGGCATCCCAGCCTGTCTCTGGGTGTCTCTAAGTGTCTTGGATGTGCTCGCAAGGCCAAGACCCGCTGCACAATGAGCGGCAGACGAGATGTGACGTGCCAATCAGAGTCCCAAGACGGGGCGGCCGGCCTTGGGGACCAGGACCCGCATGCCGAACCAGTGCGGCTTTCCCGGTCAAGGGCCCATACGTACTTTGCACATCGATGACCTCGAGCCGGGAGCAGCCCACGCCGAGGCTGGTTCCAGAGGAAATAACGACGATAATAATATCATCTAGAAAAAGCAACCATCGCAGCTAAGCGGTTTCGTCCGAGACACTCTTGGAGCCTTCGCTGCTGCTCCTGTTGGCTGCTGCTCCCCCTAGTCCCGCTCCGGGGCTTCAGGACGACAGGCTTCGGGAACGCGCTCCTGGAATAGAATCGCTCTTCCTAGGCCATGCAGGAATCCTGTGACATCACATATCTCACATGGCTAGGACCTGTGGGCTCGCGTCCTCAAGAGCCGCTATGCCGCGAGGCGGGCGTTCCTACCACGTCCTCGTGCTTCGGGCTTACCAGATGCTGAAGGCTGAAGTCACAGAAGGCAGCTACGGCCTGGCCGCCGCGCCTTCCACGCTACAGGGCAGAGGCTGGTGGCCCTAGACCAGACGACTAGACAGTTGTCAAAGAGAGCTGCTGGCAGAGCATTACGCCACCCGGACAACCCAAGACTGTGCTACAATGTACAGACCCCGGGGTCTTAAAGTTTTTGTATGTGGACCCTGCATGCATAGACGATCCTCTCGTGCTCAATCCGCCCGGGCCCCTCTCTTCTTCGTTTCTAGATGCCAATCTCGGGCCTGGGCTCGAGAATTCCATGCCTCTCGTCTTTAGAGACCGCTTCCCTTGGCATGTCGTCCCGGGGAGGGTGCAGTGGCCTGCGCTGGAGGGGCGCCGGGGAGGGGGGGGGAGGGAGGCGGAGGAGGCGGGCCACGGCATGAGCCTGGAACGTCTGCTACCATCAAACTATCAAACAGATGACGAGCGCAGCTCCCCCACGTTTTGGTGCGGATCCACCGGGGGACCGCCATCGAGGACCACCATCGAGGAGTTCGATCGAGGACTACCATCGAGGACCACCATCGAGCCCGTCTCGCTCCATCTCGTTCATCCCGGCTCCCTAGTGCAGAGCTTGTCCGGACAGGACGAGGACGATTAGGACGAAACGTTCTTGTCCCGTGCGTCACGGCTACTAGGCTAGCGAGCCAAGACTGGCCTTCCGCCCCTATCGCGCTTTCGGTCTAAGGCCGGGGTCCCCCCAGGAAGCGATTTTGACAGGAAGCTAGCAGATAAACTTCGACCACTCGCTTAAGAGTAGCCTACAGCAGGAGAACTAGTACTATCCAGGTCTGCGTCGCGACTGTTGGAAGATGCCGACTGCCATGCCCGGTAGGTGCACAGTAAGTATTCGGCATCCGGGATTAGATATCGTGGCAGGCCCGCCCGGGGACTCAACTAGCCCACCGCCCCAGCTCTTATTTTTCTTTGACAGTTTGGTCCCCGCCCCTAGCTGGGCCTCTGCAGCTTTGGCACGTCGCCCATGGGAGATCTAGTCCGTTCCTGCTGCTGGCCCTCCCTCCCGCCACCAGCACCGCCAGTACCCGCAGCAGTTGGGCCGGATCGGCGGCCCTCCGCCGCTCTATCTCTCTGATCCTACCACCCCCTCCCTCCCTCCCCCCCCTCCCCCTCTCTCCCTCCTCACACACTTCGCAACCCTACTAGGCCTCGCCCTGTGTCACCCCGCAGCACCAGTCTAACGCCGCCACGACAGCCGAAGGGCCCGCCTGGCCACGACGGGAGGCTCTCGACGGCGGCGGGCGGACTAGGCCACGATGAGCTTCTCCAGACACGCACCTATGCATTCCGTGCTCTAGGCGATCGATTCCGTGGCCTCCACAGTCTCGTGGGATTACAACGGACATGGCTGTGTACATGTCCGGGGATGCTACTTTTCACTCCGCTATGGGGGAGGGAGGGGAGCGTGTCGCGAGTCGAGGCTGCTCGGTTCTCTCTCCCCTCCCGCCCAGCCGCTCCTTATGTCTCGCATCCAGTCGTCATGTTGGAGAGCTTCAAATCGTCCGAACCACTACGATGCGCCTTGTCAGCCATGCTGTACAAGTTACAGGGAGCCACGGGCAAGATCGAGCGCTCCTTGGCCTCCTTGGCACTATTGGTGTAGGAGACGGCGAGCTGAGCTCCCTTGCTTGCAGATGACCCGTGCGGGTGTTGTCTGCACCTGTGCGAATCTCCAAGCAGCCGGCTAGTTCCTGTCCAGTCCACATTTTCGAGCACTGTGCTAGATAGAATTCGCCCCGATCGATAGGTGCGCAGCTGGCTTGGCTGACCCCAACGGCGGTCGGCGGATGGCTGTCCGACTAAAGCAGGCCGGCCCCCTGCAGTACGAGGATAGACTCGAGAGCGCCGGGCCTAGCTCTTGACCGTCTTGCTTTTTCCCGCCGTCGGGCTACCCTGTGAGACACGCAGACCGCCTCCATGCTGCACGTCCCCCTCCACCTACGAGATGGGAGCAGCTGGCTCAACGAGGCAAAAGCCACTATGGAGCTCACGCTATGCCAGCTTTCCCTCGCTGTAGCTGAACGCCACTCGACACAAAGCGAGTAGATCGCAATCGAGCTGGTGGCCTTTCCTAAAGACCAAGATTTCCGATCATTACGGCCTGTGTGAGATATCTACTGTGCCACACCCCCCCTCCCTACATCTTACCCCCAGAACAAAGCCTGGGTATATTAAGAGCCCTGGTGATCTCCCTTCAACGGATCCTTGCCTACATCCTCATCTCACAGACCACCTTGCTCGGTCAGCGCTAATTCATCACATCTCCCTTGTCTGTCTGATACATTACCTGCCCTCCCTCGCCCTTCGACGCCAGTGAGGTGACTGCTTGTGCCCTTTCCCATCTCCCTGCTTATCGACATTCTGGGACATTCTCGAAAATGCTGCTCGAACAGGTCCAGCAGTTGGAAAGGAGAAGGCTCCCTAGCATCCATGAGCTTGTTCTGCCACCGCCTGCAGTTGCCTGCCCTCCCGAGCCGGTACGGGTCAGGGACGAGGAGGACTGCGCCAGGATACTCGCCGGCCTTCAGGGCCCAGGCTCCAGTGGTAAGTTCGATTCAGGTTTCGACGTTTAGACGTTACGACGTTTCGTTATCTCTTTCCACGCCCGATTGGCGCTGACAGGGCGCAGATGAGGTCCGGTCTAGCCAGAAGTTGCCATCCATCTCCTGTCTCTTTGGCGAGCTAGAATGCCTTCCCTCGCCTGCCTACCTCAGGCGGGGGAGCTGCGAATCCATAGCATCTACAACACCATCATTGGCCTCCACCGCCAGCGTTGCGTCCTCCCCGCCCTTGTCTCCTAGGTCGCCGACCTTCAGGGTGCCGTTCAAGTTCGGGGACATGACCGCGGCCGAGCAGGTCTTCGCCGAGGCCAGGCAATATGACTTCCGGGCAGACCACCACGGCTACGTCCGCCGCCGGAGCTCGCTGCACATGCAAGAAGGCCGTATTGTCAAGCCGTCTTCTCCCCCTCCCCATAGCCGGTGCATCGCGCCCCAGGCTCTTCACGCTGTCCAGGCACAGGAGAAGCCGCGCCGGGCACCGCCACGGTCGCGAGGCAAGCCGCACAACAATATCCCATACACTGAGGAGCAGAACCACTGGGTTATCTACCACAAGGTTGACCTTGGTCTGTCATGGCGCGAGGTCGAGGACCGTTTCAATTTGCTGTTCCCGCTTCCTCCGCCGTACGACCGCACCGACGGCGGACTTCAGAGCACCTTTTACCGCTGGAACGACCGGATGCCGCTGATGACTGACGACTGGTTGCTGGTGCTTGACGATCGCAGTCGCGAGACGTATGCGGGCGTCGGCTTCCGCACGCACAAAGTCAAGGTGCGAGCAAGTGGCAAGAGTGGCGAGGCGTCCGGCAATGTGACCCTTATCGCGCGGTACGCCGAGCAGATCGTCGACCGGGGGTATAGCTGGATCAGGCCAGCCGACATGGCCACTGCAAGGGAAGTTGGTAAGTTCTCCAATGGCCTCGGCAGGGCTCTATTCGCGTTCTTGAATGCTATAGCTCACACAATCCCTACAGCCATCCGCCGCAGAAAACAGAGGCAAGAATACCTTGAGATGAAGGCCGCCATGCGCTCTCGGTTTTGAGAGCAACCCACTTGGTTACGCGCCCATCGCAGCCACTGGAATGCAGGGCCGGGTGCCTGCTCCACGACTCGCTGAGGGTGCCGCTCCCTTCGGGCTACCTCTCTACTCGTCCATCTTGTCTTCTTTTGTAATGTAATTTGTACACGAATGGGCTGGCTACGATTGGCACTTGAAAGAGAATGGGGTCGGTTCACTTCTTGTCTTCTTTTCTACCTCTGTTTATTTTGCTGTAGCATACGGTGCTCTAATATCTCTTTTGTGGCGGGGGCCCAAGGCTGCATATGGAATGGTCATTCGGGGGAGGGTACGGAGGTTGGTGTTTTTGGGAGGCTCCTGTCTCGGAAAATTGATGTCTGCCTGATCTTGATTTCGACATCAAACTTGGCTTTAGGGAACTGCTGGGGCGCGGAGCGGCGTTTACATCTCTTATTGCTTGTCCTATCTGTTCTTCTCTTGACAACTGGTCCGGCAGTGCGAGGATCGCGTGTGTCTGTATTATTATTACTTATCTAGGTACTCAGCTCGGAAATGCGCCGGCGGCGCCCGGCTCCACGAACGTGTGTGCAATCTAGTATCTCTCGTTCTGGACCTTTTGGTGCCTCGCTCTCCAGAATCTCTCTCTTTCTCTCTCCCCCTCTCCGGCTTGGCTTGTTTGCCCTTGTTGGTTGGTTCCCCATCGGGCTCGGTGAAACACGACCTCATATGAGAACAGCAGCTTGGGCTCTCTCGCTGCCGTTGATTTTGCGTAGGTGTTTTGATTGGCAATATTAAATGTCTCATGCAAGCGCTTCTACTGAGACCGGGCATGGCCAACGGGACGCTCTTCAGCAGCAACAGCATGACAAATCCACGCGAATCCCCCGTACATAAAACACACATTCGATCGACAGTGCAGCATGCAGGATGGATGATCCGGGTCTTTCGGGGCCGGCTCGTGGGCCACGTCCAAGCAGGGGCCACGCGCCATTCGAGAGTACGCTCATCAGCAACGCTCAGCGCCGGGGCCCCACACCGACCCCTGATCCAAAAGTAAACAACGGACTCGAGACACAGTTGCTACCTACCTACCTACGCAGAGCAAAAACCAAACTTTTGCAATACACCACGGAATCTGGTTTAATGTCTGCCCGGACCCAAATCCCGTGCTCTGCTTCTCTGCTTTCCAAGCCCAAGCTTACTGCCTACTGCCTACTCCCGTTGCCCCTTCTCTCTGGACTGCACTATACCCTGCCCGTCCGGCGCAGTTCCTCCAGGCGCCGGGCTTCGTCTTCGGTAGTCGGCAGCTGGCCGGGCCGACGCTCGGCAAGGAGCTGCGCGAAACTGTGCCGTAGCGCCTGGAGGCAGGAATGCCTCCACATCAGCTCGGCCGCCGTTTTCGATTGGGCTCGGATGAGTCCGCCCGAGTAGTCCTCGAGGAACTCGTCGAGCGGCTTGTTCTGGCGCAAGTGACCCTCCCAGGGCGCATCCAGGCGCTGGTGGAAGTAGAGCCCGGGAAAGTCGCAGCGGCCGACGATTGCATATCGGCTCCTCAAGTCCGAGATGGCGCTCTGCTCTTCCCTGACTATGCTGTCGAGGCACCTGTCGAGACGCGAGTACCTGGATCCCACGGCCTCTCTCCACGGCTCACGAACATTGGAGACTGATCCTGCGCTGATGCTGACAAAGATTCCCCATCTAGCCTCCCCTCCGTAGATGTAGCCGACCTCCTCGTTAAGACAGGCGAGCGGGGTGCAACACCTTCCGGGGCCGCAGAATCTCTTACCCTGGGCTAGAGCGGGCTTGAAAAGGGCCGGGTGTGCCAGCGTAGCCATCGCCGCCTGCACGACCGTGACCCCTCTTGTCTGCACATTCGGCGCGGAGGCTGGTCTGGGATAGGACCGCAAGGACTCGTGGCTTCTTTGGCTCTCGGGCCTTTGCGCAGAGTCAGCCCACACCACCGTATTCCCCGTTTCTCGCCATTCTGGCTGGAACAGCAACTCATCAGCGAATGCATTGAAGCAGGAGCGAAGCTCTCTCTCTAGGAGGTCGGCATCGAGCAGCGGACCCTGGGAAGTTGTGCCACCTCGGCCCTCGGGGTCGGGGTAGACAGCTGCGCAGATCTTCTCGTAGGCGGCGATCACCTCAGTGACAGACATTTGGAGCCTCCCCAGCATGATCGCAATGAGACTGCCAAGTATCCGCATGTTAGTTCCCGTCTTGTAGGACGATCGACAGGCAACTGCAAGCAAGAAACATACCCTCCCGTGCCGCTTCCCCCGATGATATGAAACCAGTCGCAAGGCCGAGCCGTGCCAGCTCTGTGGCCACTACCTCTCCTGATATCAGGGGAATACCCAGGAGGTATTGCCTGTGCCTTGCTGGTGACCGCTTCCATCAATCTCTCTAGCATACGGAGCTGTAGTATCGTCCGTCGACCACCCCCAATATCTTGCGCGCCGAGCTCTGGGTTAGCGGGTGGTAGTGCAAGGGGAGTCTTTGATAGATCTGCTATGCGTACCTAGCGAGAGAGCGTTGATCCTAAAATCCTCTCCGTCTACGTTTGGATTTGTTTCGCAATACTCGGGCGGTGCTTCATCGGCGATGTGATAATAGGGATGTATTCTGCCGGGCCCTGTTGGGGCAAGCGCGTAGCCAGCACGGCCCTCATAGGAATCCCCATCGTCCTCGGCCTCAAAAGAATATACTTGCCGTGTTCTCCTACGCTGAAAAGTGCTGCGGGTGTCAATATCTGCGCTTTGGGAATCTTCCTCCATATTGACTTGCTACACTGGCCAACCCAACCGTATACTTGCGCTTGAAGGACCTTGACTTGAACACCGCGAGGTAGAGAAAGGAAGAATGAAAGAAAGAGTCAGAAGCACGACCATTTATAAAGTTATTTATAAAGTCTAAGCCTTACATTCATCCTAGGGCACTGAAATGTTGTGTGACCATCTCCGAATCGCCGGTGAAAAGCTTTGTAGGACGACAGAGAGTCTGGTGGTATGCTATTTGGCGCCACTTGCACAAAGCAACCGTGATTCAAGTCCACAGTTTATGGGTAGGGCGTTCGATACATCTTGGTCCTTTGTAGTAGTGCTTCGGGAATAGAACAATAATTCGCAACCCTGCGGGTGGTCTTCACACTTTAAGAATGAAGTGACCATTGGTTGGGATTGCCGACAAGTTTTGAAAGCAGCCTTGTGGTAGCAGAGCAAGTCGGGACAGATCGTGTACTGATACTTGATTTATTTTGCAACGCTAGATTTAACTACTGGCTCGCATCTAGAAAGAAATGAAGAGTGCAGTATAAAGATAAGATGCGACAGAGCCGCGAGTTGGTCGAAAAGGAGAGAGTGTATGAAGACACAATGTTTGTTTGTTGAAAGCGAGTCCAGCTGATTTCATTATCGTACTCATCCGCAACACAACACATTTCATCTGGCAACTTCCCAGCCAAAGTTTCGGCCAACCGCAACTTTATGGGCAACGTTACTCTTCCCCCTGCTATGCTCCTTAAATATTGGCAAGAACAGCGGCTCCACCGAACAGCGCCCCGAGGGCCACGGCACCAGTCTTCGCAGGTGCGGCATTCTTGGTAGTGCTGGAGGCAGCAGCATTGGATGCCGAGCTCGCACGGCTATTCGCCGCGGACGAGATACTTGCGAGGGCAGAGGTGATGGAATCGCGGGCGGAGCCCGTGGCCGTGGACAGTTCCGAGTTGAGCGACGACTGAAGGCTAGCGGCCTCGCTGGTGATGCTGGCAATCTCAGAGCTGACCTGTGAGCGGATGGAGCTAGCCAGCGAAGCAGCTTCGGAGGTGCGCGAGGCGATTTCGGACGAGAGAGACGAGAGTGAAAGAGGGTCCAGGGAGGTGGGAAGCGCCGTTGTCTCGCTGTTCATGGTTTGAGCCTGGTTATTACGGGTTAGAATCTGGAGCGACCTAGCATCGAACAGGGTTCGCATCACATACAGCTACCAGCGAGGTGGCGGCGAGGACGACTGCGAAGAAACGCATGATGAGAGGATAGTATATATCTCTGTGGTTGGTTGGATTGTAAGTAGTAGGAGCGGCCGTATGCACCAGCTAGGAAGAAGCAGCGCTTTATAACAGTATGCGATTGGGATGTCCTATAATACGTGAAGGAAATAGGTTGGGGAGTGACAAGGTCGATGATATATACATTCACACAAGACCCAACCGCACCCCGGTTACGAATTCGAGTGCGTTAGTGGCAATGCGGTCAATGGATCACATCACTATTACCTAGGCCATATCGATCGAGATGTTCCTCCTCACCATGACCAGGAACAGCCCGGTACCGACCGTACGAGCAACCCACCGCATACACAGACAGCGGCTTGCAGGGGCCGGAGCGCACGGGTGCGCAGCCGGCACACTCCGCTCAGCACCGTCACCAGCCTTGTTGCGCAGCATTAGAGCCAGGTGCGCTTCGCAGCGTACGGGGCCGGCGGCTTCCTGTTTCTCGAAGTAGCCCCTAGTTGGCTTAGCTGGGGAAAGGGCGCACCTCGAATCAATGGGAGGCTGGAGAGATGCCCATCATACTCCTCGATCCATGTTGTCATCACCATCGGACTTGCGCTATGCTGGCAGTTTCAGCCCTGGGTTCTGTGCCCTTCCGTCTGGTGGCACTGAGGCTTGGCTGGCACCTCGCGGGACCCGAGCCACGCGACGACGAAGGTGCGAATGTGCGAGAGCCCGAGGTAGCAACACTGGCCCGCGGGGGCCGGGGTCGTGCAGTTCTACAGAGCTTTCAAGGACGTGGTCCCGTCTGCCCGAGGTTCAGCAAGGAAGGCACAGCTGTTCGAGCGCAGTGTGCGCGTCATTAGCCACGGCCAGATCCAGGGCTATCCCTGCGGTCCCTGCATCGCAACTCTAGGATCCGGGAGCCGCATTGATTCCGACAGGGTCTGGACAGGGATGGCAAACTTTATTTTGACCCTAAAGAATCCACTTAACCCAGTATATTGGTTTAGCTCACCTTGCTCCGGTCGTGGGGCCTTGTGCCATCTATTACCGAGGGATACCGTTGAGCCATCATGGCTCCTGTGTCTGTCCTTTCCGTCACTCGCCGTCCCAGGAATGCACAGAGCGAGTGGGAACAGGGAGGGGCGGTTGAAAGGAAGCCTTAGCCTCGCTTCAGTCTCTGAAACGAAGGTTGGGCGTCTTGTCCTGGACATTGTTGCGATGTAAATCAGACTATCAGAGGGCGCTCCTTGGATGAATGATGTCATAATATCAGTATCCTGGAAACAGTGAGAGGGGGGTAAACCGCGATGCGGTGAGCACAGACGCCGGGCTTGGAGTGTGTAGTACTGTACTTTTGCATCACATCATGAAAAGCGGACTGAGAAATGGGTGGAAGAAGGGTGGGGGGTATCATGGATGGTATCATGGCCTAGACGCATATGCTAACTAGATCCCTAGGTATCTCGGTAAGGCGCGATCCCTTTCTGTAGCCTGGCGACAATCTCTGTCGCTTCCTCGGCATTTCTCGCCTCAAAGTCATAGACCTTGTTCGGCTCACGTGGGTCGCGGTAAACAGTAAACTGGTTGGCAGTGTCAATCATCGTTGCCCGTTCGCGAGGCTGTTGTAACTGTTGGCCGGGTGAAAAAAACGTACCTTGAACTGGGTCGGATGCTTCCGGGAGACCTTGCATCCCAGGACGCTACTAAAATGTATAGTCGACTTCTTGCCGTTGGCGTCCGTGATGTGGATATACTCTCCGTCAACGGAGAAGCTCCTCGTGTCGGTAAGGCCCATTCGCATCCGACCTCTTCGGTTCACCGTATACTTCTTGTAACTCATGTCAAGGCCGAGATCCTTGGCCACCAAGGCTTCTTGCGCAAGGGGATGCGGTCCGGCAACCCTCTTCCGGGCTCTGCCCAAGCTAGAATTGTCAGTGCCCAGTATCCTCGGCGACGAGCTGCTCGGTGAACCCGAGCCCGTCATAGTGAGCACGCCGTCAGTCCCGAAGCGCCGTCGGTATAGGTCTAGATCGGCCACGCTGCCGATTGAGGCGACAGGTTGGTCCAGAGGAACAACGAGTCCCGAGCCGGGGAATTTCAGCACATGGCTGGCCACATCTAGCTGCCTCTTCCTGCAGGCTTCTTCTAGAATCTCCTGGAGGTACCTATCTGTGGTGACATCCAGCGTCACCATCTGGCCCGGGGGCAGGTCTGTCGAGTGCATATGGATCCGCAGCAGCTTCTTTTCGCCACGGGCAGCGGCACTCCGTGTCGGGGCTGGCTGTTGCGGGGCGGTCGGGACATCGGCATAGACAGTGGTGCCATGCCAAAACGTTTTGAGCAGTGGGTTGGGCTTGGGAGGAACGGGTTCGAACTTGGATGCGTCGGGCTTGGGCGTGTTCTTGGGGGTCACATCCTCCTCTTCATCGTCGCCGCCTCCGCCGCCCTGTTCTTGCCCATACTCGGGCGTCACGCTCTGGTTGTCAGCGAACTCGGAGGATGAGGCCTGCACTAGAGCAAAGATGTCGTAAACGGCCGAGTTGGACCGCGCCCTTCCCGCCCTGTTGTTAGCGGTGGTGAAGGAAGTCAACGGTTTCTTGCGTTCCAGCGGCGGGAAGTCGTCGTCAACCTCGCCGTCTTCTTCCACCATCCTAAGTGTCCACCAGTTGACATTTAGCTTGTCGCTCGGCAGAGATGGCTCGAGCTTCTCCTCGTTGTACCGCCAGAGGCTGAGTCCGATTAGGTCGGCCACCGTTACAGTCCTGTTCGAGCTCTCGCCCTCATGGACGCTCCGACGGATGAGCACCTCGAATGGCCTTGACGGCTTTGTAGAGAAGGGCGCAAAGATGCGCAGCCGCAACGGGTTCGGGTCACCCTGGCCAGATAGAGAGGCGAACTTGACAAAGGGAAGGTTGGGCTTTGTCTTGTTCGCGTTCAATGCGGCGGATATCAAACTCTTCGGCTGGATCATGCTCATGGGGCGGATCGTGCTCATGGGCCGGGGCGGGGGTAAGTCTCCCATTGAGATCTGCAAGGGGGCGGGCATGGCCGAATTTCGAATGGTAGACCGCCTTGTGAAGTCCCGCGGTGGAGTGCCGACGACCTGGGTGGTCGGCGATGCGTTGAGATGCTGGTCCACGACCTGGAGGAGGGACGTCGAATCAAGACTGCCACCTACAAAGGCCGAGGACCCATCGGATCCATCAGAGTCGTCGTCATCGTCTTCTTCCTCCAAAAGATCGCTCTCCTGACGCTTGATGCCCATGGTGGGTTCTGTGTTCATTCTCACCGACATTTTCGCGGCCCTTTCTGCCGCTCGCGCAGCCTCGCGAGCCTTATGGAACCCCGACGCATCGAACTCGTTGTCCGAGGAGACCTCACTGCTGGTGACAGTATCCCGCCGTGCCCGCTCCTTTACCGTCTCGAGCGCCGATTGCGAGCCTCTCCTCGGAGGCGGCGCGCGCGGGGAGGAGACATTGGTGGCCTGGCGAAGGTTCGAAGACTGTATTGGCGATGAGCCTGAGCGAGTGCGTAGAGGCATCTTGGAGAAGCTAATCTTCTGGGCGGCTCGTTGCTCGGGCTCGTCGTCGCTCTCGTCACTGAGATCACTGCTGTCGTCCTCTTCCATCTGCTCCCTCCGCCTCCGCCGTTTGGTCGCCATTCCAGGGCCAACCGTGTCGGTGCCACCACCGCCAAACATGCCTGTTTCGTCACCTTCATCCTCCAGGGTCAGTGCAGCTGCTTGAGGGGCCTGGAAGTATTCTGAGGCGACGGCGGTGGGAATCGGGGGCGAGTGGGTTCGCTTGATCAATGCCGGATTTGGTCGCCATCCTGCCGATTTGAAGGGGGCCGAGTTGAGGAAGCCCTCATTGAGAGTAAAAAGACGCTCTCCAACTCCGTCGGCAATGTCGTTTAGATAGTTCGTCCGCAATTGGTAAGAAACGAGGCTGCATCCGGCCACGTTAGCACAGCTCGTGGGAGAGGGGAAGAGGGAAACCGGTGAAGATTGGGCCACGCCATTCCATGGCCTGAATCCATTTCAACGTTCAAAGCTGAATGAGAGAGGTCGGAAGCAATTGCTTCCAAGCTACAAGAACAAAAACCCGGGGTAGGCATACTCTTCGACTTGGATGACCGACATTGCGATAACGCTTGGTCCAAGGGAGCGTCTGTTGGCTTGGATTTGGCGATTGGCATCAGTGGTGAATTTGATGAACCAAAGCGAGCTCGACAGCCATTTCAGGCTGGACTTGTAAGGAAGAGAAGAGGCAAGGGAGGAGGGCAGGTAGGCTGGTGTAGAAAGGAGGCGGGGGGAGGGGGTTGAAGCCGGAGCTGCCTCGTAGGCGAAACACCCCAGGTAGCGCGTCCGTGGGGTCACCTAGGTCAGCAAGTTCACTGAGGAAGGGGTAGACCCAAAAGTAAGCTTCTGATTGGACAAGAAATCGAGGCGGGCCCGCCTAGGTACCTACCGATTTAGCGAGTGGAAGAAACCACACCAGAAATCGAGACAGCATCACAGGCCTCCTACTCGAACTCGGCACGTGCATTTCTTTCAAAAAGAGAAACAACGACGGAAGCAAAGCAGCAATGCAGTAATCGCGGTCAAAGAGCCACCACACACAAATATACACACATACGCACACACACCTCGCGCCGACGACTCGCCGTGCTCAGCACCTACGAGCATGGGCTTGGTGGACTACTCCGACTCTGAGTCGGAGTCGGAGTCGCCGACGACCCAACCCACGAAGCCGACCATCGATGTTGCCTCCAAGAAGTCATCCAGCAACCCGATCGCCCGGTCTTCCACTGGCAAGATCCTCGTCAGTCTCCCGGCCAGCTCCGCTGCGAACCCTACACAGAGCGACGAGCCGCCCTCCAAACGCGCCCGAGTCGGCGCCGGCCCAGGAAGCAGTCGCTTCAGCAACTTTGGTGCCTTCCTTCCGCCACCCAAGGCCGTCAAGCCGGTCGCGCCGAAGGGAGCCGCGCCGCGACCTGGCGTGCACCTCAAGACGGGCGCAGAACCCGCGTTTAGCAGAGAAACGGACCCAATAAGCGAGGAAGGTGATGCTCTCAGTAGAGCTCCAGGATCTGGACTTAGCCTGCCATCGCCCAAAGTGTCGTCCGGCCCGACGATTCCTGAGGGACAAAAACCGGAAGAGGAGGTCAAGTTGGTGGGCAAACCCTTGATGTTCAAGCCTTTGTCTGTGGGAAGGAAACCTACAAAGAAAAAGAGAATAATCCCCGGGGCTGTGCCAAAGCAGCCAGCTCCCACAGGCGACCATCAAGGCCCGGTAACGAGCACGATGGTAGCCCCCGAGGAACCGGCCAAGAAGAAGGTGTCCCTGTTCTCCATGGATGACGAGGCTCCGTCTGTCGAACCCGTACCACAGGCGGCGGCTACCTACGAGCCCCTGTTTGGAGTAGGAGGCGGAGAAGAGGACGGCGTGACCGAACCTTACCCGACAGACACAGGGGCTGCTTTCCTCGCCCAGCAAGACCAGCTGCTACCGTCGCGCTCGGCGCCCCAGTCGCTTTCTATCATGGCTGACGATCTTAACCTATCGAAGAAGGCGCGACGCGAGCTCTTCGGACGCAACGGGCCAGGAAGTGGCGGGGCCAAGATTGTAAACTTCAACATGGAGCGCGAGTACGCACACAACGAGGCAGTGCGTGCGTCAGGCGAGCAGCAGGCCTACAACCCGGTGCGGGCGATCGCTCCGGGCAAGCACAACCTGCGGCAGCTCGTCGACGCGGCGCAGAACAACCAAAGCGCGCTCGAGGACAGCTTCGCGGCGAACAAGAGTAGCAAGCGCGAGGCCGGGTCCCGCTATGGGTGGGGTTGAACTGACACACGCGCTACGGATTAGTATCATGAGTTGAGAAGGATGCTCCTGACTTTATGGGCCCAATATACCCGAAGGCTTCTTCATTTGAAGCAATAGGTGGTTTGTGTGCATGTCTTTTTGGTTATTGGTACACAGCCCTGTGGACTGAAAACTATGTGCATCTCAAAATGAAGACACGACAGAGGCAGGAAATTACGACGCTGCGAACCAAGATACCCTCCCAAGCCGCCGTTTCCGATATGCTTGTGTCAAGAAGTGTATGCAAGAATCATAGGGCCGGGTCCTCGCGGACCTCCTAGCAAGGCAATCTGTCTGGATCATGCGTGATCCGCCGTCTAACGCCGCAAATGCAAGTCGTTATCCACATCATGTATGCCCAAGCCACGAGCCTTTCTCAGAGGCACTCTGTGACATTCACTTGGCGTCCATTTTTCCGATCCGCGCCCATCAGGAAGCCCCATTCGCCCCTGGTAATGGGCGAGATGTCGTCGTATCCGTTGGGCGTCATAGGGCCTACCTTGGCATCTCGGTCACCCGGTCCCTCGACAGGCGACAGAACAGAGTCAATCGAGATGCTGTTCCACCGCACGAAGCCTCTAAGCCCGTCCGTTGCAGGATGAGCACTGTCGGGTGGGCGAGCAGTCAGCTCTTCCTCGGTATCGTCGCCATCTCCGTTCGTATGCAAGTCCTCAAGGTTGATCGCCAAGCTGGTCGGCCCGGAATCGTGAGGTTGCGACATCCTAACTGCAGCGTCCATCGACACGCTCACCTGGTGTCGCTTGGCTGCAACCCGCGGCTTGGGCTTGATGAATTGAGTGTCCAGCCTCAAGCCCATGAGTCCCACCTTTGCCATAGTAGATGGCAAAGGTGGAGGCTGCGGCAACGGTTCCGCCACTGGGTTGACGACGGCTTGTCGAATTTCCTCTACCTCAGGAGTCGGCTCCTGAATATATATAGCCGCGCGAGCGGGTTTGAAAGTGACGGTGTCGAGGTTGATGTCGACCTCGCGGTACCAGTCCTCAATCTCGTCCATGTCGAGCTCGATTTCCATGCCGAGGAACTCCTTCTCCTCTCCCCATCTATCGAGCATTGGTGTGGCAGCCCGCTCCGACTGGGTTGTCAGGTTGCTGACGACGCTGTGTCCTGTATCGGACTGCTCGGTGACAGTGCTTGCAGGGGTCTTGAAGCCTGATCGCAGCGGCGACTCGGCCCGCGAAGAAGATTCGATGTTGAGGGCGGCGGGGGGAGACTTTCTACGGCCTGGAGTTCCGCTGTTTCGGGAAGCATTGGAGTGCGTGGGAGTTCTCTGCTTCGGAGTCGTAGAGCGCACCTGCGAACGGCTACGTCGTACCTCGATTTCGAGGGGGTCCTGTACGCCAACCGGCGTCTTCGGCAGGGGCTTTCCCGTGAGGTCCTCGAACGAGAACCTGTGAAGATGCTGCTCGAGAACAACAGGACCGGCATCCTGGTCCTGGACAAGCGGCACATTGTGGAGGCTTAACCTGGTGTCTGGCAATGGCCAGCTCGGCAGATCCATGTCGTTATCGATGCCCTTGTCGCCTTCGTGGCTCCCATAAGCCCTGTGATACATGCGGCCCACGTCCTGCAGCGCTGCGCCATCGGGTCGCCCAAGCCACGTATAATTGTGGGTAAGGGTGCTCTTTCTCAGATTTCGCATTTCATTGCCCAGGACCAGGCGCCGCAACTCATCGACCGCGTCTTCTAATCGGCAGGGCGACTGCGTCTTCGCATAGGATTGGAGGGCACACTTGAAAGTATAGAGATGGTCCAAGGCCAAGAGGGTCAGGCCCTCGGACGTGAATAAAACCTCATTCTGGAGGAGGGATCGATCCATCAAATCAGCGGTTAACCCGCAGTATGATGGAGCTATGGGATTGGAGATCCATTCGGGCCTACAGTGTGGTTAGCTCTGATTCTTAGTCTCTAGGGACGGTAGAACGCACCCAATGTTAAACTTCCTCGCCGCCCTCTCGAGGGAATGTCTGAGGCTCTTGTCTTCTCGGGTAGTTAGCGGTGCTGCATGGAGCAGTTTGATGCCGAATTGGCCCGGTGTCTGAGAGAAGGACGCAGACATTGCACTTCCCGTATCGGTTGTACCCGTTGTCGACGAGTCTACCGTGAAGGGGGTGGCAGGGGTCATGGGAACTGTTGGGCTCTGCGTTTGCGATTGACTTGTACCCAGACCCATGGGCCCTCGTGTGCCCGTGAAAGTCGAATCGGCAGTTGATGCTGTCGATGCCGACGAGGCAGTCACTCCCGAACGTAATGATACATCGCTGAACGTGGGTGAGACAGCACCATTGCGCTGGAGGTCCAAGCTCTGTGTCCGGCTGTGAGATGCGGAGTCATCGTCTGAGTGAAGGATGTTGGACCGGACGAGATTTTTGAGCGCACCGAAAGGCGAAGCGGTGAATGAAGGCCGGAACGGGGTGTTGCTAGTAGAGACGGATGTTGTTTGGGGAAGCGATGCTGGTGACGAGAAGCCCGAGGCACCGGGAGACGACAACGTAGGCGAGGGCAGCTGATAGTCCCTCCGCACGACCACGCAGGTCAGATGAAGAGCCTTCCTCGCTAACCTCTTGGATGTGTATTCGAGAGCAGGCGTAAGGGCCGGTGGCAGATGGTGGCCGTCGACAATCGAAGTACCAGCCTCGAGAGGCGATGAGATGCGCTCCTTTAGGCTCGATGCCATTGTGACTGAAGAGTATGCAGTGGCTCAGCGAAGAGACACGACAAGTTTTTTAAAAAAAAAAACCCCCTCCCAAAAGGCACGAGAAACAAAAGCCAAGAGGCGGAGCTCGTTGGCAGGAGCAAGACGGCTATCCTCCAAGACCGTCGTTGAGCAGGTTCGATGCCGTCGAGGCAGGCAACCAGCAGAGTCGGCGCTGTATTAGGCCTTCCGAGGTGGCGAGACTGAGCAGAAGCTGTTGGCCCGTCGTCTGTCTCGAAGGGAAGGGGCTCTATAGGAAGCCAGATCCTTGGGTCCGCTCAAGACTTACCGACCTTTAAAAAAGTGTCGGGAGCTTTGGGAAACCCGGGGCAGGCGGCTCTTAAAGAATGGGGGAGGGGACGGTGGGAAGGCTGTCGCAGCCAGACTAGCAGACGAGCGATCAACCAACGTGCATATCTGAGGCACCAAACAGGCAAGCAAAAGAACCCGAGAGGGTCCAGCTACGCAGATAGGTGGAGATGCGACATGCCCTACTGCGAGGGGGAAGCAGCCTCTCTTGTGGGATAAAAAAAGCCTGGGCGGCTAGCAGCAGCTGCTGCTGTTCCATGTGCGCTTTGCCGGGCTCCAGACGCCAGGGCAGGGATCCGCCTGAAGGGGGAGGCATCGAGGTAAACAAGTCCCACCCATCGGTCGCTTGAGGACCGGGGGGGGGGGGGCGGCCAGCCGTGTAGCTTTGTTTCAAGATTTGCGTTCCGCGCAGGCGAGGACCCCCGACGCGGCAGAGGCCCTCAGCGGCCGAGGGTGACCCGCCCGCATTGGTCGGGGGAGGCGGTCGGCAGGTGTGACGAGTCGAGGGACCGCTGGCGCCCGATGTGCCTGCTCGGACAGGACCAGGGATCTGATAGTTAGTGGTGGTGGTCAGGATCCATCAGCGGAGAAGGAGGGGGGAAGGGAAGGGAACGCTGGGGGTGGGGGGTGTTGTGGTAGAGGAATATCTCCAGACGAGGCAGGAACGCGCGGGTGGATGATAGCAAGCCATCTGCACGTCCGCCCTAGCCTAGCCCCTACCACAGGCGCGCCGTTTTCTCACAGGTCCAGGCCGGCGGCAGGAATGGCCCTAAAGCAAACCATATGTCGGCCTTTCACACGTCACTCGCTGCCCTGGGCTCGAACTCGAGCTACCATTCGTTGCCAGTGGGTCCCGGCGCCTAAGCATTCTATTTTCAGGCCATTGAGAAGCCGCCGGTTGGCCGCCTGCGTGCGGGGTGGACGCTCGGGCCAGGACTGGACGTCGCCTAACTGGGCAACTGGGGCGCCACCCCCCCAAGAGCCCCCGCTTCTCTGGGCTTTAGACGCGGGAGACAGTCAAATCCCTGTCTCCGCTGTCTTCCCGCCGTCCCCTTGGTTTTCCCTAACCTTTCTCCCCTTCCATGCCGGCCCTCTCCCCAGAGGTTACAGAGTACAGAGCCCAAAGACATTGCACCCACCGACTAGAGGAGCCACATGCAAGAGGGAAAGCGGCTCATTGCGGTGCCTCCTCCCCTGACTGATGCCTCAAAACAGGGATGGTCGTTCACCTCGTCCCTTCCGCCTGTGCCCCCCCCTCCTCTCTCACCAGGCACAAGCGCCGATAGACCTTCACAGGCACGCATTATACTGCTTCACATACATCTAATTTGTATTACCCATACTGTACATACCAAAATAGCTCCTTATGCATCGTCGCCCTGAGGCATGTTAGCCACTGAAGCCTAGCCTCATTTCTCAGCTCGTCTCAGATCTCCAACTGATTCTCTGACCCGGTCAACCTGAATCTGAGGCAAGTTCCGCCACATTTCTAGGCTACGATTACGGGCGACATGGCCTCTTTTCTTTTCTCCCCCCCCCCTGGCCTCCCTCCACCCTATGGACCGGCCTGAGTCTTGCCTGGGCGAGGCTCGAATGCCGATTAGATTCTTCACCCCAACTTCCCCTTTTCCCCAACCTCAGCATGGGCCGGAAAGGAGGATATAGAAACGTGACAAAAGACAACAAACAGACCGCCAGATGGCTTGCCCACCGCTTGCAAGGCACTAACCGCCCATGCACTTCCCAGCCAACGAAATTGCCTGCACCCCCAAAACTCGCGGGTGACTCGTTCTCCAGAACCGTTAGTTCGGGCGACTACGAGCATGTGTTCCTCACCAAGAACCAAAGACAGGCGAGACAAAAGTGGAGAGTTGGGAGAGAATGGGCGGGAGCTAACGCACGGCTCATCCGCGCGACCTACTGGGTCCCGGGGGACAGCCAAGCACGCCGAGGGCAGATATCGGCGCTCCGATCTGCCGTGCTAGATGCGCTTGAGGCTGGGATCACCGACCCAGTGTGCGCACACTAAGCGAAACCCGGGCCTTTCTGGTTTGCGCTGCACAGCAGGGTGCAGACGCACACCACAGGACCAGGAAACCAGAGCGGGATCGACATGCATACCCCTCGTGTGGCGGCTCGCACTCGCGCTTCAACTTGTCGGCTGCAGTCCCTCCTGCCCTGAGATTGGCTGTCCGTCGCCCGCCGTGGCTGTTATTTCCCTCTTATCTGCTGAGGAATTCCAGTGCTATTTCGGGACTCGAGATCGTGCGTGCTCTGGATGTGCTCTCGAGCTGGGCAGGCGCCAATTGCACACCAAACCATCGAGGGTCCAAGGCCGAAGGGCTGGGCCCATTTCCGAGTCCGGCACAGAGTTAGATTAGAGAACCAGGAACTCAACCAGTCGATCCTTGTTTGGGCCGCTGCCCCTGACTGCTTCACCCAGGGCACCCTCCAGGACCCTTTCCAGGACTCTGGGCAGGGACCCGTGAATCAGCCTGGCCAAATAGGATGCGGCCAGAACCCAAAACAGCAACAAGATACTCTTCGTGCAAGGTACAGCTGTATCATCCATTAGCCACCTAGTGGGCTCTAAGCTTCATTCTGGGGCAATGCAGTCTAACCTCCTAAAGACTGACGAGTAAACTCCTAGTCTCAGATGTTCCCTCCGCGGATGCCGTCGCACCCCCTTATCTCTTGGCTCACAAGACAAGTACCACGAGCTCCTTGCCCTACCCTGCCTTGCCCTGCCCTGCCCTGCGCCTCGCATAAAAGCAAACGAAAAACAAAGGAAGGGGGAGGAGGGGGGAGAGAGAGAAATCGCCCGAAAATAGAGACCGCTGAAATGAAGGCCGCTCTCTCCTGACGCCTTGGCGCCGAGGCCATGCTTGAACGTTCATCGTAGGAATATGCCATGCATCATCGTGTCCCTCCTGCCCTGTCCGGTTCCGGAGCCCTCTCTATGTGATTTCCCCTAGTGTAGACCTGTGTTCTGATCCAGTTCATCGTAGCAAAAGATGTGAAAAGAAAGGCAAGGAAAGCAAGCATTTCGTCGTACAGAAGGCCGGTTGCCCCCCGTTCTGAATGTCATGACGGTCGTGATCGCGTCCGCGTATTCATGCCTTTTACTGAGGTTCACCGTCCGCAGGCATGCTGATGTCGCCGAGACTATCGGGCTGCTCCGAGATGCCCGAAGAATTCTCCCATCCTATAGGCCCTTTGCGGTCAGCCGGCCGCCGTGACGCTTGATGCATTGCTGGATGAGTCGCTGTAGAACATACCAGAACCATCTTCCTCCGGATCCTCAGCAACCGCCAGCCTGGCAAGTGGCTCGAGCACATCTATGTCGAAGTTAGTCATCATCAGTCCGAATGAGAGTTAGTCTTAGGGCGGTCTATACTCTGGCTGAGTCGTATGAATTCGTCCGCAATCGAGTCTTCTGATGGTTCCTTGAGATTAAAGTAATCGGAGCAGTGCTTGATCACGCGTTCTAGAGGTTCTACCAGCCGAAGAGAGACATCAACGCGCCGGACCACGTAGTTGTCACGAAGGTATATCAGGCAGCGGATGCCCAGCTCTCTGGCAGTAGAGATCATGACAGAAGGGTACCTCGGGTCATCGCCGTACTCCTCTCCATCAAGCTCGGGTGATGGGCCATGCTTGAAGATATGCCGATATAGGAACTCCTCGACACCTTTGCTGACCGACGGATCGTAATAGCCAAGCAGACCAGGTGCCCACTCCGGAATGCGTTCCAAGTTGGCCAGGAAGGTGTCCACCGGAGCCTCGAGGGAATGCTCCTGTACACGTTCAAATATCTTTCGCTGAAAGTTGAAAAAGGCCCGGCCCTCTCCATGTTGAATACAGGAGCACTCGTTGCAAATGTGGCTGATCAGCTTGTTGGCGTAATCTGCATCTGCGGCTTTCTCGCAGAAGACTGCCGCAACCCGGAGGAATGGGGCGTTGTGAGTCTGCGTGATCTGGCCGCTGATGCTCTGTCGCAGAGTCCGGTAAACCTTCTCCTCCATAACCGGGCTGCGGTCCATGAGGACCATGATAATTGAGTTCGTGTCCGGCAAGTTTTGATTCAGACCGATCAGCTTCTCGACGAAGATGCTGGCTGGACCCCTGCCCCAGTCTGTCAGGAGCATTCGAGTCTCCATCTTGGTGAAATAGAGCAAGCCGTCGGGATCCTCCTCGTCCCTTATCTCGAGCCGTTGATCATATCGCTCTAGCCCAATATCCGGGCGCTCTGGCGAGTGAAAGGCGAGCGATGAAATAAGAACGTCAACGAGCGCGATGATGTTATCGTACGAGGGCGGCCGCGTTGCCATGCGACGTGCTACAGTCGTCGCCAGCTTAGTAAACTGTGCACTCGTCTCTAGGTTGGGATCCGCAGAAATGATCAGCATGAGCTTGTGCAGAAAGCTTGTCTCGAGGAATGCGTAGACTTCCTCACGCCCCAGGTTGACGAATGAGAGCATAAAGCCGAAGACTTCCGGCCAAGATCGAAGGTGAACCTCGAATTTGTCGAAGAGGTGCTTGAATATGCCAAGTACACCGTGGATGACCTTCCGCTCGTCGACATCGTCCTCGTCTTCTTCGCCGTTGGAGCTGCCATACTGCAGTCCATAATGGTAGGGATCCTGATCCCTGATAACATGCAGTGCTTGTAGCACCAAATCAACCGTGCCTTGGCGAACCAGCTGTTCTGGGGAGCGTTGAACGAGCCAGCGGAGCGAAGGCGGCCGGTCAAAGAAGTATCTCACCAGCGCGAGGCTGCAGCGCACACAACTTCGCGAAAGGGTGATCAACACATTCACCAAGCTAGCAAAGTCCGGTATGTCCTTAGCCCGAGAGGCGACCTGGTCAAGGTGTCCCAAGGCCATTTGGATGGCTGTGTCTTCCAACTTGTGGGACGCAGTACACGTGTTTCGTGTGATTCTTTTGAGTCGAGCCAACGATGTGCGAACGAACGAGACCTGGGCAGGGTCATAGAGGCAGTGCCGCCGTAGAATCGAAGCATTTTCTCTGTCGATATGGGCTCCAAGCTCACTCGGAACATTTACTTGAAGCGGGCCTCGGGAGCCGGTCGGGAGGAGCTCCTGTTCTCGAGCCAAGGAGGACGCCCGTTGGTAAAAGAGCATGTACGCGCTGTAGTTCTTCTCAAATGGGACACCACTCTCAAAGTTGGTCCGATAGTCTGTACCGCCGAAGCAGGAGCTTTCCATCTGAGTTGGGTCCCAAGAAGTGACCACATCGTCGTTGAACTCGACCCAGGCCTGCGAACTGCTGCTCGTTGGCCGCTCCCGAATGTACGAGTAATAATGACCAGATTCGGCGGTTCCCGAATGCACGAGCACGCCCACTAGCTCAAAGATGTCTTCTGCCTCCTCTTCTGGATTGCTCAAGTGGTCAATGGTGTATGGTCGCATGTCGATCCGGTGGGGGAACGCAAAATAGTCGTTGATCTTGCTGCGCTGTAAGGTTCGCAGGTTGAAGTCAAACCGTTTGAGATGAAAGATCAAGTTGTCCGGCATATCTTTCAAGCAGGCCCTATTGTATCTTGTCAGCTCTTGGAACCAGTCATCCATTACTGGCATCGCTTACCGTTTCACAGCGTCGACGTGACGGTCGCAGCTGGAACACTTGTATTTGTTGTCTCCTGCCATGATCTCTCCGTCGACATAGGCTTGCAGACTCTCCTCTAGGCTGGTTTTGCCCTTGATATCGCATTGGATAGCAGAAAATGGCTCAAGTCTCTCTGAGATGTGCTCACACTCCTTCGAGGAGACTTGTTGCACCAACTGCCCTCCATAAAAGGAGCGGAACTCTTTCTTAGCCTCAGCTCCGAGGAGCTGGCCCTCCCATCGATCAAAAAGGAGGTTATAGAATTCGTCGACATCCATTTGGTTGTGAATGTCAATCTGGCTATCCTCATACGTTTTGATGGCGTATACGCAGTCCTCGGGGTTCATGAAGCGGCGTATGCTCCCCTGCATGTTGCCAAACAAGATCTGGGTCTGGAATAGTAGATGCTGCTCAAACTCTCGATCCTGGATATGAGCATCTAACATAAACTGTCGAAACTCAACGTTCATGAAAAGCTGGGTGAAGAGAGAGTTCAGGTAGCAAGTGTTGGACAGATTCTTGAGGCCAACATAACCGCAGGCAGCCCGGATGGCCTTGGATCGCTCAAATTGAGGGTAGAGGTCATAAGCATAGTAATCACCTGTCCAAAGTGTCAGCTAGGGCCTTGGACCATAGGCATCGATAAAAAACAACATACCATCGTCGTCGTTGTCGAAGGGAACTAGCTCGCTAAGGTCTCGAATCAGGAACCCCAGCTGACGCCTGTCATCGCTAATAAGCGCGAATAAGATGTCGATCAGCATGGCCCGCGCAGGAGGGTACAGGATTGGGCGGCGCTGATCGCTGTGCGGCATTTGGCCATCTCCTCTCTCGAAGGGAGGGAATAGATGCTTCCAAAAGAGTTTGCGCGCAACACTTCTGTTAGATTCGGTCAGACGGTACCCTCAGGTATTACAAGAAGACTGTTGGGCTTACTCCTTTGGTAGCATGCTCAAGTCTATCGAATATCCTTCCAAGCAGAGCACGCAGTGAAGCAGCTGGACCAGGCCGAAAGCAACGACGTCGGTTTCGTCAGGTTGGGTGACGTCCTGGCAAGTGATCGAGTTAGATCTACCGACGTATTTGCGAGCAGAGAAACTATGGTAAAGCATGGGTACCTCAAACGTCGTATGGTCCAGAAGAAGCTGGCACCAGTTGTTCAGGACTTGCTCGAGATCAAGAACCTGGGACTGAGACACCCGCAATATCTTGAACATGCTGAGGCAAAGCTCAAATAGTTCGCTGCAGGTTCCAGGGTGCGCTGGAGCTGTGGCGATGAGAGTAGATACCAGTGGCCAGAAGAAGCTAAGGAATTCGGAACTCCTTGCCACCGAGCTACTAAATCAAGCTGGTTAGTATCACAGCTTAATACCCAGAAAAGAATGCCGCACCTCGTTTGACGAGTATTCTCTCGAATAAGCGCTACCGTGTTCTCCCTGACTGCAGAGCGTTTATCGCCCAAGATGAGTTCACCTAGTAGACCCGGGATGGAGACATGGTTGCAGAATGCTGTCCAAAAGGTTTTGTTTACCGAACAGCTCGCAAAGATACTGTGGAGAGCCATGTAAATATGTCTCGCGGAGACATCCGAGCTATTCGCGGTAGAGGCCAATAACGATAAGATCGCTACAAGGCGATCCAGTAGGTCGGCGTCGAGGAGGTCCGTCGAAGAAGGGGGTAAAAGGGGTTCTGGTCACAAGTTAGAGGAAGCGATCCTGAAAGAGGTTTACTTTGCGCACCTTCCAGCAGACAAACTAAACACTGCACGAGGGAAGAGCTCAGTTCCACCTGGAGCTCGATGCTGGGACATTGCGCAACGACCTCTGCATCGGTTATTGCAGCGACGACCAGAGACATAGCTCTTGCAAGCGGGGCGGAAGAGGCGTCTGGCAAGCTCTCTCCCGCATTGTGATCTGCCGCAAGATCCGAATTGCTGGCTTTGCTGCGGTTTGACGTGAGATATTCTTGCAAGACGTACACGCCATAAAGAGAGCGGAAAGGCTGCCCTAGCGGGAATATCTGCTTGTAGGGCGTTGATTCCTCCTGGATAGCACGCAGCATATTCTCATCGGCAGGCAGCTTGACCAAAAAGCTGTAGATCTGTAGATGTGTTAATACCACCACGATATGGTCTCGCCAACCTCAGGAACCGCGTGGAAATGTACCTCTTGAGCCAGTTTCTCCTCCATCGTCAAGTATTCCCACAACTCCTGAAAGTGGCCCAGAATTTCAATGTCAACAGGCGACGCACCAGGTCGAACACGAGTGGTGGGTGAAGGTGGTACATCAGACTCCCTCTTGACAAGTATTATGCCATTGTGAATTTGGAGGTCTTCCAAAGACTTGCAGATGTCGTTCTCTCGAGGGACGAAAGGCCTTCCCCTGTAATATATGCGGTAGTTGGTGAAACCGGTTACCTCACGAAGACTAGCCAGCAAGGATGCAGCGGTGTTGCGTCTGCCTATTTTGAGAGGCATGACATCGGTTTGGCAGTCACCGTCGAACGACTGATATTTCAACTCCGCAGACTCACCGTCAATATCACTAGGAGGTTCTAGAATCAATGCTCGCAAGTCCGGTGCCGAGAAGTGAGCCTTTGCTTGGTGTAGTCGATGAAACTCACGCAGAACCGCGAGCGAGCGGATGAATAAAAGCTCTTGTTCTTGGACTTGCTGTTCCGATGCAACGATCACCATGGATTCGTCATCGCCACTGGCGGTCCCATCGTTGAATGCCTTGAGCTTGGTCGCGGCGGAGAACAGCTGGCTCAAGCACCGCCGTACAAGACCCAAATGAACGTTCCGAGCTCGGTAATGCGGGAATGATACGATGGAACGGCTGTCGATGTACACGTCATTGACGAGTGTATGTATCGCTTTTTGCTCGATCGTGTGATCAGGGGCGGTAAGAATCATACGCCACAGCTGTTCGATGCCGGATTGATCCGCGCTTTCAGAGTCGTCGAGGATGATGCTCTCAGGGTCATTAACCAGAGGCAGAATACCCTCGCGGACAAAGTCGAGGGCTCCAGGGCAAAAGCATTCCGGTGCGAGTGTCGGTAGATACTCGGTGAAGCAAGTAAGTACAAAAGGGTTGTCCGCCCGGGTCTGCGTCTTCTTCAGTGAGGTATTGAAGATCTGCCAGGCGACATATCTATCCTCCTGGCAAGCCGCCCCGCTGCCCACGAGCAAATCCCAAAGTTTGAGGCCGAGCTCTTTGGTGATTGATGAGGGCTCATGTGACAAAATGCACGTTATCAGTTCTTTTCGTGGCGTGTTGTGCTGGCCGCTGATAACGGCCGGAAATCCTGCTTTTCGCGCCGCCGTGCTCGCTGCCTCGAGTTCTTCCACCAAGATGCGCGTGAGGCCATGATCCACAGTCAGGTTGTGAAGATCCATTCGGCTCTGGTATGGCTTCAAGACAAGCGAGAGAACCCAGAGGCTTCCAAGCGCAGTCTCGGTCTTCCCAGAGATGTCTCGCAAACAGTCAAAATAGATGTCGCGCCGCGTGTCAGGAGACGGCCCGGGGACGAGCAGTTCCTTGAACTTTTGAAGGGCGAATTGCTGAATATCGAAGTACGCCGTGTGGGACTGCGGTCCATAGACGGATGAGAGCCGAATGAGCCGTATACAGAGGGTATATGGGGCTGCGGCCTGGACAGTTCGTTCAAAGCCGAACTTGTTCGGAAGTTGCCTCAGAATGAGGTCGAAGAGCTCCCGCATGGTGGGACTAAATGCTTCCACAGGGACGGTGCTCAACTTCTCGCAGAGATATATCAAGCCTTCGTATGTAAAGAGTTGCGTGATACGACCGATCATTCGGATCAGAGCGTCTGATACTCGCGGATCTTGGGTCGAGCTCACCGTCTGCCACAGGGCATCCGTGTGTTCATTAGTATACGTCTGTGAGACCACGAGGAAGCCAACTATGTTGCTGCTCTCGATGGTAATCTCTGGGTGGCACGTCGGGCCCAGGATATACGATACCAACCCAGTCCGGAGGAGGAAATCTGCGATGTACTGCAAGTACATCCGACTCGCTTCGTCCGGTACGTCGCCGTACTTCCGCCAGATAGCCACCAGGTCGTTACACATGGAACTGACCGCCATGACGCGAAGTTGCATCTGGCTAGACATGATCATCTTGGTAAAAACGGTGAACTTCCAGTGCTGTGCGATGGCCTCCGGCACGTGCTGAGAGGCGATTGGGGGACGACTCCGCCGGTGCTCCTCTACGGTTTCGGGGGGCACGATGCGATCGGCTGTCAAGCACATCCGGTATATCTCTGTCAGAGCGTTGACAAGAATCGACGCAGTATCAAAGGATAGATGGTTAACGTGTTTCTCAATGATGGTCGACAAAGTAGATGACACTGTCTTAAAGAACTGGTATGCGCGTGTCAGCTGGGCCTTGGGGCTCTCGTTGCTATCAACGTTGCTGGCGTTCTTTCGAATATGATCCCGCAAAAGGGTGTCTACCAGCACGCTGGGGTAGGCGAGAACATCTGTGATCTTGGGGAACCGTGGCACAGCTCCCACCAGGAATTGTACTAGCTCTTTCAGGTACCTCACTGGGCCGCCTTGAGACGCCAATGACGCGTGGAACTCTCCGAGGACAATGTTGATGTCTGCCGCGTAGTCGCAGTCAGGGTCCCCGTTATGGAGCTGACCATTATGCAGGATGATCTCTTCCCGTCTAGTGAGGAGGGCGAATGCATGGATAAAGCCCAGAGACACCAAGCCTGGGATCTGCGACTGCTCCGTCATTGGGCCCATAGCATTGAGCAATCTTAAGTCGTACTCGACGAAGAAGGCAGTCAGCCTCGCAAAAGATCCATAGAACGCCATGATCTCTTGCCAGAGCTTGCCACGGGGGTAGGGCATCCTACTAACCGTTAGAGGCGACCAGGACGCAGGATATGGACGACAGACTTACTTGCGAGTTAACATGAACAGCACCAATTCAGGGAGATTCGACCAGAGCTCGTTATGGTCCTGGACCGACTTGAGCATCTCCTCGCCGCCGGTTGCTTTGAGGTAGGCAAGGCAGATGTCGATCCAGTTCGAAATATCCCTAGACACGCTCTCGTGGGTGGGTAAGAACTGTGTCAACCGAGCGATGGCTTCAGGATATGACTCTGCGGGGTCGCGATAGGGGAAATCGGGCGAAGGATCGACGAAGATGGCGGAAGGCAAGCCGGCCAGCCCTCCGACTGCTGGCTGGCCAGCATCGAACCCAGAACCATCATCCAGCTGGAAGGGGAGAACCTCGACTTGCGGGCTGCCCGCCCCCGAAGTGGACGTCGCAGGCGTGTCGCCAACATTCCCGCTCTGAGAGGGGTCCACCTCCGAGTCCTCTATGCTGATCTTGACATCACCGTCCATGTCGGCTGGGGCATCGGTCGGGCCGAGCTCTGCTGGGATTTGGGCTGTCGGCGATGTCGGAGACGAGGGAATCGCATCCAACGGGCGAGAAGGCGTGCGAACGTTGATCGTGACTCGGCTCGATCGTTCCCCCGTGAGTGGCGGTCGGGATTCGGCCACAGGTTGCTGGTGCGGCTGCTCGGGGGTCTGCGGAGTGGTGGGGTCTGTCGGGACCTTCATGGCGGTTGCCTCTTGCTGGTCAGCAGCGGGGGAGCCGACCGAGTCGATGGATCGGGTAGTCGAAGCACCGCTGAGAGAAGTGCGACGACGTTTTCGGGATAGGAGGTCGCCTTCGTCGAAAGGGTTGGGGCGGGTCGAGCAGGGCTCAGAAGAGACGGCGCGTTCTCTCGACTCGACGTGCCCCGAAGCTTGGTCCATCTGGGTTGCGCAAATGGTATCTGCCGGGTGGCTGGAGCTGCGGAGACGGAGCAGCTTCGCTCGAGGAAGCTCGGCGACAGCTTCTTGATCTCCAGGGTCTTAGCATGTGTATTCCAAAAGCAGAGAGGGATGGGTGGTAATATGGGTGGGTAGCTTGTCAAGGTGGGGGTGATTGGAGAGAGGCAGACGGATGCTGGGATCGCGGGGACGGGAAGAGCGCCAAGGTCCAGGTAAAGAGGTACCACGCCTCTGCTAGGCAGCCCACCCTGGCAAGGCCACAAAGCCCAGGCAAATGGCCAAAACTGGCGGTTGACGGCTGCACCAAAGAAATTTTACAAGCGGCAAGGCGGGCAAATGGCTTCTATTCGCTCTTTGGTTGCTGTTTTTGGAGGGTGTGTCAAAGGACAAAAAGACAAATAAATAAAAAAAGGGCTTCTGGGTCTCCATCCAACGTCTCGCAGAGAGCACTGGAGGATGGCGTTGAGGTAGTGACCGGATGAAGGTAAGATTGTCCGCGGATCAGAAAGTGGTTGCACGAGCAGGCAGTAAGGGGAAGATCCGGAATCAAACTGCACAGCTAGACCTACCTACCTAACCAGGCTGCAAGAAGCGGAAGCTGCCGCCGCGATGTTCGAAGGGCCTGAGAGGGATACGGTGGCGGCTGCGGATGGTGGCAGGGCGCGTGAAAGCGACATTCCCTTTCCGTGCGCCCAGCTGAAAATGGGGATGGCTGGTGTGGCTCCGGAGTCTTAGAGGGCGAAGAGGGATAAATGTGCTTGAGGTGCTGTGATGCCAGCTCTTGCTGGAATAAGCTTGTTCAGGTGAGCTTTCTACGACGAGGCTGCCGAGCTCTTCGGTGGGCGGGATCGATGGCAACCCTGCGGGGCGTGAAGACGGTAATGGTGGGGGAGGGGGGTGAGACAAGCCTACATACAGACCGAGCGAAATATATGCGAGGGGCCAAGTTGGAGGGTCCTTAACGTACGTAACCAAGGGAGGGGTCCAGGCTACGGAATTGGGACCCGGTTGGTCGGTGCCTCAGGCCGAACATAACTGCAGGCAAAAGAGGGCGCGGGTTCGGTGGCCAGTGCCTTCTACAGAGTAGGGCGGGCTTGCAAAGCTAAAGGTCTGCCCCTTAGGATCTACGCTGCCTAGCTTGGAGTGCCGAGGTAGGGAAGGCACTTTGACAAGGCTCTTCAGGATTGACGAAAGGACGCCCTGCGGCGATGGATACTGCAGTTTGACCCCAAAGAGCTTTTTCTGACCTATGCCTAAGAAGAACACCATTCACGCAAGCCTTGCCAACGCGCCTCACTTTTTGCGGAACCTCGGGCGAGGTCCATGGAGACGGCGTCATCCGGGGAAGTCGCGAAGTCTGACGCGTAGCAAACGCGCGACTTTAGTGATCCTATCACCACCCAGGTGTGACTGTAGCCCATCAAATTGTCATAGTACTCCGCACCGTCGATTCTCGCCGCCGTTGAGCTTCTGGTCTACTGAGCTACGACGGACCCTCTATACCAACAGGCAACTCACAATAAGTAAAGTGAGCCCAAGCTGGACTATGCGAGGTCTCAGGCACCGCGTGGTTTGGCCATACCAGCTAAACCTAGCTTGCAGCTGTGAGCTCTGTGAGGGAAGCTTTCCCGGCTCAAGTGCCAAGGGCGTGGTTAGCGTGTGTGCTGCCCCGCCAAATAGAGAGGAGGGTGGAACAGTGAGCCAAAATCACGAGCAAAACGATTTGCCATGTAAACCTACTGTGCCTGTTCATCTTTATCCAATCGCACACTTGCCTGATCCCAGCCGAAGCCATTCCTGCCTTCTCTATAGAACCTGTTGCTCGTCAAGGGTCCAAGAGCTACTACCGTTTATTGCGACACAGGTGTGGCGATACAGTCGATCCCTGAGCGGAGCAAGACAGACCAAGGTACACCTTCGGTACTTGACCGGGTGCAGGCGGCGTGTGGGCACAGATTAGCTCGGGGGAGATCTCCACCCAGCAACAATAGCGTACCTCAGGCGCACCGACCTTGCCAAGCGTGCCATACAGTTGCTTTGAAAGAACTCCAAGCCGTGCAGCCAAGAAAAGAAAAGAACGGGAAGACAAGAGCCACTCGCTTCCAGCCGCCTTAGGTACGACCTGTACGGAAACAAGGAGATTTTGCAACCACCAGAGAGGCAGCCCGTCGGCAAACACGAGCATGGACCGCAAGAAAATTGTGCATCGCCTAGAGACCCCCTATTCCTCAGTGCAGTGGTAAGAGTCTACCAGCCTTTACTGGGCAAACCCAATTTGTCTCACCAGCCATCGCCAGGCCTCAGACGACCCAAGAGGATCAGGACTCCATCCTTGAACTCCTATGCAAGCAAGTTGTTACCACCCCCCCACCGTCTCCCCGGCTCTCTTCGAGTGTCAGACTAACGCCCACCTTAGCCTTTTAACCCCTCTAGGGGTGTACCGAAAGTCCCACATCACTCCGTCGAGGGGGAAAAGAAGCAAGTTGAAACGCAAGCGTTCTGGGCACGCCGAGACAGAGAAGGATCTCCAACAGCCACCCCGCCCAGCGGTTGCTGCGTATGTCGACGTTGGCCTCGCAAGCATCTCGAGGCATCTAGAGGCACTATCTAGCCAAGAGAACAGCCGGGACACTGAGTGGGATGGCGCACTGCCCGCCCACGAGCTCAGAAACACTTTACAGCCATACTCTGTCATCTTCGTTGCGCGCTCGGGCATGTCACCAATATTTCACTCGCACTTTCTTCAAATGATGGTGGCAGCCTCGAAAGCCAAGATGCTTGAAGAACCCATGAGATTGGTGGCCTTCTCTCGACCGTGCGAGGAGCGGCTGAGCGCAGCTGTGGGCATCCCTCGGGTGACGAGTCTTGCCCTTCGATCCGATGCACCACAGTCAAAGGCACTCGTGGACTTCGTCAGAGCCCATGTCCCCGCACCTGAGATATTATGGCTTGAGGAAGCTCGTACCGCCAAGCATCTTGTGACCAAAATAGAGAGCACATCCACCAGCATTGGTCAGCCGAAGAAAGCTCCTTTGAAGACCTAGATGGAAGCAAGACTAGCGAAGACGGAGCATAATAACGGACTACAAAATAGACGGATATCAGAACCAAATGGACTTTAATTGCTCTCGAGGTTCCAGTACCTCACGCCAGTGTAGACTAGCACCTTGTAGAATGACAATAACACAATGTCTCCGTCGACAAGTGCTTTCACTCTTTGTCTACCTTGTCCCGAAGGCGAGCCAGTTTCTTGTTTCTACGTTTCTTCCTTCTCTCCAGCTACCAATGGGGGTGATGAGGAAGGAGCAGTGTAACCTGTCTATCTACTGAGGTACCCAGGAGCTGGGCTTAACTTGGGGAAAGCGAGGGTCGAATCACCTCCATCGTAGTCGGTAGTTCTTCCTTCATAAATTCTTTCTCCAGGTAAGCAGTTGGTACATCAGGTACTGGTGCTGCCAATTTGATCCCCAGCATCGCGTGTGACTTAGCCCTGTCCCCTCTTCCGTCTTCGTGATTCAATACTCACTCTCCAAGTCCATATGAAGGCTCAGTATTTTCTGCAGACCAGTACCCATTAATTCTGTGTCTCTCCAAACTAAAGCATTTTCTCGCTCCCGACACGCACAGCCAAATCTACAAGGCATACCTTTGTCCCTCTCTCACCTTCCATCTACCTTAAGGTATGCCACTTGAGTAGCACCTTCCGAAATCATCTGGGGTAACCTTCTGGCCTCAGTTCATTTATCTTCTGCCTTTCTTCCCCTCTGAAACTGCCCCCGAGCTCTCTGGCTGCCATATAGTTCCCTTCTCGCCTCAGATTCACTCCTCACTCCCGCCTCCTGAACATACTCAAGCCTCATCACCACTACGCAACGATGGCCTCTAAAAGGTCACACGAGGAGAACATGGCAATAGCCACCCAACTGCAGGCGGAGTTCTCACGCGGCGGTCCGAACCGTGGCAGCGGCAACTCTGCTCGCGGTGGCCGTTCCGGGCGAGGTGTTGTTCGCTCTGGCAGCATGACAGGCGGACAAGTTAACACTGGACGTGTGTACCAAGATAGGGCGTACTCAAATATTCGAGGCACCCGTGGTCCGCTACAGAATCCTGGGCTCACTGCGAGCCGGGGCAGGGTGGTCAACAATGGTAAGCCCTCCTTTCGGCATAATTTCACTAGGACTGGACATCGAATTGTCACACTCCATCCGTTGGCTGTCTCTGACTACAGCCAGACGGCGAGACATTCTCTCCGGAATATCGTGGTCCGAGCTATTCACATGCTCATCGAAGCTTCGGTAAAGGATCCGGTAGAGAAGTACAGGACTTCTTCAATCTTGAAGACACGAGCGACATAGTACCCGGCAATGTGGTCTATTACCAAGACGAGACATATCACCCCGAGGAAAAGGAGAATATTCCTTCCACAACCGGCCCTCTCTCGATGCAGCCTCTGGTCCAGGCAGTTCGTCCTATCAACTTCCCAGCATCCCTCGCGCCGCCAGCTGCTACCCCCGAGCCGGACTACTACCAAGAGAACTACAAAGAGAAATACGAGGCAGAGACAGAGCAACGTGAGATATACCTTGCCAGCAGTGACCACGCGGGTAAGCCTCCACATCCCTCGACTCTCGACCTGATAGCTAACCTAGGGAAAGTAAAATCTCTTCGTTCATCTCGCCACGCTGCACAGACAAACACGGGTGCAATGGGTGTTGGTCGCTCAGTTTCGGCTACCCTCACGGCGAACATACGGTGCACGTGTTATGGCTACGTTCCGACAGGCTTCTCTATGGCCACGGGTAGCTTTCCGCCATGCCCAGTGCATCGCCATACAAATGACCCTGCCGGCAAAATTCCATAGTGCACACGTTCATTTTCGGTGCTGAGGCTTGGGCAGGCGCCGCGGTCGGATGGAGAGCGAAGCGATGCCATTCCCTCGATGCGCGGCCGACCTTTGAACTTGCCAGTAGATATCTAGCTTTCAAGTTCTACTTTGAGACGGCAGTTGTTGGTGAAGTTTCCTGTAGTCTAGGGTGATAAGGAGGGGGGGTCATTCTCAAGAAGAGCTGGTGGCCGCAGTAGTAGATAGGCCAAGATATTCTATGCCGTGACCGTCGACGAAGAATCAAGAAGACATATGAGAAGTCTCAGTCGCACCAACCCTACGTCGTCGCTGGGGTTGTTAGGAGTGGGTATCTGTCTAATTCTATTTAACACATCCGTATATCCGTCTAAGTACAATGGAGCAGAGATGTGATTATTGTTTTCCCCATAGAGGGAGACATGACGTCTAAAAGCGGTTTATATCCCTTCCAAAGAGCCAGGATATCGCCCAGTAAACCGGGACCATTATTTTATTCCGTATGCTCATCGACTTCGTGAGATACGCACCTCTCCATACCACCCACGCAACCCAACCCTTCAGTTCGTCGGCGGAACTCTGGTGGATTGCCTTCCAGCTGCCCAAGTAGGTCAGTGTCCCCCAATTGCGAAATCTGAAGACTTTTCTCGCCACCTCTCCTCGGTTGAGGCTCTTCGCAAGGAACACTGCCTGCTGCGATGCAACCTGGGCTGTTTTGGGCAAGGATTTGTCTTGGTCGATGACGGCGCTGTCGCCAATAACAAACACATCATCCAATGCCTGGCTCTCACCCTCTCCATTGTCGTTGGCCGCTACTCTTGCGCGTAAATGTCCATCCGTGAGGATGCCGCCGGTCTTCGGGTCTTTCAGCAGGTGACCAGGTGCGCCGTCATTTGCCAACGCGACCTCCTTTCCGACAAGCTTTTCAACTAGGGGGTTCTGCATCAAGCCGGTGCTCCAGACCACGAGACCAGCGCCGATTTCTTCGTTGCCGCTCTCTTTGACCTTGATCTTTAGCCCACCATGCTCCGAACCTAAGTTGCCATCTGCTAACGAGACACGCTCGAGGTGGTGCTCCGTCTTGACCTCGATGCCCTGACGCCGAAATGTATCCATCGCATAGCGGGCTAAACTGGCCTCGAACATCGGGAGAACCTTGGGGGCGACATCGTATACGGTGATGCGAACGAAAGGCAAAAGGTTGGGGTATATCTTCGCCAAGTCGTCGTGGATTAGGTCGTGCAGTTCTGCTGCGAACTCGATTCCGGTCTATCCAGGTTCCTCAGTCAATAACTGCCTTTTATGTGTGCGTTAGGAGTATGTCTCGGAAGCAGTGCTCGTGAGACATGTACCAAAAGGAAGAAATCAACTGCGAAACAAGGCTTACTGGGCCACCGCCAACAATGGCAAAGTGAAGCAAGGAACGCTTCTGGTCGTCTGTCAGGGGCTTGGCTGTAGGCGCCCCAGGGCTTCCTGCATTGCCAACGGTATAGCCATTGCCATCCCCGTTTGCCGGATACGAACACTGTTCAAACAATGACAGGACCCTGAGCCGGATCCTCCGCGCATCCCCGATGTCCCTCAAAAAGTGAGCATGCTCCTTTACCCCGGGGGTCCCAAATGTTTGGCTGTAGGCACCGACCGCAACCACGAGCTTGTCGTAAGGAACAGCGAACATCTCTCCTTTAGGAACGACGGCAGCCCCGCCCCCAGGTGGCGACACGGCAGAGGACCGAGAGGCTAGATCATCGTTTGCATTCGCCTCGACGTGGACAATCTTGCGGGAAAAGTCTACATCATCGGCCCACCCCTGGAAGAAGCGCACACCCTTCAGGCGCCGGACGGGCTCGAGGACGGCGCGGAACTCGAGAGTCCCGACAGATGTGGATGCGAGTAAAGGGGTGAAAACAAAGTAGGAACGGGGTGAGACGACGATGCGGTCGAACTTCTCCGGATCGAGGGTTCGCGCGAAGGCATAACCAGCCCAGCCAGAGCCGAGGACGACAACCCGCTCCTTGCGGGTTTCTATGCCTTGTTAGCCTCGCATTAAAGTAGAATGGAACAGAAACTGTCCCATTTGGTCGCAGTTCTATCCCTACCTCTCTTCCTGATGCTGAACTGCCGCTTGGCCGAAGACACCAAGGCGCCTTGCCTTAGTTTCCGGACTGCTTGCACCCCTGTTTTGGAGCCGAGGTGTTGAGACATTTAGTAAATTTTGTAAAATATAAAAAATATAAAAAAAATATAAAAAAAATATATATAAAATAGAAAGCTCATGTCACCAAAGCGAGCGATGACTTGGTTATATCTGCTCCGGCTCCTGACGGCTTGCACAGCGCCCGTCGCAATAGCGTGGGTCCGCCACGGCGGGCGGCCGGACGCGAAAATGTGCCGGAGCTGTCCGGCGACTCAGGAGATAGCATAAGCAAAGCAAAGGCCTCGTGACACAGGGGCTAATTTTTTTCCAGCGGCGGAAACCAAATCTTTCAAAGGATTTGGCATCATTTCCTTCCAAAACGGGCTGGAGAGTTGACAAATGGAGTCCGTGAAGATGGTAGCGACGTGAGTTCAACTGGGGAAGGCAATAAGGGGCACTTGTAGTATATACAGATATATAAAGGTACTTCGGTTTTGGAGTCTCTTGGCCCCACCTGGATGGATATCGCTTTGAGAGTCATACACGGGTGAAGGAAAATTTGACGCCGAGAAAGCCTCGGGGGCATTGGCTCCAGCGGCTCTTGCGACTAGCTCAGGCCAGCCACTTGGTCTGGGCGCTCGAGCATGCCGGCCGCCGGGCTCGTCAGACTGGTTGAAGATGACGGGAGGGCTAGCATGCTGCGGCCTGCCCCACGCGACCAAGGAAAGAATTCGTCTAGTATCCCTCCGGGCTATACCCAATGCTTCAGGAAAGCAGTTCTGTCTTACCTCATGCGCCTGTCCTGCACGGCCTGGCTGGTCCTCTTTCGACAGAGAGCCAGCCAAGAACAAGCATACATATATCGAATGCGAAGGGAGACACGACGCTAAGTCGGAATGATGGGCAAGCATGTCGTGCACCGATCTATACTATACATGGCACGAACTAACGAGGCATCCCGTCTGTGCGAGGCAGCTCGAGCCGGCTCCAAACGCTGTCTGTCGGTGATGGTTAAAAAAAAAAAAACAGGACTGGTGCCCAAAGTTGGTTGCCGACAGGCGAGCTACAGTGGGTACCTGTACAGAGTAGCCAGTGGAGGAACAATGGGTGGGGCCAAGCTCTGGCCCGTTTTTATTTTAGCAAGGTCCTTGGTTTCACAAGAGCTGCAGGCAGCCCACCCCACCTTCACGTTGCCATGGGAGATGGTGGAAGGTACATCCCCGATTGTTTACCAGCGCTGGCCAATCAAGGAAGTTGGCCACCAGCCCGAGCACTCCCGCCATTAAACACCAAAAGACCAGCCGCGCACACCCCAAGAGCTGCCGTCCTCCAAACCCTCTCGACTAACTCTTGCTACGGAACGGCCGCCAATATCACTCTTGATATAGCCGCTGTTCCCGTCGCGCGAGGACCCATTCTCTTCGCCAGCACATACTGGATATTCGTGTTTTGCATTTGCCAATTCGCAGCATCTCACAGCATCGTTTTAGCGGCAGCTCTCGCCGCCCAACTGTTGATTTTGCGCATCTGCTTGCGCCCTCTGTCTATCTATCTTCAGTTTTGCTGTTCATACTTGGTTGGGCTTGATCGAGCCGTAATCCCAGCTCTGCCTTTCACCACCCGACATATCCTCCAGGATGGCCTCCGAGGAGCCGGTGAGTCGCGCGCCATTGCACCCGCCCCTCTCACTGTTGCTCCTTCTTCCCTCCTCCTCTGCTGCTCCCCGCCGACCATCGCGCATCATTCTGACGCTGACCCTGCTTAGGTGCATCCTCTCCGGCTTTCTAAGAACGGCTCAGCCGCTTCGCCTAGCAAGATGGGGAGCGCTATTCCTCGTCCGCTTTCTGAGATCCCTCCGACCGAGAGGAGGCGCAACTCGCCGAGCTGGAATCAATCGTCCAAGGTGAGACAGCCGCATTCCAACCTTTGGCGGTCCTGAAGCGACTAAAACCCCTCCCCAGAAAATGGCACTGAACACGGACTCTTCTCCGTTCCAGTCCTCCCCGCTCGACGGGGCTACATCACCCCGCCTCTACTGGCAGAAGAAGGGCCTCGAGACGGAGAACGTCTTCGGTGCTCGTTCCGGTTCGCCGTCTCCTACCCGCCGCTCATCCATCGAGCGACTCCAGAAAGCCTCGCGCGTCAAGAACAGCAGCATTCTTGCCCTCGAACAGAAGCAGGAATATGACCCCACCAGGGTTCCGCATGTTGAGCGTCCGTTGGCTAAGGTCCAAGGCAATGCATTCGGTGGCACCGGCCGCGGCCTCGGTCACCAGCGCAACGAGAGTAAGACTGCGCTCCCTCTCTACAACCCTGCTCTGCCCCCGCCGGCCAGCAACCCTTTGCGTCCACAGACGCCCAGCAAGGACCAGGCCTCTCCCATCAAGTCATCTCTCTCCAGCAGATTCAAGAGCAGCTACGACCGGGAGACGGGAGCCTGGTCGGCCGACACGTCGTGCGATGAGCGCGAGCTACCGGAGGGCAAGAGCCTGCACCGCCACGCCAAGAGCGTCACTTTCGACGCGGCGCCTCCTCAGGTGAACGAGTATGAGATGGCAACTCCCGACCTTTCTTCCATTGGAAGCAATTCTAGGGAAGGAAGTTATGACTCGGGAGAGGAGTATGACGACGACGACGAGCACTATATGGCGCATGAGAGAGAAGACCAGGACGATAGCTTCGATGCTTCCCTGGAGGACACTGACAAGACGCCGGTTGTTGGCCCTGATGACTGGAGGCAGGACGGGCGTGGTGATTCATACGAGCGAAGTCCACTGCCCGAAGATGTGCCTACCGCTCCACGCCCGCAGCACAGTCGCACCGACTCGTCTAACTCGAACGGTGACCATCGGCCTCTCCCTCCGCTTCCGGGCATGGGTCAGTTGGCTAGGTCGCATTCGACTTCTTCTAACGGCTTGTCAGCGACCGCAGAGCGCATGCTTGGTGCCCACCGAAGTCTTCCTTCTCCTCCTCCGGCTTCTACGACAAAGTCGGAGATTCAGAACATCGGCAATACTAAGATGACTCTTGAAGAGCGCCTCAAGCTGATGATGCTTTCCGACGACAGCAAGTCGGCCGCGGAGCAGCAGCGTGAGCGCCGCATGAGACGTGCGGGCAATCGTGACCGCGTCGATAGCCAGACGCCGGAGCGTGAGGTGCAGAGCCCAGCTACCCAGGAAGAGGAATACGAAGAGGAAGACACTATCGGCGACCTCTCGGGGCTCGAGGAGTATCAGCTCCCTCCCCGTATATCCCGCGAATCGATCCTCCGCCGCGTCAATGGTAACAAGGCACTCGAGCGCGAGTCTGGTTATAACTTTTCATCACCCGCCGGTGGCTCCCCTGAGCGGCAGCTTCCTTATGACCGCGATGTCCCTATCCCCAGCACGGAAGACTCCGTCATCGAAGAGCGGGATGAGGAGGAGGAAGAAGAAGAAGAAGAGGACGATGCGGGTAGCGTCATCGTGAAGAGAAACATCGAAGATAAAGAAGTCGACGTCTACTCCATTCCCGACATGTACCAAGGATCGGAGACCCAGGACGAGCAGGACGATCAGGACGGCGAGAGCCACTATTCCGACAGTACATCTGGAAAGACGAAGGCAGTGGATACCGAGGACGACCACGGGTCTACTCCCCGGGCTACCAGTCCTGCCGAGGAAAATCCATCCTTCGCCCACCTGATTCATGAGCAGCCTATCTTCTCCGACGAAAACAAGGGGCTTGGCTTGCGACTTGACGCGATCAAGCTGCCTATGCCCCATGAAGCTGAGATCTCGGTCGAGAAGGACGCGCGAATGATGGCGGATGTTCATGCCTTCCTCCAGCGACCGGCGACGCCAGAGCAGCCTCGCAAGGGCAAGCTCTCAAAGCCCGAATATGATGGCTCTGGATGGGGAAATCCCGATGAAGAATATGATGACGATGAGGACGAGGACGAGGACGAAGAGCCCGGCACTCCCGAGTCTGTCATTCATCACCCTATGCCTGACTACGAGGAGGAGATCCGTGACTCGCCTGCCGTCCCAGACCAGGTGGCTACTATCAAGTCGGCATCTGGCTCCAAGCTCAAGACCCGGCCGTCTGCAACCCCATCCGACATTATGGCCATGCGAGAAGCACGCCGACAAGTGAGCCGGGAGATCCCCGACATCCCACCCATTCCCGAGCGCCATCGCAACCGAATGTCTCGTGACATGGAGGGTGACATGCACCTGTCCCCACACGACGACTTCCTCGAGCGTCACCCGAGCTTTAAGAACCGCAGTCTTACTTTGGATCTTGACTATGGCCTCAGTCTCGATCAGGATTTTGAGCGGGTTATCGAGGCACAAAAGGTGGCTTTCCAAAAACTTGTCGTGACCCCCCCTACTGGCAGCAACAGCACAAGCAGTCACTCTGCGACCAGACAAGCGTCTGGCAGAGATGCGACCGCGGCTAGCGCCAAGCCCATACAGAACCTTGACACTAACATTCCATCCCGCAAGCAGCGCGGCTACCTCATGCGCCAGAACACCAAGGTTGTCACGGCCAGCGACAAGGAAGCGGAGGACCGATTCTGCCGGTCTGCCGGAAACTCACCTGTGAAGCAGACCCGTCCCCAGTCGTGGACCGTTGAGCCTTGGAATGGTCAGACTAGAAAGCGGAGCGTCAAGAAGCACCAACGCCCAACGACTGCTGGGGCCGTCCCACCCCTTCCTGGACAAGAAAGCAATGCGACGGTTCTCAACCCGCTCGTTGAGGAGGATCTCGCCGTCGACTTGGCCACCGAAGAGAGTGGCGAGAGGGGCCGTCTATTTGTCAAGGTCATGGGGGTGAAGGACCTTGACCTCCCTATTCCCAAGAGTAAGTTGAAAACACGATACCAGAGAGGGTAGAGTATCTAGCTAACGGGAATAGATGAGCGGACCTGGTTCAGCTTGACTCTGGACAATGGCGTCCATTGCGTCACAACCGCCTGGTTAGAGCTCGCACGCAATGCCCCCATTGGCCAGGAGTTCGAGCTAGTCGTGCCCAACGACCTCGAGTTCCAGCTGACCCTGAATGTCAAGCTCGAGAAGCCAGCGCCGACGAAGGCCATCCAGTCACCCACCAAGATTAGTAGGCCAAAGACGTCAACTTTCAGCAGGGTCTTCGCCTCGCCCAAGAAGCGGAAGGAGATGGAGCTCCGTGCTAAGGAAGAAGAGGAGCGCCTGGCCCAGCAGCAGCGTGAGGCTCAGGCCAGGCAGATGAATGCCCACCCCACTGCCTGGGACCTGCTCTCGCCCCTGACTGCTGAGGATGGTAGCTTCGCTAGGGCCTACATTTGCCTCAAGGAGCACGAGACTAAGTGCTTCGGTCGACCGTACCTCACCGAGGTGGCCACCTTTAACGAGTGGGCGACCGAGGAGGCCGGCTTCGCCTCGAGCGTCAAGAGCAAGCGCGGCAACACTGCTGTGGTCCGCCGCGCCCCGTACAAGATCGGAAAGCTCGAGCTTCAGCTGCTCTTCGTACCTCGTCCCAAGGGCACGACAGACGACGATATGCCCAAGAGCATGAACTCGTGCATTCGCGAGATGAAGGCGGCCGAAGAGCGCCTTGCCCGCAACTGGGAAGGACACCTCAGCCAGCAGGGAGGAGATTGCCCGGTAAGCTCAGCTAGTCCCGACTCCGTCACAGAGCCGCATGCTAACAAATGCTACGCAGTATTGGCGTCGCCGCTATTTCAAGCTGGTGGGCACAAAGCTCACTGCGTACCACGAGGCCACTCGCCAGCCTCGTGCCACCATCAATCTGGCCAATGCCAAGCGCTTAATTGATGACCGCCGGTCGCTTACCGAGAAGGAGACGACCGGGAAGAACGGCAAGCGCCGTCGCTCTGCATTCGCAGAGGAGGAAGAAGGATACATGTTCGTGGAGGAGGGCTTCCGCATCCGGTTCAACAACGGCGAGGTCATTGATTTCTACGCCGACAGCACCCACGACAAGGAGGGCTGGATGAAGGTGCTCTCGGAGGTCATCGGACGCGACAGCCTCGGCGCCGATGAAGAATCGGTCGGCAACCCGCGCTCCAAGACCAAGTGGTGCGAGCTCGTCCTCAAGCGGGAGGAGGCCCTGCGGCGCCGTGCCGAAGGGCGCCGCGTGCACTCGCGCACCAAGAGCATGTACATGTGAGCAGACTCGCTCGCGAACGATTAATGATGGAACGAACGGCAAGGGAGACACGACAGGGAACGTTGTGGTATGGTCACGACCCTGAATGAGTACCGGATGTCTACGCGTACGACTCAGGACCCTCGCATAACATGGCCTTTTTTGGCTGGGACGTCTTCCTTTCGCTCAGGGCCATTCGCTCTCGCTCTCTCGCTTTCGAGCTCTTTCTTTGGTTGTCGGTATGGCATGCCAGCTCGCTCGGCTGCCTGCAGCGAGACATGGCTGGATTTGATATTGGCGTAAAAAGTCTGGTTTTGCCGTTTTCGTCCGGGATGTTTTTCAGGCTTTGCTGTTTGAACCAGGGAGTGCAATGAGGGTTGACTAGGGTTGTGAGCAAATGGATCCAAGCTGCAGGACAGATGAAATGGAGACTTCTCTCTTCTTCACGAGGTGTTGGCCTAGGCGAACGATGTCGTTGTCGTTCCATGAGGAGCCGGCCGCCACAGACGCTGCTGGCCAGACTTTATTTGTATTAAATTGTATTAACGGTCCGACGGAATACACTGACATACCTCTTGCCAATCGTTATGCATAACTTTGTGAGCTTCGGACAAAGGAAACAACAAGCAAGGGAGGAGTAGGATATGGCGAGTGCGTTCCGAGTCCTTGAACCGTACGTGTATTGCTATTGCTGTCTGTTCCATTCTACACAGTCTGCTAGCTTGACGCCGCTTCCGCCAAAGCAATCCAAAGCGCTCCCAATCGTCAGATCCACCCTGCCGTTGCTTAACCGCTTGACGGCCTCGAGGTCCTCGAGATTCCGGCCCCCGCCGGCGTAGGTGACGGGGATTGTGCACCACTCAGCCAGCCGCTGGACCAGCTTCTCATCGACGCCCTTCTGCAAGCCCTCGTTGTCGGCTGCATGTATGAGGAATTCGGAGCAGTAGGGCTCTAGCCTCTTGATGGATTCTAGACGAGAGCAAATAATGAGCCTCCGTCATGAGAAGGAGATGGCGCAGAAAGACCAGGAGGGGCGGGATGGGGAGAGGCCGCGCAAAAAAAAATAAAAAAATAGAGGCGTCTGTACCTTCGTTTACTTCCATGTCAGTGATCGTCTGCCACTTGTTCATGGCCACGAACCAGCTGTCGTCGCCGCGCCGTCGGCAGCTCAAATCTATCACGAGCTTGGACTTGTCCCCACCCAGGGAGGCTAGGACAGCATCGAGGCGATCCTGGCTGAAGCGGCCCTCGGGAAAGAGATAGGAGGTGATGATGATCTACTCCGGTCCGTTCTGCATATAAGTCACCGCTGCACATGCAGATGCGCGAGGGGAAGAGCAAACGGTGAGCGCACCTTCTCGGCGCCGGCCTCGATCCATTGACGGGCATTCTGGTCGCTGATGCCCCCGCCGACCTGCAGGCCGGCGGGCCAAGCGCTCAGGGCCTCGCGGGCGGCGTCCTGGTTGCCCGGCCCCAGCATGATGACGTGCGCGCCCGTGAGGTCATTGTCCCTGTAGAGCCGGGCGAAGTGGGCGGGTGGCTGCGACGACACAAAGTTGGTCTTGAGCTCCGAGGTGGCGCTGTCGAGGGTGCCGCCGACGATCTGCTTGACCTGCCCGGCATGGAGGTCAATGCAAGGCCGAAAGCGCGTCATCTCGCCGCGCTACGCACCGAGTTCCTCTTTTGGGAGCGGTTGTGTGATGGACAATGGCTGTCTGTCTCCCTGGGCGACCCCGGAGGCTCTCTCTGTGGACGACGGTTGGCCGATGGCGGGGGTTGGAAAGCTCTGCTGCGGGTGCCAGGCTGCGGGTGCTATGGCGGGGCAGCGGCTCGCCGGCCCCTTGCATTTTTGGTGGGGTGTTCAGCAACCGACCAAGAAGGAAAGCTTCCTGCAAGAGCCCCAGAAAATTTCTACCTCCCCTTCAACACCGCCCTCTGCGACCCCTCGTGGGAAGTACCAGATCTGCGGACACGACAATGGCCACCGTTCTCGGAAAGCGCAAGACCCGTCACGTCGAGGACGAATCCGCGGACGGGCTCGCCCAGGCCCAGGCCCAGGCCCATGCACAGGCTGTCTTCCAGCGCCACTTCGAGGCCAGCTTCGCGCCGTTGGCCGTCGAGCCCTACCACAAGCCCCCGGTAGGAGGAGCTTCCGACGACGACGAGTCGGACAATGAAACAGTTACCGACGAGTCGGGATCCGAATGGGGAGGCGTTTCGGACGCGGAGGAGGGCGACGGCGACGGTAGGCACCCTCCTTTCCCAATGAGAGAGAGGCAGCAGAACAAGGGGACGGCGTTTATTGACCAAGGCACCCGCAGATGACGCCGAGCTCGAGATCATCAACCACGCAGCCAGCAGCGAGCCAACAGCCACCATGTCGAAGCGCGAGCTCAAGGCATTCATGGTGCGTATTTCTCCTGCATGCCCTGGTTCCTGGTTTCTTCGGTTGCACGCGGCCCCATCCGCTGGCTCTGGTCGCTCCGAGCCGTTCTCCTGTAATGTCGTCTACAAGCCCTCGGCGCCTAACTGACCAACACCAATCCAGAGGGCGAATGCCGAATGCCTCAGGCAGGCGCACCCACTTCTCCCTCTGCTTGGCGTTGTCTGTCTCGGGGCGATTGGGATCGGCCTAGAGGACGGCTCCAGCTTCCGTTGTCTCACTTGCGACACCTTTTCATTCGCACATCACGTACCCACGCCGATCGATGGTGGGAGGCACTGCCAAAGCGACCCACCTCCCGCGCGTCCTCTGCCTGCTGACCGTCTTTCTTGCGAACTAGTCCTCGCGCCCGCCTAGCGCCCCAGCGCTTGAACGAACGCCTCATGCTACGAGTCGCAAGGGCAAGCGCGCCGGCGACCAAGATGAAGACAGCCAGGCTTTCCTGGCCAATGATCTCGCTCTCCAGCGCCTGATCTCTGAGTCCCACATCCTGGCTCGCGCAGGAGGGAACCCCTCGCACTTCTCTGCAGGCTCAAGGGCCGAGGCTGCCGACGGCGGCGGCAAGCTCTTTGCTGCCGGCCGCACCCGCCGTCTCACGACCGAGATGCGGCTAGAACAGGCCATGGGCCGCGAAGCCGCCGTGCCAAAGCAGGCCAAGATGCCGATGGCAATGCGTAAAGGCATCGCTCGGCATGCGGCCGGGCGGGAGGAGAAACGCCGGCGGGAGGCTCGGGAGAATGGCGTTGTGCTAGAACGGAAGGGCGGCAAGGCGGCCAAGAATGCGGCCAAGGGGAGGAGAGGCGCCGGCGAGGCTCCCGTGGACCTCCCCGGCGTAGGCAAAATGCGCGGCTCCGAGCTACGCCTCAGCGCGAGGGACGTGAGGTCCATCCAGGGGCCCCAGGAATCTAGCTTGACGCGAAGAAAGAAGAGGAGGTGAGGTCGACCGTGCGAAGCGGCGCAGCCAGAGTGAAGACTCGTAGCTCGCCGCGGCTCACGTTATCGAGGGCGACCTCTTCGTGCTAGAGCGCCAGGCAAAGAAACGAACAGCGGCCACGCACGGCAGGCGCAACGATTATCCGGGCGGTCGCCAGAAAGAGCATCCTAACGCCCCCTGGTTGCGTAACCACAGACCGCGCGGATTGGACCATACGTACCAATCGAGGGGATTGCCCGCCGTAAGCTAGGATCGCAATCCGTCCGTGATCCCTCCACCCAAGTGCTCCCGCAGCGCATTGCCGCCTCATTAAACATCAAGTCTCAGCCAAATATAGTCCCAGCTTAATAACTTCCCTCGCTCGTGGCCCCCTACCGAGAATTTCCGTGGCCTGTCTGACCCCTTTTTATGCATCCCGTGGCACCCGACACTCGAGCCTGGTAGCCATTCCCAAACACCGCCCCTGCCATCCCGCTCCCGTCCCCTTCCATCCCATCGCCCAAGTGCGGCACCCGATCCGTTGTTCTAGGCCCCATGGAAACAAAACATCTAGAAACTCGAACGCGGCACATGAGAGCGGCCCGGCCAGCCCGCCCTCGATCTCTGCGCCGTGCCTCGCCTGGAGGTTGAAACAACCTGCAAAAGGCTGACCGCATGGCAAAGGAGAACCGGTGCTTCGGCCGAGTGGTGTGTTTTACCTCTTCGTCATAAGCATGCCCATGGAGGCCGAGCAGCTCCGTGCCATTGAGTGACAGTAGGACGGCATGTCTTGGCAAAATAAAGATGGCTTAGAGAGGAGGAGGAGGAGGGGGGGGGTTAAGGAGAGGAGGG
>MU270038.1:61443-295621 GCA_021432635.1 Thozetella sp. PMI_491
CACAAGGTGGCAACCAACTAGGGCCGTCGGGCCCCGAAGTCGAGAGATGCTATTTGGAAGGATTGGGGCGGAAGGGCGAGTGGAAGACGCTCCGAGACGAATTCATAATGGTGATGATGATGATGACAAAGGAGCCGTGACTACTGTACGTCCATACAAACACCTTAGACGGCTGACGGGACATGGAATCTATAGCGGATGTCCACTTCCATCTTCACCTTTCCCAATCCTGGTTGATCTTGAGAGCTCGTCTCTCGATGCTACAAAGAATACGCGACATCGGACGAAGTGGTTGACTGCCCATCACAAGGAACCTTCGACTAGCTAGTCGTCGCACGTCTACTCTGCCAGTCGGGGGATTCTCTACTTCTCGTTACGTATGATTGTAATCACTGCCATTTCGTTCCTATGGCTACTGGTCCGTCTCCGGGTCCAGCCATTGCCTCGTACTACACGTAAGATAAAGAAACTTCGCACAAAGTCCTTCCTCCCATCTTCCCGCTCATCCCATCCCTGGTATCTTGGTGCCTCCACCTTTCGCAGAAGAAAGAAAGAAAAAAAAGGGCGGGGGTAAAAACGTCGCAGAAGGAGCCCCCCAAAATCAAGCTATATATACAAATGGCATCGTTCTTCCTCCGCTTCCCTTTCATGTTCCGTGGTCCTCATTTCCTGCATGAACGGGTGCAACCGATGCTGAAACGAAAAAGCAAATGATGGGCGTGGTCATCCCTGACCTCACCACATATCCCTCTATGATTGTCTTTTTTGATGTGCCGCAAAATGTTCTGCTCCCAAGGAAAAAAATGCGGCCGAGGTCGTGAGGAAGAAAAAAAAGAAAAAGATGGACGAGTCGCAGAAGGCCTCAAGATGCTGAACGCCCCCGTAGATGACCAGTGCCAGACTCGAAGCCGGCAACAAACGAAGAGAAGATGAAGGCGAAATCCCGCTACCATGGGCCGCAGCTCTGCAAACGAAGCGAGTATTCAAAACACCAGACCGCCTTGGTAACATACACAACAACTCCCTCAGACGATCTCGGATTCTTGTGAGCGTCGAAATCGGGCCCGGCTTACATCATGCCGCCTGCGTTGATGGCCTGGGGCTGGCTGATGGTCATAGGCATGCTCAGCGTCTGAAGGCTGTTGAAGGTCGGGGCGCTCGACATGACGGGGCCGAGTCCGCCCGAGTTTGGGGTGCCGCCATTGGCGATCGAGTTTAGCGAACTTGTGATGTAACCGCTCTCCGAGGTGGGCGAGGCTTCCTCGCCGAGGGAACCGAGCTGGTCCTCGCCAGAGTAGTCCTCCTCCTCCTCGCCGGAGAGGTTCAAGCCGCCTTCAGCACCCTCACCACGGTCGTGGGTACGCTTGTGCCTACAAGAGAGCAATGGTTAGCCATGCATCTTCCTTCAAAGGGTGTGCCACGATCGTCATGTGATGTTGTGCTGCTGCTGTGTGGTGACTCTGGCGGTTTGGTTGTTGGTTTCACACTGGTTGTTGACATGCCACACGCACAACATGACGTTTTTTTCTCCCTTTCCGTCTGACAAAAGAAATGATACATCAAGGAAAGGTTAGGGGCATACTGTGCTAGGTTGTCTGATCTGGAGAATGCCTTGCTACAATAAGGGCAGATGTAGGGTCTTTCTTGGGTATGTGTTCTCACGTGTCTGGAAGTTCAGTCAGATACACGGCAGGAGGCTTGTGTTGACAAATGAAAAATCTCCAGTCTTACCGCTTCAGGTGCTCGAGGCGCTTGAAGAGACGGCCGCAAGTGGGGATGGGGCAAGAGTGTGATTTCTGGGGGTAGGGGCCAAGTTCCATCACGGTGGCTGACCGGGCTCTGCGTACCACATTGGGGCCGGCCTGCTGCATCACCTGTCGCTGCTGCTCACCCATGGGGCCGGCTTCGTCGGCCAGCTGAGCGAAGTCCTGCTGCTGCAGAGTCATGGGGTTGAGCGCTGGGCTGCCCTCGACCGTCGACAGCGGGGTGCCGTGGCGGGACAGCTCCATGAGCTCCTTGTGTTGCTGGCTGGTCATCGACATGCCCGAGTTGCTGTACGTCAGGCCGGGAGGGGAGTTGTCAGCAGACTCATCGCCTTCCGCAACGGGTCCAACCGAAGCCGACACCGACCTCCGCAGGTCAGAGGGGCGGTGGGCAGCGGCAGTCGCCGAGGCGATAGCCGCCGCGGTGGCCGACATGGAGGGGGGAATCGAGGAACGCCTCCTCCTCTGCTTATACGTTGGGGATCCCTCAATCACCGAGTACACGTTGTTGCCGCCATAGCCACGGTTGAAGGTCGGGCCAGCTAGGTTGGAAGGCGGGAGCTGAATCATGCCATTGAGGCCGTTCACGCCGTTCAGGTGATCGGGAATGGCAGTGTAGAGACCAGTCTCCTCATTGGCAATGTACGCGGGCTCAGCAGCCATGCCCAGCGCCTGCTGGGGAGGCGTGAGGGGCTCGAACGAGATGCCCCGCTGGCTATAGTCCTCGTAGTGCGAAGAAACAAAAGAAGGAGCGGGCGAGTACTCGAGAGCATAGGCGGGCATTGAGGCGTGACGCTGGTGCGTCTGCGCGATCGGGACGCCGTTTTGGTTGTACTGGACCCGGTTGAAGTCAGGCTCCCTCTTGACCACTGGCTGAGGCATCTGGGGGGGCATCGGCATCGCTCCGTACGGCACCATGGCGTCCATCCCATCTGATAAAGGGGCCATCGTCTGCGGGATCATCTGAGGCGGCGGCATGGCGTCAATTGCTCGCATGACCGGAGAGGTTGCCTGGCTCTGAGAAAAAGACACCTGCTGGGCGTTGAAGGAAGAGGAGTTGGCCTGCTGGGCCTTGGTGAGTTGCTCATAGAGCGACTGTGACGAGTCGTACTGGAAGGACAGGGCGGGCTCGCTGACGGCGATGGTGGTCGCCTCCTGGCCCATCTTCTCCCTCTTCAGATCTCGTTCCAGAGCATCGAGGAAGAGCCTGTCGTGAGGTACGCTGTACCAGTAGAAGACCTTCTGCTTCTTCTGAGTCCGGATGCAGTTGTTCTTGTACAGGAAGTCGAGGAAGGGGCTCTTGGGCTCCTCGAGCGAGGCATCGGTTCCCGACTTCAGATTTCGCAGGTCTGAGAAGATGCCCTCCTCGAACTTCTTCGAGTTCTTCACCGGTCGGCCGAAAGCCTGGAAACGAAACGACAAGCACCTGACGATATCGGTTCCCGAGATGTGGAAGAGGTTGTTCCAGAGCACGCAGGAGACGTATTCGCCGGTAGGGAGAAGAAACCTCCGGATGTACTGGTCTGGTTGCCAGTCCACAGGCGCGGAGATGAGGAAGTATTTGACTAGAGGGTGCGAATGTCAGCAATGGAATGGTCGTTTCATTCGGGGGGGACATAGGGAGACACTCACGGTTGTCAACTTGCTGGAGAGCTACCTGAGCATCGTGTGGGAGAGCTTGTTGAGCCTCAGTGCTCAACATGAACGTCTCTGGTTTCTGTGGTGCTTGCATGGCGGGCAGAGTGTGATGTGAGAGGCTGCACTGCCGGTATAAAGCGGGCTGTCAAAGCTGGCGAGGAGAACAAGTCGTCGACCAAGTCCGACGCCCAGAACGCGCGATATTTTTGAGGGGTTTTGTTGAAGACCAGTTCCTTGTTTTATGTGGACAGTGACAGGTATGAAAAGTGCGATCGTGGTGACCGGCAGTTGGGGGGGGGTTGTGTGTGTACGTGTTGGTCTCAGGCGCTGCCTTGGGGGTGGGAGAGTAGTATTCTAATGTGAAATCGAGGCCAGCCCGGAGGGGGGGAAATTTGCACTAAGTTGAACCGATTGCCCCAAGCGAATGACGAGACCCGCTAATGCGATGGACCTTCAAGGTGCAATAAATCGGCAGTAGGGGGATCTGGCTGGTCGCAAGAGTGGAGCGCGGAGCCGTCCACAACAATGCGCGGTCGCTGGAGCTTCCAGGCCAAGTGAGAGCGTTGGGTGATTGTGTGCGTGCGAAAGCCGAGCTTCGGGCAGGCGATGGAAACAATAGGCCGAAGGGTGTGATTAAATTTTTTTTTTGCTGTCCGCAGCAACGAAACGAAACCAATCAACAGGAATTCCGAGCAAGGCTGGGCATCAGGCAGGCACAGGGCAAGCAAGTGCGAGGATGGACAGAGCTTTGCGACGGATCGTGTCTGATGTGTTGATGTCCAAGGGCGCCGAGGAGGGATGATGTGCCTCTAGGGTAGCCCGACGGGGAGACGGCGTGTTGGATGGGCAGTTGGGAAAAAATAAAAAAGAATAAAAAGGCCAAGGTTTATGTGCAGCTCCCGGAAGAAGGGCGCACGGCAGGGCACACAATACACAAGAGAGGCAGAGAGGTGCAAAACGGGTCCTCCTGCGATAGACACAGAATGAGAGGGAGAGTTGAGAAAAAGAGATCTCAAGAGAGTGCCGTTGACATTGGGGAGGGCGGGCCCCGGGGGGGTTTAATGAATTCGCTCGGGGGGGTGGGAAGGGGGGACCTTCGAGGTGGGAAGGGGTGGGAAGCGAAGGGCCTCAGATGGGCCAATAGCCTGCCGGCGGTAGGTGGTAGCAGAGCTGCAGTAGCGGGGGGCGCTCGGGGCGGAGGGCAGGCAAGTGCAGGCAAGTGGGAGAGAGGATCACGGGCGACAGAGCAGAAAGAGGGAAAGGGCAGATCGATGGGCGAGCGCACCGACCACCACAACCAGCACCCGCCACCCTTCCCTCGTCCCTCGTCCCTCGTCCCCCCCGGTCTGCCGTACAGTATGCGCCCGGCCAAAGTACACGGTAAGCCCAGCTACTGCTGTTGCTTTGCTTGTGAGCTGCACTCGCTCGCTCGCCCAAATGCCCGCGGTGAGAACGGGCCACACCAGGGGAGTGACGAGAGCGAGTCGCACACAGGGACAAGAGAGCCTGGCGCGGAGCGACAGGGCAAGCGGGCAAAGAAAGACATGCAGGAAAATAAAAAAGAACATGGGCAGAACGACGGCGACGTATTGGCACCCCAGCAGACGCCGAATGCTCTTCCCCTTCCTACAGTGGGACAATTGAGCGCCTACCTCTCCTGCATCCCTCTTTTACTAGGTCGCCCAGAGAGCGCTGCCCATTCACAGGTCGCCCGCGTCTTGCTTGCTTCTGCGTTGTCGCTAGCTCTCCTCACCGTTTGGGGGGTGTTGCTATCACATCGCTAACACACGCCTATTCTTAGCTGAGCCATCTGTTCCGGTTGATAGGTCATCCTGGTCAACGAGAAAAACGGGGCCCAAGCCCGGTTGAACCGCCAGGGATCCGTCCTTGGCCATGCCCACCGTCAGCAGCGTCTTCCTGGCTGCCCAAGAATCGGACGACTAGGTAAGAGAGAGAGACAGAGAGAGAGAGGAAGGGGAGGAACACGCTCGCCGTCCGGAAATGACCGCTCTCACCGCCCACAGCACGAATCGTCGGAGCCCAGCTCTTGGACATCCTCCTTTGAGAATTGACTGCTACCCAGACTTGTGCCTCCCCCCTCCCCCTGGGCCTTGCTGGGGGGCCTGCGCTTCGACGGGAGGGCTGATGGTGTCTGTTCTCGCTGCTCTCTCGCCGCCTGTGCGCAGCCCGCTGGTGGTGATATGGATGCTGTTCCTGTCCAAGTCCCGCGCTCAGGGCTCCCGCATGGCGTCCACTCGCGCCAGGCGCCCATAGTCGCTTCGGCTGGCCTGGCCCATTTGTCATTTACGACACCCACTTGAGTGCACCGCCGTCCGCTCACCCGTCTTAGGCAGCGGGGTGCCTTGATGGTAGTTGGCCCTACCTCGCCATTCTCCAGAACTTAGCTGAGGCCCTACGAAGTACACTGGTCGGTGTACGGAGTGGGCATCAGCACACCACCACCAGCACGAGATACACCTGCATGCACCTCCCTCGCCCCCAGCAGGGGGGAAGAGAGTCAGAGGGGAAGAAAAAAAAACATGTACCGGCCGGCCCGTTTCTGTGTGCTCCGTACTTTGCGCGAAGGCTTGGCACGCGCGCAGGTCGTAACGATCCTTGCAGAGATGCCCGCCAGGATGAGCCCTCTTACCCTGTCTTCGATCGCACCTGAGCCTTCGAGGGGGAGGCGGCAGGTGGTACGCGTTTGTCGGTAGGTGATGGGGAGTACCTCAGGGACATCCTAGGGCACCCTGTCCACCAACGCAGCCGTCCTGTTGGGGACCACTCGCCCCCAGAATGAACACGGCACATCGATCTATCCAAGGGGCCTTGGCTCGTCCGGCACTGGGAGGGGGGGAGGCGACTGGGTTGACGTCTTCGCTGTCGGCGCAAACCGACGCGATTTGTGATTTGCCTCCCCCAATGTCCTCTAGGCCCGGCTGGCGCCTAGGCCCGGAATACCAAGCTCCCTGTCATGGTTCATGGCATGAGTCCGCTCCATTGGGCCTCGTGGGACGCTTTTGCTTGTGTGCGGTCAATGCTGCTAAAAATTGAGGCCATCGCAGGCCCCTCTGGCCGTGTGCCGATCTCCCAACCACGTCCGGGGGGAGGTCCAAGACCTGAGAAGCACTGGCCCACCGGGAACGCTGCCAGGTGGTGGTGATGCGCCTGGACTGCTGAAAGCGCGTGCGTTGCCGCCTCGGGGCTCGTTCGCTTGGCCAGCACCCGCTGCAAAAATACTACCCCGGCCCTGGCCCCAACGGGGTCGGACAAGGGGGCACGCGGCCAATGGCCACGCTCGCTTTGGACCGCATTGCTCGGCCAGAAGTACCTTCGTACTGCTGAGAGGTACCTCTCCCCGCCCGCAGGGTCTTGCAAAGAAATACCGCTCGCCCAAAGGCGGCGAGGAGTCTTTCCCGAGGGAGGAAGTAGTCCGTCCCCTCTAGCTTGCCCCTTCCCTGTCAAAGAATATGGATGGCCAGCCTAGGTCGAGAGAGCATGAACCTGGCCGCGGTCGTGTGCCTGGTCGGGCCTAGATGACCACCCCGTTCACGGCTCAATCCCAACTGGCGACGATCCAGTCGTACCTAGTATACAGCAACGACCTAGCAAATCTCCACGAGCGAATGACCCCGGGAGCGAAGATCCGGCTCGCCAGCCGCAAAGTGGATGTTGAACAGTGGAAGTAGGATTCGCGAATCACTGACCCGCAATGCGCAAATGAGCGTGCCAGTTCAACACATTCTTTGAGAAGCAGACGAATACGGTATCCTGACAGGCAGATACTGGTGCTCACAGAGAGAGGGTGCACCCCCGTTTCGCCGTCTCTCTGACTCGCTAGCAGTAGAAGAAAGACTTGCTCTCCACGAGGTGTGAGATTGCTCGCTCTTCTGCCACCCCTCCCTGTCCCTCTTCGTCGGGGGAAAGGGGGGAGGGGAGCTGCTACTATGGTAGGCCCAATAACTACTAGAATCATCGGTGATTAAACTGGAAATTGCATCTAGCGGGTTGGGTTCTCAAGCAAGGCGGCTCGACTGAGACCGAAGAGGTCGCCCCATAGTTCATGTAAGTGCCCGCCCTCTTCGGCCTCATTGGCAATAAGAGCAAGGCCCGCTAGAAGGCGACCGACCGTTGGACGGCGTGTCGCTCCCGAGAACAAAGAAGGCGGTATGGGCAAGACAATTAAACAGCCATGCAGCCGGTGCGAGGCGCCAGAGGCGAGGCGCCAAAGTCCAGTAGCCCAAATCTCCACAGTTTCCTTGGGGCGCACATGGTGACATGGCCCAATCCGCGCTGGCCACCATAATCTCCGCTCTCCTGACCTTTGCAGTGGACTCTTGCAGGCCAGAAGTGGGCTCTTGCAGGCCAGGAATGGGGCGTCTTGACTGGCCTAGACAACGACACGGAAGAGAAAAGTAACTGATCGGAGACCGCGTTGTTCTCGCGTCTCGCCCAGCTAGAATCGAGCTTCTTACCGCTGCAAAACTCGAAGAGAAAAAAGAACCTGTCTGACGCTGACCTCCTTTTTCGCCGTGTCCGTGCCGCCTCTCAGTCAGCAGCGTGTACGGCTCGCTCCACGCGACTGTGCGACGAAACGTAGGTTCCTGTCTTCTACGGTTACCGATTCGACGCCTGCCGCAGCGACGACGGGAGAGCGCAATTCAGCTCGGCGGCCGTGGTTCCCAAGGGGGGGAAGGGGGGGGGGGGGGGGGGGGGGGCAGAGTCAGTTGTGGCGATGACGGGTTGTTTCTTCTCTGTCTGTATCTTGGTGCATCGACGCTGCGTCACACCGACGAGTCAGCTTAAGACGACGCGAGTTGCTTCCTTCTGCTAGTATCGTCAACTTCAACTGCCCTGTGCCGTGGTGGTGGCAATGGGGCAACCGAAGTTCCTTGTCGGCTCCTCGGTCTTGTGTACCCTCAACTTCAAGGCGCGAGGAGGCCCATGGTTGGATATGGGGCCATCGCCGCTTTAACGACACCTGGTCCCTGGGCGAGCTCCTTGGTCGGCACTACCAAGCGGTTCTGCTCCCGTACCCCTGCGGGCTGGCTTGGCCGGGTGGGCTCAGCACTTGCAGGGCCCCGCCCTCCGGCCTTGGAGTCCCTGTCGAATTTGAAACACGTTTGGCACAAGCCAGAGCGATTTCAGATCCACCTCCCTCTTCCCCCAACCACACCATCCCGTTGGCGCTGCTGCAGGACCAGAAAGAGTCCCACACCACCTCAGCGCCTCACGGCTTTGCTCGCGGATGCTTGCCCCTCGGTGACTGGCCTATCGAGCCAGCAAATCGGCCCTCCCCAACCCACTCGCCTTCTCTGATTGACTAGCCTTCTGCCTGGTGACGGGGCACACGCACAACCCCAGCCATCCACCTTCTTTTTGCACAGAGTGTATGTAGTAGCAGATGTTGGCTATTGACTCTCGGTCGCCACAACCCCGGCGTTCCGCGCCTCCTTCCTCCCCCCCCCTCTTTCCCAAAAAGAAAGATGGCTGTGCTATGCAGTTCCGAATCATGACCGAGTGCGAATAGAAAGGCAGAGTCTAGAAACGTCTTCCGGTGGCATAGTTACCCTAGTTAGATGGGTTCCGGCCTAAGCCTCGACTCAATGCCCCTCCTAGGAGAGATCGGGTTGCCTTTTGCGATGATGGCTGGTGGACAATTCACCGCCCGCCTTCGATAATGCTGCCCTCAGCCGCTCGCTATAGGATAGGTGTGTCTCACCCCAAGCGATGTCTGCGATCATGTCTTGCCCACCTTCGCCTTGTAATGAGCCTAATGGCGCTGGAGCGTCGTCTCCCGCACGCCACAACAGAATCCCAACCTTTGTTCCCCGGTTAAGATGCCCCTGTGTCACTCGTCACCGCCCGCCTCTCCTAAGCGCCACTTGGACCGGCCGTGGGAGCGAGGTTTATCCCAAGGCAGGCGCCGATAGCTCTCGCCGACTGAACCAGCCTCAGCCTAACAAATGATGAGCGTAGAATAGCCACGCAGTCTCTTTGGGAATATACCACGCCAGGTCGGGAAGCTGCCGTCTCCACTCTTTGTAGGTTCATAGCGTCCCATGCTTGTACGTACTCCGTATTGTCGTATTGTGTACAGACAGCTAGGAGCATGCCATACCAGGGTGCTTCTTCGATGGGGAACACCGGTCCGGCGAAATGCACACGAGGCACACACGCGAACACGGCAGAGCAAAAGTGGGGGAGCGAGCAGGCTGGACCGGAAGAGAGAGGAGATTGATCGCCATCCAGCAGAATCCGAAACTTGAAACCTCGTAGCAGAAGCTTCCACCGAACCCGCTCGTGGGTGGATGTCGGCGGCGGCGGGACGAGCAGTTGCTCGGGGCTCCTCGCCATCGCGTGCCTGATCGTCCCGCCCCTTGCGCCGGTCATGAGCGTGGCCTCTTTCATCGCTTCGTAACGTGACCACACCATCGGGTTTGTCCCGGCAAGAGCAGGGGGCTTGCAGCAGGACGAATGCGCTCAAGATGGGAAACGTGACTTCGCTCGGCAATGGTAGCGTTGCGCGGTCAACAAGCTGGCGGGGGAGGCGCCGGCGTACGTAGCATTCAAGTGTGCTGAGACCTCCGTTCTAATCTCGATTCCATGCACGCCTTTGTACTGTGCAGCTGCTGCAGGCGGTAAATGCTGACAGGCGGCGCCTCTTGGGGGTCGCCTGAGGAGGGAGGTCGGCCTCAGCGCAAGTGGCTAGCAGCCAGCCCTGCTCTATTCTCGGCTGCTCTCCGCCCGATTGCTATTCTGGTGGTGTCACGACTCCCACTTGAGAAGCTCGAGGGGATCTCCAGGCGGTAGCAGAATTCTCCGGCGGCCTGTGGCCAGCGCCCCCAATCAAAGGTCGCTGTGCGGAGCCGGCATTCAGCAAGGAGTCTGGGCATCCGACTATAGTAGATGCTTGCATCCGCGAGGTACTACGGAGTAGGAGCCCAGGGAGCCCATGGCCCAGCGCAGGTACCCGTGCCGAGACCGCAAAAATGAACCCACGAGATCGACGAGGCCCAGGTTGAGGCGACAGGCCCGCATCAACAAGGGTGCAGTTTCACATCGCCGAAAGGGCCTTAGGGCCTAAGCTTAAATCTGTCGCCAGGAGCAGAACCAATCGCCACCCCGCACGCTTTGGACGACAGGGGAGCAAGGGCTGCTCCGATTTCGTGATTGAACCAGGCCCGCCCAAGAATAGCATGCCTCCCTTCCCGTGATGCCCGCCCGAGAAGGCCGCAGAAAGGGCCGGAGCGTGCGCCAGCCATCGATAGCCACTCGTCTGCCCTCTTCGGTCCAGAGTTTTACCGGCCGGGGGCTCCAGCGGTAAACGAGGGCTAGATGACCCACGTAGGCGGTATGGGAGGCAGGCAGACGTATGGTCGCTGAGCCGTGGCGGTTCTGCTCGTGGGTTGCGATCTCCCGGCGCAAGATCTAACCTACGAGGCGGGACGGTCACGAGCAGGCCGCCGCACAGTCAATGGTCACGGCAAGACAGGCGACCCTTGCTCCTAGCTTGTCGAAACGAGCCTCCCATAGGCTACAATGCCAAACGAGGTTCAAGAAGCGGTAAAAAAGGGGCCATCACGACGGCCTCGTCCCGTGATAGGAGTATATGTCTTACTGATTGGTGATATGATGAAACTTTGCTGTCTTTCAAGCCATCTCCGAGCCGGCTACCCCACGATTCTGAGGTGTGGTATCATATTGACGATTGGGAAGACGGCGGCCAGGACCAGGCGGTTACCCAAGAGTGCCTCTGTGTTATCAGCCTGGGTGGGCTCGACCTGCCTGAGAGTATGCATGGTGCCAGGAGGCTGTATCTGGCCGTGCCTAGTGTGTTTCCCATCGAAGGATTCAAGGGCCGTCTTAGAGTCCAGTGCCGTAGGTGCCCGTCGAGTGCAGACTAGATGACTTCAGTGGCGTCCATGGTGCCGCCCCATGAGACGAACGGAACAAAAGAAACGGCCGCCATCTACCACCGCGCGATCCTCCGGCTCAGGCCACAAGCCGGCACAGCCCGGCACTTGGGGACAAAAGTTCAACGGAAGCAACGCTCCTCTCCCCCACCTCTCTCAATATCTCAATGCTCAACTGCTTCGGGGCGCAGGTTCACGGCGGCTATGATCGCGAGCAAGAGGAGTGCGTCTTCTAGGAGAGGCAAAGCAAGGCGGTTATTCCATCTGATAGGGTGTGCCACTGGGATTCTGAAACCAGAGATTTGTCGTCGAATTCTTGAAACATTGACATTGGCAGTTCCTCGGGCTGACTCCCGCTACAAGCAAACCGGCGGTGGCCCAGGCGGGTGCTAGCGCACTGTTGTGCACTGTAGAGGCCCAGCAACGCTCGGGAAGGTGGCGAGATCCCATTGGTGTGCCTGAATCGTGCATTAAGGAGGCCCGCCACTCGTCCACCGAGATGGGGAAATAGGCAAGAATGGGGCCATCGTGGTAGATGGAAGAGAAGGGGGGGAGGGGGGGTACCCTGCAGCTGTACGCAGGAATGTCACTTTGCCATGACCCATCCACAAGACTAAGAAGATACGATGTGATATCGCAGGAAAAGGGGGGGCAAGAACCCGGTGCGGGAGGCTTGTGAAAAGGTCAAGGGTGTTGTCCCGCCATGGGGCCGGGCTGCTAGAGCGAAAAGGGCCGTCTGCACGTACCCCAACCTGCCCAAAGAGTCCAAAGTCAGGATGTCATGCAGAAGGCGAAACAGCCAGGCCAATTCGAAACACGAACGCTCTTGTCACATCTTTTTCCAGAAGCAAGGAAGTGGTTATGTAATACTGCCTCTGCTCCACCCGATTCGGCCGCCAACACCGGCCAGAGTGGTTGGGGCGGCTGTGGTGGAGGTCGAATCAGTCCAACGAGGGCGATCTCCAGCCAGGTTCTTCGCAGCCGCCTTCAAGGGACGAGGTTTGAGGTATATTGACGCGTGGCCCTGCCGGCGGGTGCGGCGGGCTCGACGGGTCCTATCATGACGGCTTCCGGCTACGGCCAGTTCGTCCTCTCCTGGTATCCCGTCGGTGATAGGGCGGGCCATAAACAACGGGTCGGCTGGTAAAGAGGTCGAGCAAAGCACAGGCCCTCGGAGGAGGCTCTTGCGCTGCGTGAGGCTCACGGTTGCTGTGCCGTCCGCGGAAGCGTGCTATGGCAGGTCTGGCTTGCTTATGCAGGTACAGATCACAGCGGGCGCATGCACTGCAGGCAGAGCACACAGGCCAAGGGAGAGGCCAGCAGCGGCGGAAAGGCTCCCTCCATTCCTTTCCTTTCCTTTCCTCTCAATCTCGATGGTCGACGACATGCAAGGTACCCGTCCTGGCCGGCCTGCCGAGTAAGGCAAGGTGCTGCAGGTGTCGGACTCTGCTTAGCGGGACGGAGGGAGTAGTGCTTCGTAGGTGGCAGGAGCAGGGTGATCTTCACTGTTCTGTGGGGAAGGGGCAACTTTCCCGGCAATCACAGCCTGTTACTGGCTAGCGCCACCACACGCCATTGACCTTAACAGCGCCTCATAAGAACAGGTTATTCTAACAACAATGCTAAGATCGAAGAAATGTTTCACGCTCTCTCGTGCTCTTGGTCGGACATGGCATCGGCGGCCTTCCCAGCACGTCGTCGCCAGCCCACCCTGCATCCTCGCCTCGTATGTCCGCCATGCATCCTCTCTCCTCGTTTGTCCACGAGCGTACTCCGGGCGCAGGGACCCTCATCCGAAGCGACCGCAGAAAAAGTTGGAGAACAGCGCAAACCGCCCGCCTCCCGCCTCCCGTCTCCCCCCCCTTTCGACCCCGGTCTGCCTCCTCACCCACGGTTCCCCTGTGCTTTGATGCCCTGCTGAGCGCCTGCAGGCGCATTGGCTGTGGGCTCCCCGTCACATAGCAACAACAACTTGAAACATGACAGACAACTGCCCGATGCCTGTGCCTATCTTGCTCGGATGGCTCGAGGGCCCCCCCAGTCGGGCATATGGCGAACAGGCCTACCCCCTTTGGGCGCTCGCCGCACCTTCTCCCTGGCTTACCGCCCCAGCGGGACACCTCGCCTCCTTGAGATGCTGGACCGCAAGCACACGCTGGGGTACCGTGATGCTATCGGTGATCGTCACGCATCCAAGGCCGGGCTGCAAGCTAGGGCGGTCTTCCTTCGATCCTGCTTGGCAAGCTAGCTGCCCGAAGGGGAAGACCGAGGCTTGACTGCCTCTCGGCTAAGGCACGAGTCGAGGGAAAGCCGCCGCCGCCTTCAGCGTGCTTTGCCCCTCCCTGTGCTCTTCTCGCGGCCCTTCGGCTCCCGACTCGAGCTCACCTTGTCTACCTCCACCCGGGGACCATTGCCGCCCTCCCGCCCCAAAGTCGGCACGCACGACGGCCTTCTGCCCTTGCCAGTGGATAAGTTACCCGCTTCGTGATGGACCATGGCCCTTTCTAGGGGCCCACTCGCCCGAGGGGATCGACTTCTGAAACCAAGAACCCCTAAGTGGACATCCCCTCCCCATGCCCATGATTGGTCGATCCCTGCGAACTACTCAAGAGCATGAACCACGGACGCTTGGACGCCGGCGGCGGCATGGCCAACCGCAGGCTCCAAGGCTCTTGTTCTCGGGAGGAAGCAGGCATTCGCTCCTTGGTGGTCCCCCCTTCCGGAGCTACTGAGGCATGACTCTGGGATCCTCCCAGCACGTGGCCGGCAGGACCTCCTCTTTCTGCTGGTTCTATGTGTCTGGGGGCAGGATTGACCGAGATTTCATGCGTTCGTAGGTGCCATCCCCTTCTTGGGCACCTCACAGGGCTAGGAGGGTTCTTGCGTAGTCTTCACAAGGCGACGGATCGGACTGTGCGTTGTCCCTTCCACGGACGCCGACGCCTGCCCTTGTCCAAAAGCAATGGAGGGCGTGCCGGGGCTTGCGGCCTTGAACTTGGGTCTACTCTAGTTGGTGGTAGTGTTTCCTCGCTGGGGTATTCTCCGAACAACCCCTTCTTCGTAGTGCCCACCGTGGGTAAGTGCATAACTGCCGTCGTCAGGACATCCGGGGGCCCCTACACCTGCTCACGACGTGTCATCTGTTCGCCGAGGATGCATTGCATCATGCTTGCTTTTCTGCTTCTTGCCCGCTGCGCTATGTCGCTTTCAACCCACTCGGGGCGTAGATGTTGATGTGGCTCGAGCACCCGACTGTGCAATCCCACTTCGTCTGGATAGTTACCCTTTCCGAGATATTTCAAGAAGTCGTACCTAATGAGAAAGTCTGAAACCAGGCCACAAGCAACAACGGATGATTCCGTACCAGGAAGATGCCACTAGGGCAGCTCCTACTAGGATGTTGATGCTTTCGAACTCGCCCATGGTTGGTCTCGGTGCCGAAGCTTGTAAAGAACGCTCGAGTCTTTTTGGCTTAGCTGCCCCATGCACCAGTAACCTATTTGTCCTCATCCGAATCGGTATCGATGGTCTAGATTCTTACTGACTCGTAGGAGGTGATCTTGCAGGCCGAGAATCATACAGGGCAAGGAACCTAGGTAGCCCTCGCCTAGTTCGGGGGATACCTGCAGCCCCAACATTTGTAGATCAGGGAAGTATTGATTCGGGGGCTAATCCGATGCCCAGGGAGGCCAACTATCACCACAAGACCGGGATGTTTTGAGGAAGTGGCCTGGTGATTCCCTATAAACATTAGCCCACCAGCTTGAGCTTGAGCTGACTCGTGAAATGGTGGAATGAGTAACGGCCGTTCTTCAAGAAGGACTCAAATCAGGAACGACCACTGCAGGGCGAGACAATGTTCGGCCGAGTTGATGAAGCGACCCTGGGAAGGTGCACACTCGAGCTCTTCCGCCCTTCTAGAAGCTAGGGCGATGGCTGTTAGATTGACTCTTTTGGCATCCTATGCTAGCAGTGAATTGTCTTGAATTCAGACCTTCTCTAGTCTAGCCCCAACAGTCGCCATGTCCGGACCCCATGGCCGGTGACTTTCGCGGACGCACTTATCTTATACAGGACGGGCTGGAAATGTGGCCACCTCTCCTTGCTCGATAACTCTCGACACAGGCCGATAGATATTGTTCTAACATCCCAGAGGAGTGATGAGTGCTACGGTATCACAGTGTGCAAGGCAGTCTCTGTGATCGTCGTGTCTTGCGTGAAGGCCGAGGATCACTGATCGTAGACCGACGACACTCCAAGTTTAGATTCACATCTCTTCTCATGAGCTGAGACAAGTATTTTACCAGAAAACAACAACAACAACAACAACAAAACAACAACATGAACATCGCCTATGTGACGCCATTAGACACCCAACCTTCTGACACAAGACAGGGAGCCGGTACTACCAGAAGACGTGCTCGGAGTGACTGGGGGTAGACCTTTCCACACGGTAGCACTCCGCCTCTTCCTCAACCATGGGATCCTGAGAATGTGGAGAGCGGAATGCTCATCCGGAGGGACGTCCATACACATTCACTTCCCGGAAGTTCTAGTTGGGAGCCGAAACTGATACCACCGTACTTAACCTTGATGGTATCGGTGGCTTAGCAGTCACAGAACTCGAATTTGTCATTGTTTGGTCGCACAGTGCCCACAGAGCAACTGTGCGCCATGCAAGCCACTCGTAGTTGGAACCGACTAGTGAATTCGTTGTGCAGCCATCACTCAATCGCAACATGTTCAGTCGCGAATCTTGGCCAAGTTTTTCTCCAGAAGCTTAACCTCCTCCCTGACCTTGGGGCAGTAGTGTTTCTTCAGGATCTCACCCTCCCAGACCGTCGCCGCGAACGGGTTGCTGCCCTCCACACTGTCGCTCAGGGCATTGTATGTGCCGTCCCCTTTCCTTTCCTCCGTGTTCCACAGCGCGTTGACCTTTTTCCCATGTGTATGGATGACGTCCTGCAGCAAGCCTAGGACGGCCTGGCTTGACTTTTCAGGCATGTGCAACGCCGTGGCCATGAGCTGCTTTGTGAAAGCAGCCAGCCGCGCCGGCGGCACTGACCGGATGTTCCAGGACGGGAGCATCACGCCACCGAGACACCTCATGAGGAGGACGGTGGTGGTCTGGAGGTTGACCTTGTTGCTCCTCCGATTGCTCTCTTGCGGACTGTCAGGATCTGGAAGGTGCAAAGACTTGGCACCGAGCTCCAGGTCTGGGTTCACAGACAGCGACAAGAGACTCCTATATAGGTGCGTAGTGAAAAATGTCAAATCCAAATGGAGATCGGCTCGTGCGTTGTGGGCGTCCTGCCCAGCCAAGAGCGCAAACGCCGTGACGGTGCAAAGCAGAGCCTCCCTGCTCGTGTCCCGAACTGAGTCCGCAGTATCGCTGTCCTCAGTATTCTCGGCTCCCGCTTGCTCATCTGCTGCCTCCTCCGGTTCGTCGCTGTGGCGGATCAAGTCCTTCATGGCCTCAAGAAGGTCACCGAAGAAGTCTTGGTTGATGAGATGGGCGTACCTTGCGAGACCCTCCAGTACGGCGCCCATGAGATTAGGGGAGCGCTGTTTCAGTATGCGAAAGTAGGTGGCAAACACCATCTTCAGCGTCTCCGACTGCAGCTGGTCTCTCTCCTCGTGGCTGACGGTGGCATCGGCCTCTGCCATGACCTTTTCGGCAGCCTTCTGCTCCTTCAATAGCTTGCGCTCACGCTTGGTTCGGAACTCCCTGTCCTTCTTCTTTTTCTTGCCATTCGACTGGCTTACTGCATCTCTCGATGCCGTGCCGGAGAACTCGGACAGGAGACGCAGGTGAAGGAAGAGATTCAACACACTTTCATCCACCTGATAATTCCGTGCCTTCATCATCTTGGTGAGGAGCGACACTGCCTCCATGGAGGCGCGCCCTTCCTCGTCCTCGGCGAACATGGTCTCTAAAGCTTGCCGGCACTTGATGAAGGAGTCATCCACAGAGCGGGCGCTGAGCTTCCGTACCAGAATCCTTAAGAGGTCGCCGCGGAAGTTGAAGTGTGGTACCGCGTTCAGCAGCGTGCAGGCGCAAGTAATGGCGATGACAGGCATGTTCTGACCCCCCTTGCCGACTGCAGGGCCTCCGGCAGCGGCGAACTTGGCTAGAGTTTTGAGATAGTTGTGATAGCCGGAAACCAGTGCCTGTTCGTATTGCCGGAGTCTCCTGACGTCCTTGGACAATTTATCACCGGCCAAGTCCTCAGATGTGGGCCGAATGCGGTACCCGGGAATGACGTCCCTGTAAACGGTCATTTGCGTGAGGAGAGCGAGCTTCTGGACGGCGAGCACTTGGGACTCCCCGATCCTGGCCAGGGCCTTGAATGCCCCTTGGTGCTCCTCGGGGTCCTCGTTGAGCTGAGTGGCAACCTTTGCTAACTCCTCCTGGGCGATCCGAATTTGCTCCCGTTCTGGGATCTTGGGCTCCTCCGGGGCCGGGCGGCTCGCCTCGTCGACCTGATCGTCCTCGTCGCTCGGGAGCCACTCATCACTGGCTATGGAAGCAAGATCGTTGTGGTGAGCCTCAAGCTGCCTGACTTGCCCATCCTTGGTCTTGATTGGGAGGCGATTGCTCTCCTTCTCTTTCTTCTTGCCCTTCTTTCGTCTTAGTTCGTAGTCTTGTTCTAGATTCCAGCCTGCTGCGTTTTTGAAGTAGGCCTTTTGGATCTTTGAGGTGTTGCCGCCGGACTGCTCAGCGTCCGTGGTAGGGGACAGCCTCCGCTTTTTGGAGGGACGGGTGGCCATGTTCTCGTGCTCTTGCGCTTGCTGCACTGCCTTGTTCAGGACAGCATCCTCTCGCGGGTGAAAATTTCACCTAAGAGCTCTTCCGTTCAGGTTGCTAAACTGTGGGGCGAGGACATGAGGTTCCTGGTCGTGGGAAAGTGGATCCAGGTTTAAGAGTTTTCATTGGAGAAGAAAACAGGCGGGAAGAGAACGCCCGATTCCGTAGAGAAAGGCACCCACGATATGTAAGTACCTACCTTGGATACTTAGGTATGTAGAGGCGTGTCCTCCGCGGTGTATTTTAGTCCTCGAAGTCGGCTACCTATCTTGATACTCTCTCACAACATCTCCTAGCTTTTCATGGCATGGCCGACCATACTGTTAGCTATGGTCGTGTCTACACCGCCTAGGACCAGACGGGGGGCCTTGTTTGTACAGCTATGATTATGCTATGTTGAAAACCCAACAGTTGGTTCTGGAGGTGCAATCATCATCGTGCTGACTGTCTTGCAGGCTGGAAAGCAATTTCTTTTAACTGAAGAGCCGGCAATATCTCAGCGACATCCCCTCCTCATGCTCTGAATGCGTCTAGGTACTGCTGGTACCTGGTAGATTCCAAGGCGCAAATAGCGGGGCTAAGAGCCTAGGCGCTTGGCAGCTCCTCGCCCATTTCACCGCCTTCGTACCCCCATATTAGTTAGATATGCACGAGGCCATGAAGTGAATTTGCAAATTGAAAAAATAGAAATAAAAAAATTGCCCATGATGATTAGATTTATATGACACATGAACTAATGCTCTCATAAATTATTTTTATAACCCTCTCCTGAACGAGCATATTGTTGAGATTTCCCTTCATCGTCTTTGGCTGCCCCAAGGACAATCGTATCGTACCGACGTTTACTTGGCCAGACCGTCTTTTCTGCCGGCAGAAAAAAAAATTAGCGGTCGGAGCTTCCTAAGGGAAAAAAAATCTCAGCGAAACAGACCCCGCCAAAACAAAGTCGAGCAGATACTCGAGTCGACCCGTGAGCAACAGCACCGTCGTCACACGCCGACTGGCTGCAGCATCGAGTCTCGACTATGGCAACGTCTCTCGCTGCGCAGTTGGCGCAGATCGCCGCCAACTCCAAGGCGGGCTTGAACATCAAAGCCCAGAAGAGTGCCCACTCTAAATCTCTGATATGGGAACGACAAGATGCGGCCACTCAGTCCTTCCAGACCATCTACAACAAGTGCATCGGGAGTTTTGAGGAGCTTTGCAGTATGGATAGACGATTCCATTCCTTTGCGCCGTCCCTTTTTAGCGAGGGAAGCCAGAACCAGGACCGCGTTGAGATGACCGCCGATGAGAATGCGCAGCTGGACAAGACGATCGTGGCTTTCCTCTACCTTGTCGCGAGTCGGATACGGCTTCAGCCTGCCATTGGCGCTCTAGAGTGGCTGGTGCGTAGGTTTAGGTATTACCACGCAAATATACTGGCTGGCAAGAGGGCCTTGCTAATGCTAGTTCAGAATCCACGAATTTAACACGGCGACACTGATCATGACTTTCCTGCCCTACCATACTACCGATCAGTTCCGAACCCTAATGTCAATCCTACCGACGACCCTTCCTCATGAGTATAGGTTCTTGGATCCGTATGTTCGCCAACTTGTGGCCCCTCCTCGCGGCGCCATTGTTCGAGAAGCCACGAGCCGTCCCGAGCTGCTTGCAGCAATCTCTCGCTACACTCTCGAGTCGTGCGAATCTCAGACAGACTACCCTGCCTTGGTAGGATTCTGGGGCGGCATCCTGACACAAGCTGTGAACGGCATGGTGGACAACGGCCGAACGGGAAACCGCGCCCTCCAGGCCGACAACGACCAAATCCTATTGCAGCGGATACTGCCGACGTTGAGCGAATCTCTGGTAATGAAAGAAGCATCCGATCTCCAGATTGCCAGCTATACTGTCGTTTCCCTCCTTGCTGCCAAAGGCAGCCTAGATGATGGTGCGCTAGCCGCCCTTATGGACCAGGTTGTGCATGGGTGGACCCGGAAGACTCTGCGGACAGGACTCGTGTGCTTGTGTATTCTAGCTCACTACCGGTCCGCTAAACAGCTTCCTGTCAAGGTTGCCAAGGCTCTTCTGAAAGTCCAGGACCTGCCGCAAACTCTAAAGGAGATTGGTCAGACGTACAGGGTTGGGAAGCTCTCGAACGGCCTCGCCTTGGCGTCGATTGACCGCCTCAGCAAGAAAGGCGATGCTCGTGGCCTCTCGGTCGTGAAATCACTTTTACTCAGTCAGGTGCTCCCGGAGAAACAAGTCAAGGTAATCTACAAGGCTTTGCTCGTCGCTGCCTATAAAATCACCGACGAGCTTGACCAGGACGGCCGTGTGCGCAAAGACCTCGGATCAGCGCTAGTCACCCTTTCCCAAGCCGGAGGAGAGACAGGAGATACTATCAGGGCTACGATTGAAGAAGTGGACTTCGACATCGAAGAACTGGAGCTGAAGCTGGAGACAACCATCCGCCCACTGTTAGCCATTCAACCACCAGAGGATGATGAACATATGCAAGGCGAGCCAGAGAGTGCTGAGACGCAAGAAGATATCGACTCGGCACTCAAGAGGATCTCAGAGACCTGCCAGAAGACTTCCACTTGTCTCGGCCCCGAACCTTCCGACATATTCAACGAGCTCTGTGCCGTATTCATATCCGCAGCCACAAGCGAATCCACCCTGGCCAAATTCGACGATTCATCATTACTGGATCGGTCTGAGGCAACGGAACAGCCTTTCTACATCAGCTTCTATATGAGAATCTGGTGTGGACCATATCCGACCTTGGCTAGAGCCATTGCTCTGGAACGAGTCAAGAATCTCTTGAAAGAGAAGGGAGACGGCATGGACTTCCAGGCTGTCCTCCCATACGTTATCTGCGCTCTGGGTGACCCGGGAAAGAAAGTGCGCCGCGCTGCTGCGGACCTTCTCGCTGTTCTTGATCAAGTGACCCCCGGCCAAAACGTCTGGGGTGCCAAAACCCTATATGATAAGGCCAAAGATCTCGTCTTGATAAAACCCGATGCTTCACGGGATTTAATCCACAAAATTCTTCTACCTGCTCTCGAAGAATCGGTACTCCACGACGAGTACGTCTCAGAGACACTGAAGGCTGCGCTGGATGGCTCTTCAACGCGGGATGGGACTGATCCTAAAGGCCGTCATCTCAGCCATGCCACCAGGCTCTCGATAATGACCTTCCTCTCTAGCCATGTCATCAACACGCCTTTGCTCACCGCCAAGCTACGGCTCCTCAAACCCCTCAACCAGGTCCGTAGCATCTCTGGTACGACTAGGACGCAACTTTTGCTCCCACTACTTCGCTGGTGGGCAACCGTAGATGGGGTGGAAGCTCAACAGCTCGCATCGCGGGAGTCAATCGATGTGGCTATCTTTGATGCTGCTTGCGTGGATGTTGTGGCCGTCAACGACCAGTCCGGCCTCGAATACCTTCTTGACTTGATCAAGAAGCCTCAACCTGCCGGAAGAGAGGGCCTTGTCAAATCTGTCTTTGAAAGATTGAAGAGGATATGGTCATCAATGAAGGAGTCAACCCAGCTTGCGACCGCCAAAATCCTGCTCGATCTCGTGCAGACGGTGCCTTCGCAACCCCTTACTAAAAGGGTTGTCTCTGCTGAGGCTGCTGGTTTGCTGGGAGAGGTGGACTTGTCAACCAACATTCTCTTCGAATTTCTTGCCTCTTTGGACGACGTCACCCAGCTAGCTACAGAATCACCTGCGCACAAACGTCGCCGGGTCAGCATGTCGGAGCCGAAAGACCAAGCCCAGCAAAGTTCCCGAGACAAGGACCTCCTTATCGCGGCGCGCAACAAGGCAAGCATCGTTCTAAATCTAGTTCAGGGCTCTAAGCCAGAAAGCCGCCCCGAGTTGCTGGAGAGCCTGTTCACAACCCTCTCGAATGTCCAGCATCTTGCCTCCCTCTCCGGCTCGGAGTCGGGTCACATCGTACAAACGGTATTGGACTGCCTCAATAAGATGATGCCAGCGTACCGGAGCAACAAGGACCTGAAGATCGATCCTTCAGTAGGACATGGCGATATCCTAGCTACTTGCATCCAGAAGTCGTCTAGCCCGAGCGTGATCAACGAGGCGCTTCTACTCGTTGCCAGCCTCGCAAGAGTCGCTCCCGACGTCGTCTTGCACAGCGTAATGCCCATCTTCACTTTTATGGGCAGCTCCCTGCTGAAGCGTGCCGACGAGTACTCCGCCTTTGTGGTCAAGCGGACCATCACGGAGGTCATTCCTCCTTTGATCGACACATTCCGCAAGAGCCGAAGGAGCTTGGTTTCGAGTGCATCCGAGCTCCTCTCCAGCTTCGTCGTCGCCTACGAACACATTCCTTCTCACCGCAAACATGACATCTTCACCTCTCTGATCGAGAACCTAGGTCCCGCTGAATTCCTCTTCGCGGTGCTTGCCATGTTTGTGGACAGATATGGGACAACGGATAACATTGTCTCATTCGTTTCGGAAGTTGTGAATGCGTTCTCTGTCGAAGTCCAGTTGCAGACCTTGATCAAGTTGGTGGACCTGGCTGCAGACACGTTCAGGCCCAAGCCTGTGTTGTCTACTGTGCTCCTCGGAAAGAACGATAATGAGGAGAACGACATGCAGAAGAGTGCGCTTAAGGTGTTAACTCTACTGCCTCGTCTCCTCGCCAACCGCCGTATGCGGAGAGAGATCAACAAGCTGGCCGAGAGAGACGACATGGAGGCTGGCAGGATCCGGGATCTGTACGCGAATCTACTAGAGGATATATTGGCTCTCGCGACGACGGTCAAGGGGAAGAAGGCTTTCTACAGCCGTTGCGAGGATGCTCTGGGAAACCTCTTGAATTTGCTCTCCATCGGCGAGTTCATCAAGAGCGTCGAGACTCTGCTCGATCGACCCAACATTACATTGCGCCAGAAAGTCCTGCGTGCCCTTGAAATGCGTGTCGACAACGAGAGCACCGCTGATCCGACGTCCAGGACTGCCTTGCTGGCTTTCTTACCCCAGCTGACGGCGGTCATCCGGGAGTCAGACGATGTCGACTACAAGCGCACGGCAGTCACATGTGTTGACAAGATTGCCGAGAAGTACGGCAAGAAAGACCTAGAGGCTGTCGCAGCCGCCGCTGCCACTATTGCCGGCGACCAATGTCTTGGTCAGCCGGTTGAACACCTACGAATCATGGCCCTTCTCTGCCTGGCCTCCCTTGTTGAGGTGCTGCAAGACAGTATCGTGCCTGTTCTACCCCTTGCCGTTCCAAAGGCCCTCGACTACTTGCAATTGAGTCTCGACAAGGAAACTCCCGACCTCGAATTGCACAATGCTTCGTACGCCTTCATTACCTCCTTGACCCAGCACCTGCCGTTTATAATCTCGGACAAGTACCTGGACCGTATTCTTCTCTACTCAGGTCTCTCTGCAGTTGCCGGGGTGGATGAGGATGCGGCGTCAAACCGCCGACAGTGCCTTCAGTTCCTTGCGAAGCTGATCGATGCAAAGGTTATGTTCACGGCGCTGGAGCGCAACTGGGAGAAAATTGCAAGCTCTGGCTTCCGGGTAAGTCTCATGTCGCGTTTACAGCTAGAGAGAACATCTTGCTAACTCGCTCGCAGGCTATTGCTGAATATTTAGAGGTCCTGGGCTTGGCTATTGACAAGCATCCCAAGTCGTCCATTTCGAGGAATGCCGCCCCTCTATCCCGGATCTTTTTTGCTGCGCTTGATCTCCGCAGAGTGGCTAGAGCTAGAGAATCTAGGGATGACGAAGTTGCAACCAGACTCGACGAGCTCGAGGTGGTGACCAACGAAGTAGCCTTGAAGATGATCTACAAGCTGAACGACGCTACTTTCCGGCCCATGTTCTCCGATCTCATTGAGTGGGCGACTTCAGGCCTTCCCAAGAGTGACACTGTTGGTAGGACGCTGCGGTTGGAGAGTGTCTATGGGTTCTTGGAAGCTTTCTTTGGGAGCCTCAGATCCATCGTTACGAGCTATTCTTCTTATGTTTTCGAAGGGGCGACCGATATCCTCAAGAACGCGGACATTGGCGACGCTGATCAGCAGGAGCTGTGGAAACGCGTGCTCAAGACTCTTACCAAGTCTTTTGAACACGACCAGGACAGCTTCTGGCAAGCGCCTTCGCACTTCAGCGTCGTCGCGCCTGTTCTAGTCCAGCAGTTCTTGCGTGCTGACGCCGTCGACACATTCGCAGTGCTCACGCCCGCGATCGTTGAGCTGGCAGTCGCAGCGGACTCTCGTGAGCATCAGAAGGAGCTCAATACCTCCATGCTAAAGTTGTTGCGGCACGAAGCTGCGGCGGTACGACTGTCAGTCATCAGGTGTGAACAAGCCCTGGCGGAGCGCCTAGGCGAGGAGTGGCTGCAGACGCTGCCCGAGATGCTCCCGTATATTAGCGAGCTTCAAGACGACGACGACGAGGCAGTGGAACGAGAGAACAGACGCTGGATTGTGCGGATCGAGGAAACACTTGGGGAAAATCTAGACGCCATGTTGCAGTAGTCTCCCGGGGGGGTGGCTTGGCCTGCCGCATTGAGGATCATTGTACAATTTCGTTCAGGTTCAACGTCCACTGCCATCATGTACAAAATGTTTCCAGAGTGGGTCATAGTGGGGCAGGGGACAGTGTGCGAATTCCGGTCGAAAGTACCGCAGTCAATTCACCCTTAACAAATTTCATAATTCTTGTGCTTAGAGACCTTGGAGCAGAGCCAACCACAATAGATTTGTGGCACCTCATCTTCCGGGATTGGTATGTTTAGGCGACTTGGGCAGTCCTCCTTCCCCTGACCTTTAGCTGTCTCATCCTAGTGCCCATGACAGTAGACATGGACAGGCGACTGATCAGATGCTTTCCGCTTTCACTGTCTACGCGCTGATTCCTCCCCTTTGTGCCTGCATATCACCTCACGGATACCTTCAAGCACGTCATTATGCCACTCCAACTTATTTCCTTCTTCAGGATAGTCGAGCAGTCGGTTTATAATGTCGGAGACAAGTCTATGATGCTTTTTGCTCTCTGGATCCCGCCAGCAGGAAAATTATCGGTTGGGGCATGCGGCGCTGGAACACTCTACTAGCTTATAGACCTCATTCAGACTCCCTGAAGCCTCTTGCTCTGCAATAAGCTTATCTCTCGCAGCCAGCTGCCTCCTCGTAGCCCTGCGACCTGTCTTGCTTGTCTCCTTGACAGCTTCTGGGTTTTCTTTGTAAATGAAGATGAGCGTGACCTCGAGGCTGTTTCCTTGATTGCCCTAAGACCTTGATTTATTCTCTACAATCGCCCATTCAATCTTCAGTTTGTTGAGGCGTTTTGGGAAGTCGCGCTCGTTGCGTTTCGAACAGCCAGCAGAGCCTATTGAGTGCCTCATGGCTACTGCCGTACGGCGGAAGGACCTCCTTGTAACCTTGTATGGCCTTCCCCCTACCTAACCTTGACAGTGGGTAGATCTGGCTCTTTTCGGTTGCACTGATTGCAGGGTCGATTTGGTATGTGGCTCTGGATCAGCCACCCACCTTGAGCCGTGGATCTCCCTCTGGTATTTAGCTTTTTAGGACAGAGTTTAGTTTTCGGAAGTAGGAAGGGCAACAAGATTTAAAACCTCCTTCTCGCGGCAGATATCCTCCACATCCACTGCACTTTTTTCTCATCCCACCCACGAGAACCCATAAGATAACCACCACTGCACAAGTTTATGGTTGCCCTAGATATAAGACTGTGGACATCTTCTTTCTTACCCCTGCGGCAAAACATTTATACCCCTGATTTCTAGACACTACTACAGCACAGCTATGGTTTAGATCATTATGGCTATAAATTCGCTATTTACCCCTGTTCGGCAAATATGGAGGGACTACAAATTTGGGCGTGCTACCCGCCAAAAGAACAGCAATAAGACAAATGCTAAACCTAAAGAAGAGACGAAGAGCGAGGGAAAAACCGGTGCAACGACAATACGCCGATAGGTCAACCCTTTGACGCGGAGAGACAAGGGTGTAAAACGCCATCCTCTACAGGAGTATGGCAGTACCGAGCAGATGGAGAATTTCCCTGGCGCTTCGAGCAGATCGTCCGGGAGGAGAGCAACTGGCGTGGGACTTGGGTGCTTGAGATAAAGGATATGCAAGCGATGGAGTGGGGGATAGTATGAGTGCCTAAGGAAAACTCACGTGGCGGCAGGTACTAAAGAAAACCAATATGTCACTTAGCATTCCTGTTTGAAGGGCCAAGTTATACTCTGCTTCCGTCCGAAGGAGGACAGGATGATTTGATGGTCTGGCTAGGGAAATCTTAAGATAGTAACCTAAAGAGGAGCCTTGACACGTCCTATGTTTATGGCTCTCGGAGGTAAGACACTATGTTTATTGGCCCACTCGAGGACCTGCGGACTGATCCTCTCCCGATACGCTTCTCCTACCGCTTATCGCTGGCGGCGATGATGCGAAAACTATATTCTTGGGCCTCTGTCTTGTCGCCTTGCCTCCAGCCTGCCGAGTAGACCTCTTCGTGCTCGTCAGCGAACAGGAAGGCCTGGCTCAGGCGGATAGTCTCCTCGACATTCCGGCCTACGGGCAAGTCGTTGACGGTGCTCTGGTGCAGGACGCTTTTGGGGCCGATGATGAAGAGGCCACGCAGCGCCACGCCCTCCTCCTCGAGAAGGACGTTGTATTCAGGAGAGATCTGCTGGTTGTGGGGAGCTCAAGGTGCGAGCCCGGCCACTCTTCTTCCGGAGCTGCGTCTGCCACCCCAGGTGGCTGTAGTGGCTGTCGGCGGAGATGGTGAGCACCTTGGTGCTGATAGCGTGGAAGCGTAGCAGGGCGACGTTTAATGGATGATATCTGTGGGGCAGATGAAGCTGAAGTTCATATAATAGAAGATTAAGACGCACCTGCGACTTAGGCTGGTCCTAAGCGACAGAAGGTGTATTGTACATCAACGTGATTTTGTACCTGGCTAAAGTATTGTAACACGAAGAGAGGGGGGACTGTTGGTCTTTATTGCCCGGGGTAGTAGACACACTATTCGATACTAATGGCAAGAATGCATTTGGGTAGAGCCAATACGTACGACAGATCGATACGTATAACCAAGAAGCTATCTTTGAAAACACCTAAGCATATGGTATAGCTAGGTCATGGTTGGGGATAAGTTGAGGAAGAGGGTCACTGTTGTCACGATCACGATCCCTACAGTGCCGGCTTTAGCCTAGTGAAGGCGGCCGGCAGGAGCTAGGCGAAAAGAACGTATATGCTGCTAATAAAAGGAAAGAAATAAACGGGAGGGAATGCGTTCGCAGTAAAACTAGCTTATTTGTGCCCGCTGGCACATTTTGGAGTTTGCTGCCTTTCCCCCCCCCCCCCCCCCCCCCCCCCCCCCCCCCCCCCCCCCCCCCCCCCCGAGCCAACTCCCCGATGTCGGTCGCCGACCAGCCCGGAGCTGGCTGGGGCTCAACTTCCTGCCGAAATGGGACCGATCTCATGCGGCTCGTGGCAGTCGAGGGCAAGAAATTATATTAGATAGTCAGGAACAGAATATCACGAGATATCAGCCATAGAACCACCCCGCGTCATCATGGAAAGCCAACTCGATATCAACCTATTGACATGCTCGCACTAGGTAGACCTCCGTTAGTCCTGGCTCATCGGAGCCTTGCTCTTAACGGCCGGTGAAACCTTAGAAAAAGTGGCTCGCGAGTGTGTGGCGGCCTGATACCCAAGCCACTTACAGGCTGGAGGAATCAAAAGTACTGTACTCGAACCCTCTGTCTCAAGCGCTGTTAAGGCTGAAAGGGATGATGACACAGTGTTAATAATTTACACACTGTTGCTGACCATTTCTGGCTCTTGCCAAGAATTTTTCGACACATCCACGGGCGGACGCTGAACCTGAACGAAATAGTATACATCTATGTAGATGCCAAAATTGATGCCGACTTGGTTTCACTTGAAAGTCATTGCGTTGTTTGGTGTGCAAGGCAATATGTCAGGTCCTGTCGAGACCAAGAGACTTGGCCGTTTCGTGCCAAGTCAAAAGGTTCCGGGACAATAAGGATAGATCCTGGAAGGCCCGGTGGTCCGAGACCCAGCGACTCGCGGCTGAACAGAATGCTACAGCACCTTGGGCCCCCGGGCACTATTGAAGTGCTCGGTATCTAATATCGTCTTCTGTCGTGCTCTGCATGCAGCATTTTTGTGGTACAAGCAAAGGGTTAATAGAGGCGCGAAAAGATCAGTAGCGCCAGACACTTCGCCAGAGACTTCGCCAGAGAACGAGACAGGAGCACCGTTTGAAGATCAACAAAGCATGCATTTTATTGTCAACAGCAAGTCTATGTCTTCAGCTATGAACAAACTAGGAAATAATTATATGTACTGTATGAGTATCCGGTATCCAATGTAACCAACCCATCCAATCCGCGCCGTAGCCTTTTCACACGCATATGCGTACAGCAGAATTCTATTGATTCTCGCCCCCGTACTCTTACTCCTCCTCCTCGACGACCTGCTTCTGGGCAATGTAGAAGCGCGAGCCGTGTTCGTCAACCTCGTGCTCGACAGCAACCTTGCTGAGGTGGGTGAGGATGTTCTCCATCATGGTGTCGCTGGCGCTACGCTTCTTGCGGCCAAGGTCGTTCAGGCTCTGAAGACCAGTCATGACAAAGTAGACAATACCGATGACGATGGTGACAGCGATGGAGAAGCCCCAGACGACGACAACGGTGACGATGTCAACGGAACCGTTCTCGCTCAGGGTGCCACCAGCGGGACCGTTGGACGGGTCATCGATGCCACCGGAGAACCAACCGAAGACAGCGAAGAGGGTGGCCAGGATGTCGACACCACCAATGGCGGCAACGAGCTGCCAGTTGGGCAGGGTCTCGAAACCACGGGTGACGAAGATGAGCCAGTTCTCAGTAAGCGAGACCTCGAGGAACAGGATCTCCTGGATACCACCATGGTTCTGGATAATACCGCCGTTGGGGAGGAAGAGGGTACCACGGAGGATCCAGGTGCCGATGGCAAGGAGGGTACCAAGGACGATGGAGATGATCCAGATCTTGGGCAGCTGCCACTCGACAGGGCGCTTCTCGTAGTGGGCGTTGTCGTATGCGACCGCGATGGTGGCCAGATCGGCGAACAGGGCCAGGAAGACAATGAGATCGGCGCGGATGGTCTCGTTGATGATGATCATAGAGGTGACCAGGTACAACTCGAGGTGCAAGCAGAGGGCAATGCGGTACTGGATGTAGGACTTCATGCGCTGGAAGATCTGGCGGGAGATCTTGATGGCGGAGACGATGGTGCTGAGACCGGGGGCGAGGAAGACAATGTCGGCGGCGGCCTGGGCAGCCTCGGTGGCACCCTCGACGGCGATACCGCAGTCAGACTTCTTCAGGGAAGGTGCGTCGTTCACACCGTCGCCAGTCATGGCAGTCAAGTGGCCCCGCTGCTGAAGCATCTCGACGACCTGGTACTTGTGCTCAGGGAACACTTCGGCGAAACCATCGGCGCGCTCACAGAGATCGTGGATAGCGCTTCCAGCCATGTCGCTGTGCAGGAGCTTGTCCGAGTTGTAGACCTTGGTACCGAGGGCAAGCATACGGCAGGTCTCCTTAGCAATGGCGATGGCGTCACCAGTAAGCATCTTGACGCTGAGGCCGAGAGCCTGGGCCTCAGCGATGGTCTGAGCAGTATCCGAACGGGGAGGGTCGAAGAGAGAGAGCATGCCGAGGAGCTCCCACGGGCCATCCTCCTCCTTGACAGCAACAGCGAGGGAACGGAAACCACGGCGGGCGAACTCAGTGGCCTTCTCCTTGAAGAGAGTAGCCTGCTCCTCGGTGCAGTTGCTGATGTTCAGGACGGCCTTGGGAGCACCCTTGCAGCAGGTGTAGCGGACCCCCTTGTGGGTGACGACGGCAGTAATGCGCTTGCTGACGGGGTCAAAAGGCATGAAACTCTCAGTCTTCCAGCCCTCGGCGATCATCTCCTTGGCCTTGGGGTAACGCTTAAGGGTCAGGATGGTGATCTTGTCGATAGGGTCAAGCGACTTGATGTTGTGCGACGAAGCGAGGGCAGCAACAGCCATCATCCAGTTGATGTCAACACCCTCCATGAGGAAAGGCTCGCGGATGGACAGCTGGTTGGCAGTGAGAGTACCCGTCTTGTCGGAGCAGAGGATGTCGACACCAGCAAGGGACTCAATGGCGGTAAGCTTCTGTACGATAGCCTTCTCCTCGGCGAGGTAGGCGGCACCGACGGCGAGAGTGGTGGTTGTGACAACGGGCAGACCGACGGGTACGCCAATGATGAGCAGGATCAGAGCGTAGTGGAGTAGGTTGACGGAGCTGTCCTCGGGGGTGGCGATGCGCAGGTGGCGGTAGAAACCACCGATCCACGAAGCCAGGATGAAGATGACGACGAGGACAAGCAGTGTGGTACCAATGTTGTTCATGATGGCCTTGAAGTGACCAGAGTCCTTAGCACCCTGGACGAGCGAGGCAGTCTTGCCGACGAAGGAGGCCTGGGCGCCATGGGTGACAATGCCGTAAGCCTTGCCGCGCTTGCAGCCAGTGGTGTAATAGACGGTGTCGGTCATATACTTGTCCACGGCGAGGGACTCTCCGGTCATGGCGGACTGGTCGATGGCCAGGATGGCGTGGCCAATGTGGGGAACGCCCTCATCGTCATCGCCCTCCTCAAACTTCTCCTTGCGGGGAGAAGCTAGGTCCTGGCCGTGAAGCTCGGCGTGGTACTGGGCGAAACCCTCTGCCTTGTTCGAATAGTCGCAGATGAGACGAGCATCGGCAGGGACAACAGTGCCTTCCTCAATCACGATCTGTGGCTGGTCAGCATTGGGTCGCGGCGAAAGGCTACGTTGTGGTCGGGAAGAGGCTTACGATATCACCAGGGACGAGGTCTCGGGCCTTGATCTCCTGTTCCATGCCGTTGCGAACCACGCGAGCCTTGAGAGCGATATCACCCTTCAGCTTGGCGACGACATCGGCAGCCTGCTTCTCCTGGTACCAACCCACAATGGCGTTGAGCAGCAGGATACCGCAGATGATACCGGCGTCTAGCCAGTCCCTCAGACCGAAAGCGAGGATGGCGGCAGCTTCCATGACTGGGTGAATGTTAGGGCGTGCGCAGGGCAGCTTGTCAGCAGTGCAAGGGGACACATACCGTAGAGAATAGGACCTTGGAAGAAGCCGACGAACTTGAGGAACATGTTCTCCTTCTCAGTACTGAGCTCGTTCCAGCCCGTGAACTTCCTGCGGCGTTCGATTTCCATGCTGTCGAGGCCCTGGTTGATGTCGGTCTTGAGCCAGTCCTCAGGCGTAGCAAAGTCAGATAGGTTCCGGGTGGAAGCCTTCTTGCCAAAGTGATACCATTTTCCGCCCTTGCTGTCCTCAATCTCCTCCTCTCCCTCAAGTTCCGCGCGGGGATCCCTGTAGGTATCGATATACCTCACAAGACTAGGTTACACAAAGTCAGCAACCGGTTAGGAAGGCGAGCACGCGACTCAGCGGTGGCAAGCGCCAACGACGCCAGCCAGCAATTTGTGGTGGGGGAGCGGTAGAGTTGATTAGAAGGGATGACTTACGCCCGGTACTCGTCCAGGTAGGGGTTGTCTCCCTGGTGATGGGCATCCCCGCCGTGGCCCTGAGAGCGCTGGCGTTCGTTCAAGAAGCTGCCAGCCTCGAGGTCAGGGTTGTGGGTGGGAGTGTCCGGGCTTGGGGGCACGTCCGGCTCCAGCGAGTGGTGCTGGCCAAACACCTTGACTTTCTTGAAGTTCGGTGCCATGGTGAACCGACGTTACAGTCCAGCTGTATGACGAGTAGGGAGGAGTGCGGAACGGGGGGAGAGGGGAGAGGGGAGCAACCGAACAGAGCGAGCTGGCGGTACTTCTTCCTAACCCCGGGGGCGGGAAGGCATTCCTACTTATACCGGAGACGACTCGGCATACACGCGGAGAAAGAAGCTGGGCCCCCAGACCAGGAGCGCGAAATACGCACAGCTCCATGGCATCCACCTTGGCGTGCCCCTCGAGGCGGTCAGGGTGTCGGCGATTCGGGGTATCCTAGTGGACTCGGGCCAGGAGCCAAATAGAGGATCCGGTTTATTCTCTGATGGAGCTCTGGCCGATGGGGCCAAGCCGAGTCAAACGAGGGCGGGAAGAGAGAACCGACTTGTCCGACACGGAACACGACAGGTACGGAGCTTGTGTGATGGTCTGAAGCTATTGGTAGTCTTGCTCGAACCGCCATGCCCGTCTGGGTGCCTCCCAGGATGGAGCTCGGGAGCTATTGAGATGGATTGGCCTATCGGCGTCGAGAATTTCGGGTTAAAGGGGGGGCGAAGACCCCGAGTTGATCCGTTTCGAAAAGAGGGATGTACCCTTCCAGTTTGACCTTCATCTCAAGCTACGGCGGCATGGCGTATTAGGGCAAGGCCAGCCCAGGTCGATGTAACTGCGAACAGGGCTAGACCTGCACCGAAGATCGCGTAACGTGGGCAGAAAATGCCTCAACGGCCCTGACTAGCGTAGTACGTACTTGCTGTACATCGTCATGATAGTAGGCTAGCGGGGCCCTGAGGGCCCGCTAGAGACAAACAAAACGGCCCCGGACGCGAGGCTCGGAGGGGGGGAGGGGCAACCCACGTCCCTGCAGGCCCACAGTTTCATCTCGAGTCCGAAACTGCCGCGCACGTGATCTCCCCAACAGACACCGTACACACACGTACACACCACACACCTTCTGTGGCCGTCTGTTCCTGGCTGTAACTCTCAGGCTTGGGTTGAGCGTGTTCCACGACGGCCGCCAAGGCTCTCCAGAATTTGACGCTGCCCTTCGTGCACTTCGTTCCCTTCGTGCCAAGCGATGCCAAGCTGGGGATGTGCGGATTCCCGCAGCCTGTAAACTCTGCCCTCGAGCCCTCTAGATAAAGCCTCCCTTGGCACTTGGCCAAGACCCTGGATATGACACTCAAGAGATTCAAAAAACGCCGAGAGGACCTCTAACTGGCAACATCTGCGCGCCCACTCCGGCACTTGGATGTCAAGAATGCGTATGCGTCGCAGACAGACGCCGCAGGGCTCCCCCCCCTCTCTCTGTTTAATCCTCTCCCCCCTTGCCCCCGCCCTTCCAAGAGATACCAGAGCTTGTTGCCGTCTCGGCCAGCGCGGCCAAGCCCCAAGACTTGAATGGGCCTCGCATCCGCACTCGAGATCGACGGCCCAGAGCGGTGCGACCTTTGTCTCGGCGGGCGAGGCTGCCGAGTCGAGCGCGCCTGGGGCGTTGGGAGACCCCGGGGAATAAAGGGAATAAGGGAAACAAGCGGACAACGGGCATGGATCCAGGGTTCGACCAGAAGGCCCCAACAACAACAAAGATATCGGCACGAACTTCGGCGGAGCACGCGCATCTCGGTGCTGCACGAGGCTAGCAGGGTGAGCATGGCTCTTCTGCTGGACGTAGCACGCTGGTAGCGCATATCCACCAAGACCCTGGTCTAGTCGACAACCCACACCGAGAGACATCCAGAATGAGAAGTGGCGACAGCGGCGGCTTTTGCGGGTCACGGCTGGATCGGCAATACTAGACCGGCTGTTGCCCGGAAATGTTGCGTGCAAAAAGGCCGGCGCGCCATTTTTGGGGCGGGCGGTTATTTTTACATGCACAGTACAGCCGATTGGCGAGTTCGGAGGGATGGCGACTCAAGCGAAGGCCCGTAGAACGAGACCGAATAGTGCTGACCGCGAAGCGCGGCCAAGAACGGGGTATACTTGGTGCATTTTGACAGGAGAGGGATTTTTTTGGCAACCGGCGGTCCACGTCCTGTCTGCCACTAGGCCGAGCCGGACCCCCGCCCACATTCTGCCTACCCACATCGGTCACAGTACCGGCTGAAATCGCCGTGCGAGGCGAACTTCAGGTGTCCCAAGCAGGCATTCAAGCGCCCATGCCCCCCCGGCATGGGAAGTGGGAGGAACGGGAAAAGAGAGAGGCGGGCAAGGCGGGCTCGAGCCAGACAGACATGGGAGAGCTGCAGGCTGGCAGGGGAGCTTCTACCCAGTCTATGAAACGACAAAGATCAAACTTTGAGACGAGTGGATGAACAGGGGCAAGCAAAAACGTCGCACCTTCCGGTGAAGCGTTGGCGCCCGGTGCTCGGGGCGCGTCCAAAAAATCGCTATCAGACATGGCAGAATCGGGAATTGCCAACATCGGGTGGGGCCGCGCCCTAGCCCGGGGCAACCAGGGCAACCAGGGGTCCTTTGTGGTCCTGGGTGGGCAAGCTGGGGATCGAACTGGACTTGAAGCGAAGGCCGTCAAAGAAAAGGTGGCTGGGCGACACGCATCGCGCGCCGACAAGTGCCACCACCGGTCGACGAACCGACGCAGAAGCCACGCAGGTACGGAACGGTGCCAAGCCAGAGATTTGTTTCTCGAATGTCGGGAAGCATCGATCTGTGCAGGTGGCTACTGCCCCGCACGATTGGTGGAGGGGCAACCGAAGCGGGATGCGCTTGCTGGCTTGGCTGTCCACAAAGTGGCAGAAAGTGGAGCGGGAAGGTGGTGGGTGATGGCAGGTGCAGGTGCGCCTCGATAAGATAAGGAAATTTTTGGTAAACTTGTGAAGGAGAGAGCAAACCGGTACGGCGACGACGTTTTACAGCATAGGTATCCCCCACCGCCTGGCTTTCTCTGGCGCCACCCTCCTGCAAAAGCTGCCGATCATCTCTACGTGCAGAACAAGATGAAGCGGAAGCTGGCTCAGCGCGACGATGCGCCCCCTCCCGAGACGGCCGCGCCCGAGTCGACGGCCGCCGCAGTCCCGGCGCAACCTTCGTTCGCCGACCTCAACCTCGACGCTCGACTTGTCCAAGCCCTGGCGAAGCTGGGCTTCGAGAAGCCGACCCATGTGCAACATCGAGCAATCCCATTGGCATTGAACGGCCGAGATATTCTTGCCAAGGCTCCCACAGGCTCAGGCAAGACGGCCGCATATCTGCTTCCTGTGATGCAGTCGATCCTCAGACGAAAAAAGGTGCGCCTTAGGAGGTCCGTTCCCTCCATATCGGAAACAATGCTAAGACTTTATTCTTAGACGTCCACCGAAGCTTGCACCTCTGCTCTTATACTGGTTCCCACTCGAGAACTTGCCGATCAAGTTTTGAAGAAGTTCGAGGAGCTCTCGGCTTTCTGTGCCAAGGACATCCAAGCTGTGAAACTTGCCGAGAAGCTACCGGACGCAGTCCAGAGAGCGTTGCTTGCCAACACTCCCGACATCGTGTACGTGCATCTTGTTCCACGCGGCCTGTCTCCGAACCGTCGAAGCCGTCCAACTAGCCACAGCTGTCTAGAGAATGGCCCGGCATATGTGTGTGTGTGTCTCTGTGTGTGGACAATTGCTAACTTTTGTGCGTGCTGAAGCATCTCGACGCCTGCTAGAGCATGGAACAATGTCAATTCTTCCTCCTTGTCTGTAGACAAGCTCACCCACTTGGTAATTGATGAGGCAGACCTAGTGCTAAGCTATGGCTACGAAGACGATCTCGAGAGGTTGGCCGAGGCCGTGCCCAAGGGGCTGCAGAGCATCATGATGAGTGCGACTCTGAGTGAGGATCTAGAAAAACTAAAAGGAATGGGCTTCTGCCGGAACCCGGCCCTGCTGGATCTCGACGAGCAGAAGGCGGAAGGCGGGGGGGTCGCCCAGTTCGTCGTCAAGTAAGTTTACTTACCATGCCTCTACATGGACTTTGCGGCTAACAGAGGCCCAGATGCGGAGAAGATGAGAAGTTTGTCCTTGCCTATGTTCTAATGAAGCTCAAGCTATTGCGGGGCAAGTGCATCATCTTTGTCGCAAAGTAGGTCAACCTCATCCAGCAGTGTGTCTTGTCTGCTAAGACTGATCCCGATAGCGTCGACCGTTCCTACCGCCTCAAGCTGTTCTTCGAGGGCTTCGGCATCAAGAGCTGCCTGCTCAACCAAGAACTGCCCGTCAACTCAAGAATCCACGTTGTCGAGGAGTTCAATCGAAATGTTTACGACATTCTTATCGCCTCCGATGAGAACGAGGTGCTCGGGGGCGAGGACAAGCAGGACGAGGGCGAAGACGCGGAAGTTGACTCGAACGGCGAGCTCCAGAAGCAAACCACCGAAGCAGACAAGGATGCGAAGCGGCCCAAGAAGAAGAGGAAAGCAGAGAGACGCGACAAGGAGTACGGCGTCAGCAGAGGCATCGATTTCCGCAACGTCTCCGTGGTCCTCAATTTCGATTTCCCTGTGACATCCAAGTCTTATACGCACAGAATTGGGAGGACAGGCCGAGCCGGCCAGAGCGGCATGGCGCTCTCTTTTGTTGTCCCCAAAGATCTTTATCGGAAACACATCCCGACGACGGTCGAGGCGGCGGAGAACGACGAGAAGGTACTCGCCAAGGTGGCACGCCAGCAGGGCAAATTGGGCCAGGAGATCAAGGACTACGTATTCGACAAGAAGCAAATCGAGGCTTTCCGGTACCGAGTCAACGACTGCCTTCGATCCGTCACCTCTACTGCTATCCGAGAGGCGCGCACTAAGGAGATCAGAAAGGAGCTTCTCCAGAGCTCCCAGCTCAGCCGCTACTTTGAAGAGAACCCGGCTGAGTTGAAACACCTGAGGCACGATGGAGAGCTCTCCAGGCCAAACCGATCGCAGAGCCACCTGAAGAACGTCCCGGCATATCTACTTCCGAAAGACGGCAAGAAGGCGCTCGTGTCTGACGACATTGGATTTGTGCCCTTCAAGAAGGAGGGCCAGAGACAGCGTGGCCACAAGAAGAGCAGGGTGAAGGCGAAAGGCTTCAAGGTTGGCAGGAGGAAAGGAGACCCGCTCAAGACATTCAAGGCGGGGAGGAAAACCAAGTAGGACGGCTCGCATGTCGCCCGGTTTGAGGCATAAGGCCTTGGCTCTGTCTAAAGCCGCTGGCGGTCGATCTGGCTTTGCATTCGGCTTCCTCTCGGATAGCACATGACAGGGCGTGGTGGTGGAGTGGCATGTGCAAAGTTGAATCTCCGGACGCGTTATGCTCGATCTGCCGTCGCGTCTGAGGTCTCGTGAGAGGAGCGCATAGATTAGACGATTCCCCGAACGGCGATCTGATTGCACGCGCGGGGTGGTAGGGACGGACGAGGTTCTACAAATGGATCTTGACCGCGCCGGCTAGTCAACGGCCCAGATGGTCTGAATGATTTGAAGCAGGGATCAGGGGATGGCCCCGCAAACTGTACCTCCCGACTCCCAAGGTTTGCCATGGGAGGAGGAGATGAGTGGGGTTAGCAAGAAACCTTTAGGCCGATAGCTGGTGCTAGGACCAAGCAGGGCATTCTTAACAGGGACGAGGTCCCGCTCAAAAACCCCCATGGCGCTGTCCCGCGTCTTTGCTGAGCTGCCCACCGACGAGCCGAGGCTAAAGAAGCTCCATGGCCGAGAAAAATCCTTGACCACTAAGGATCGCGAGGGCACATGTAAACGGTGCCGGCAGCATCCACCTCTCTCTCTCTCCACTGGCATTTGAAGCCACGCGTGTCGACGTCAATTGTCGCGCCCAAAATGAGACGGGCTCATTAGGAGAGATTGACCCTGTTATCATTCCTCATTCCACTTTCCCCACGAGACCCCGTCCGGTGTCAATGCGATTGCTCACGGCAGGCCGCCCCTGCGTGCAATAACGTCATCCGACGGCCTGAAAAGCAAACAATGGCCTTCACCAGCTCGTACACCGCCTCGCTGAGCCCGACAGCCACCGAGACGCTGTCGTCGTCGTCTCGCCTTCTCTCCGCATCGATCTCGTCCCTGTCGTCTTCGGTCTCGTCGGCCCGCCCGTCTTCCAACCACATATCCAAGGCCTATCGCCAGGCGTCGACACTCTTCTTGACGCGTCGGCTCCCCGAAGCGCTGTCGACCGTCTTGCCCCTGGTCACTCCGCGACCATCGGAGGAGGCTGACGGCGCGGTCGAGCCTGCACTGGTCGCCCAGGCGTCGAGGACGACGAGAATCAAGGTGTGGAGTCTGTACCTGACCATCTTGAATGCCATCATCGAGCTGGATCCAGAAGAAGGCAAGGAGGCGTTCGGGACTCAGGAGTGGAGAGCCGTATGTTCCAAGGTTCGAGACGGGGAGGTCTGGGAGGAAGTGGTGACAAACGGCTACCACGGCGTCGAGGGCGACGTGGATTCGGACGTGGTGATTAATCTGTGCGTCAACAATCTTGGACTCCCCCCTCCTGACTTACATCACTGACGCATCTCACAGGGCTACCCTTTTGCTCGCGCATGCGCGGACCCAGGCTTTGAACCAGAAGCGGCTCGAGAACTATCTCGCAGCTGCCAACTCGCCGAACCTGGACCTGTCAGGTCGGTTCCCAACGACACCGAAGACGCCACGGCAAAGCCGTCATGGGTCGCGGGCAAGGGGTACCAGCGGTGCAGACACGCCCCGGGACTTGAACGCACGTGTCAAGATACTCGAGCTCTATACGCTCCACGTCCTCCTCCGCAATAATGAGTGGGACTACGCCCGGGAATTCATCAGTATGAGCTCCGTGCTAGACGAGGAGCGGCGGGACGCCTTCTTGCAGGCACTCCAGAGCCTACAGGAAGAACAGCAAGAGGCTTCTAGGAGGGAGCGGGAGGAGAAGCAGCAGCAAGAAGAACAGCTGCGCCGAGACCTTGAGGAGGCCCGGAGGCTCCGGGCCGAGAATGAGGAACGCGAGCGGAGGCGGCTCGAAGAAGAACGAGCCAGGCGAGAAGCCAGCGAGGTCGACTACGGCATCGAAAGGACCCCAAGCGCTAGGAGTCGGGACACGAGGCGGCACTCGGGAGCCGCCCTCTCCCGACCCAGTGCATCCACTTCTAATAAGGGGAAGGGGAAGGCGGTCGCACCTCCAACCTTTGCTGCGAGGGCCACCATGATCCTCTCTAATTTACGGGTTTTGGTGGAGCACTGGAGTAATGCATTCCAAACTAACCCAGCTGTCTTGCTACGGACACTGGCGTTCGTCATCGGACTACTCTTAATGCTCAGCCGCAAGAGTATACGCGAGAGAATCTCGCGGATCCTAGGGGTGAGCTGGAATAAAGTCAAGGCGACCGCGGGGATGGGCGTCAAGGTTAGCTACATATAATGGAAGCATCTGGGCAGGAAGCAGGCAGCGATCTTGTCTGCCCTCGGTTGTCGATTGTACTATATATATCTAGGATGCATACGAGTTAAGGCGGGGGCGTCTTTGTTATCGTCTATGAATAATGCCAACATCAAACTGCACGAATAATGCTCTCTTCATGTTGCAGGCGTCGCAAACGCTACGTACCCCACGGGGGACATTACAGACAGCTACAGAACCTCACAGCTTTCAACAACAAGGCAAACTCACCTAGATTCTCCTGAACGTGGTTCAGAGGCACGGGGGACGAGCGCGGGTATAGCTAATGGTAGTTCAGCAAATTGCTTCCGAAAACAACAAATACAGGCGCGGTTTCCCAACCTTTGTCGGCCGCTAGAACTCCATGACAACGCCTGATAGCAATACCCTTAAAACCAAGCCCATGAACTGCACAGGAGGGTACGAGGGCCAACGGCCCTGACCTGGGCTTCTCCTGTGCTAGTACGTACGATTCGTTTTCTTTTGGTAGAACAGCTAGGAGCACAGTCAGTATCGGTTTTCAGGGCGGAAAGACGTGGGGGAAACGCACATCTGTCCTCGAGCTACCCAGATTGATAATCTTGGGGCAGCCGTCCCGGTCCTTCTCGAGGCGGGTGCACTCGAAGCAGTAGAACGCGTCCGAGATGCCCTCGCCGCCACAGACGACGCATTTGTTCTGGTAGTTGCCGAAGCTACACTCGTCGCAGATGCGCACCAGGGTGGTCGGTCGTACGTACGAATCGCATACAGGGCACTTTCCGTCGCACTTGTCGCAGAGCCGGCCGATGGCGATGCCGGACTGCTTGCGACACATGACGAGATCGCTAGAAGGGGCTCGCTGGTTAGCTCCTGTCTGTGGAGTGAAGGGGAAAGAGGGCCATTGCTTACGGGTGATGACGCGACATTTTCGAGAGTTACAATACGGCGCCGCTGTGGTCGGGAACCTCCAACTTCGCAGAGACAGGTGGGAGGAAGCTTTCAGTAGGTTCTTGTTGTGGTGATGCGGGAGCCTGGGGTCGTGGGGCAAGTTTTTTGTAGGGAGGAGTGCTTGCAGTTCTGAATTGTCAGCCTTGCGCCACCGTTCTAGCGAATTCTGGTTTGGTCTGTGCGCAGCCGCGCCTCCGGTGCATAGCTTGATCGTCTCCGAGAAAGGTTGGCCGTCTGCGTGCCTCCTGAATAGGGAGATGGTAAATAAAATTGCCGCAGAATGAGCTTGGATCTTCAAACTTTGTCTCTTTGAATGCGGATGCTGTTGGGCCTCTATATTCGAGCTCTCTTTGGGCTGGCGCATAACACAGCCGAGGCTGTGTTTCTGCTGTGAATTATTTGAATGCCTTTCTCGCTAGTGGGGTAAGGACGAGCGAGTGAGCTCCCAGGTCGTTCGCGACTGCATTTCTGGTTTTCCACAATCCAACCGCGACGGGCAATCGATTTCACACCCCCCATCGATGACCTCTGCGGCCTATCCTTAAAACTCGCCAGCCGATCCGCTGGAGCATTTGCTCGCGCCTCCCCCGGCAACCCGTCACTCAGCTCCTCGCGCCCTGTTGCGCTGCTGCGACCCCAACTCGCACAATGGCTGACGTCCAGCACGAGGACCCGGGCGCGCAGAAGCGAAAGATATCGGAATCCCCGGATCCCGACAGTGGAGCAGTGAAGCGCCTCAAGGTTGGCGACGAAAATGGACACGACGGCGGACCGGGCAACCATCGTGGTGGCAGACGCGAAAGTGATGACGCTCTGGGAGAAGACGAGAGACACGAGTCCAACGACGGCCCCCCAGCCGAGCGACCGAGTACCTCGTCATCCAAAGGAAGTAAAGGAGACGATGCAACCGCGGCCAGGCCCCTGTCCGCGGACGGACCGGAAAAGCGCAGACCGTCAGGCCAAGGACGTCGAGATATCCGGCTAGAGGAGAGAAAGCGAGGACAGCGCCTGTTTGGTGGCTTGCTGAGCGCCCTGAATCAGAATAAACCGAACACTCACCAGGTGAAGCGGCTAGAGATTGAGCGCCGGCAGCAGCATCGAGCGCACGAGCAGCGGCTAGAGGACGACAAACGCAGAGCCGAGAAGCTGGCCAAGCTAACTTCGCTCCGCAAGATCGAGCAAATCAAGTTTGACGAGCAAGTTGTACGTCACGCCGAATGGGCTTTCATTGCGAGACAGCTGCTGACCACAGGCGGGTGGCTCTTTACAGATCCAAGCTCGACATTCGAACATGCTCGCAGCCGCGAATCATCTGCAGACCAGGAGCGAACCCAGGATTGTATGCCGCCGAATTGGCCTATAAAGACCTCGTACCATTGCGCAGTAGCGGGCTAACGTGCGCCTTAGTATTACCGACCTTGGCGGCTGACCGAGCGCCAAGAAGAGATCGTCAGAGAACAGATACAGGAGGCGGAGGAGATCATCGAGCAGGAGGCACGAGAGTTCAAGCAGCAGAAGGAGCGAAGACTGAAGGACTTGGGAGCTCTCGACTCGCCGCCCGAGTCATACGATGTTGGTGAGCATGCACCCTCGAGAGATGCTAATCCGCGCCTGCCTGAGCCCAAGGGAAGTCACGAGAAGGATCCCGACGAGATGGGAGACGACGAGATGGAGCAGGACAAGGAAGATGCAGTACTCTACTAACATAAACCCCGCCGCACCCCTTCATAGTTGTTGTTGTTGTTCCTCTTCCTCCCCCTCCTTCTCCCTCTTCAGTTTCCCCTCGTCCCTTTGGGTTGATTATACCTCCTTCCGCTGTACATGTATGAGTAGCGGATCGACATGATTTGACCCCGGCGTTTGGATCCCTTTTCCGAGGGATAAAAGGTCTACTAGCTTCATTTCGCGCTCGGGTCGGGAATCGGGCATCGGGCATCGGGCATCAGATACCACTGTATGGATACCACGGTTTACAGCTCTTAGTTATAACGTAGACCAATTTGATGGCTTTGTGGCGGGAGGGTATCCAAACCTCGTGCCGGCCAGGACGCTCAGAATTACCAAGGCTATGCCATTCTCATTCCACACGGGCACTCAAGACCTCGAAAAGTGTGTTTTGATAGTGAAGGCAGGAAATTGCGGGATGAACAATTTTAGACATGCACATTTTATCCGGGATGCTTAGGATTGATCTCTGCTCTTTTCTGTCTCCTCTCAATCTTACTCTCTGCCCCTTTTAGTCTCCGCCTATTCGTTACATCCTGTTTACTCACCCCTTTCCCTCTTCTCCACTCGCAGTTCTCAACTCCACGATATGGCAGAAATACCCCTTTCCTATGGTTCGCAGTCTTGGGGAATGGCAAAGCTGTGTCTTTGGTTGTGGTCTAGCTTGCAAGAGCCCGGCCCATCCGCGTGCATCTATTGGTCTATGCTCCGCAGAATGCGACTTGCCTCGGCCATTTTCTAAGCCCCATCCAATCGGCCTCGGCATGGCGAGGACCCTGAGACCACAAACGCATTGCCCCTCGCCACGACTCGCTCACCTCGTGCGTAAAGCGACGTCGTCTCCATTTCCCGTACAGTGCGAACCATTTCTCCCGCCTCGCTTCTATGAGAACAGGAATCATTCCCTGGTCGGATCCCGTTCTCCTCGCCCTTATACACCAGTCCGACGAGACACAAACTCCACCTCACTATCGTCGTGATCCTTGCCGACCAGCTGTATTCTAATCCACCCAAACGGAGCGTCCGAGGGCTGTAATTATAAAAACCTAGGGTAAGAAACTTGAGCTGAGACATAAATGGGGCCTACCTCTCCTCTTTCTCGTTCCCTTCTCGTGACTTCTGAGCATCTCTCGCCAGATCTTTAACGATGGATAGCGACGCCCCGCCTAGCGACACCGCCGACATGGCTGTCGACAAGCTCACTATCAACGACCCCCGTGTGGAGCACCACACGACTACTGTGAACGGCAGGAAATATCACTATATCGTCGGAAACCCCACGTCCGGCGCTCCCGTCGACACCATCCTGCTCGTTCATGGGTGGCCGGACCTGGGTCATGGCTGGCGCTATCAGGTGCCATTCCTCGTTTCTCTGGGCTACCGGGTCATCGTTCCCGACATGCTCGGGTACGGCCAGACCGACGCGCCGCAGGCCCTTGGTGAGTACTCGCACAAGAGCCTGGCAGGCGACCTCGTGGCGCTCGCCGCCCACGTTATCGGGGAAGACCAGCCCTTCATCCTTGGCGGGCACGACTGGGGCGGCTCGGTGGTCTGGCGGACGACTCTGTGGTATCCGCAGACGATCAAGGCTGTGTTCAGCATCTGCACGCCGTACGCAGCCCCCCTTCCGGTCTGGATCGAAGACGAGCGATATGTCACGATCGTGCCCAGCTTCAAGTACCAACTGCAGCTGGCCGGCCCCGATGTCGAGGCCAATGTCGTGGGCAAGGATAAGCTACGAGGCTTCCTGAACGGCATGTACTATGGCCGTGGGCCCAATGGAGAACGGTCCTTCACCACCGAAAAGGGGGTGCTACTCGAGAACCTTGACAAGATTGGGCCCAGCCCGCTGGTTAGCAAAGAGGAGATTGACTACTACGTCGACCAATATGCGATCCACGGAATGCGTGGTCCGCTCAATTGGTACCGCACCCGCAAGATTAACTGGGAGGAAGAGCAGGAGCTGCTGCTGCAGCCTGGGCGCACGCGCATCACGGCGCCATCCCTCATGGTGGTGGCCAAGAGAGATGCGGCGCTGCCGCCCCAGCTGGCCGCCAAGATGCCCCAGTCGTTCGACAACTTGACCATGAAGGAGGTCGACGCTACCCACTGGGCGCTATGGGAGGCGGCTGCCGAGGTGAACAACCACCTCGAGCAGTTCTTGAACTCGGTTGTCAAGGGAAGCGGCCCCAAGGCTGCAATCTAACGCCGCAAGCCTGCAATGACTGGAACCGCATAGGGAACCGCGCAGGGACCCAGCGAATGAGCTACAGAGTTCCGAGGGAGAACACGGGGAAACGTGATGGGACACAGTAGGCATTCTAAGGGACCCCGTTCAAAAAAATCTTGGGTTCTCGCGAAACAGTCGCAGAAGTGATGGCTGCCTACTTTCTCTTGGCTCACACGCCCCCAGCTATTTACTCTCGAATAGGGTGGCCAGTCGGGATGTTGTAGCCTTGGTAGTTACCAGGTAACGTTATGATTATTGAAACGGTATGGATGACTGCCATATGAGAGGCCTTCCTCAAGCTACAACAACGTGAGCCTCGGTGCAGCCAGTCCTTTGTGCTTAGACCGGCCGGGCCTATATTGCGGTCGCCTGTCTCTATTCCCACTATCCATTCCTAGGGAGCGTGAGCATGGGAGCACTGTTTGCTCTTCAACAGCGAGGAGGTTCTCTTGGTAACACGAAGTAAACGTATGGCCATGTCGCCGCACTGGGCCCGCGATCTCCTCACCTTTTACAGCAATCGTAAGACGGGCCCACTCTGCCATATCGCCCTATATACCTGGTGAGTTTAGGAAGAGCAGTTGTCGGTGCCCCCGAGTCATCAGCGTGCGTACGTGCCCATTCGATAAACCCTGGCATGGAGTTGCGGCGCCTACCCCTTCAGACAGAGGGAATGGCGACCACCACCCGGTGTGTCGCCATTCGGATGGGGGGAGGCAGTGCTATCTAATCTGATGAGCTGCCTGGCCAAGCTCGTCCAATGCATGGCGAGGTTCGAATGGCAGCGCGGGAGAGAAGGGGGATGGCGGCTCGTGTTTCGGGCGCAGCAACGGCTCTCGCCACTCTTGGCGCTCCTTACTTCAAGGTAAATTTCTGCCCTTGCACCGTCGGAGCAGACGCGTTGGTTTTCTTGTTTGCCTTTCCGCAAATTGCACAAGCTAGATTTGGGTGTTAGCATGGATAGATATAGCAAAAGATCTAGAACAAGAGGCGCTCTTACCATCGGCTTTATAGGCGCAGGTTTGACAGAAGGTATGGCCCTGCGAGACCTTGGTTTTGCATCTGGTGCAGGAGCTGCCGATACTCATCGTTAATGATGGAGGTCCCCTAGACTCAGGAGGGTAGGAGATGGCGGGAGCTCACCTTGAATACTGGGCGTAAGGATTCTTAGCATTCTTGGAAAGGAGCTTGCTCTAGTCCAAGCTATGTCAGTGTCGGCACGAGCTGGCGCGTGGTAGGGACATGCCCTCTGCATCACATACCTTTGAGACGCCGGTCTGCCCCAGGGTCGCCGACTTCTTTTCTCCTGAAGAGGTGGAGGCTGAGCTACCATAGTACATCTCGGACTTCCTCTTGACCCCGGGGGTGGCGAGAGTCGTCGTCGACTTCTTCTGGCACTTGTTGCAAACCATGGTCGCTAAATTCGACTCGGACTGGAATACGGGAAGGTGAATGATGGGGCAAAGACTCAGCGCTCAGTTACTGGGGTCTGTCCCGAGCGCGGTGACGACTGTCGACGAGGCTGAGAAGGGTTCTGGTTATGTTGGCAGTCGAGCCGTCGCAGGGTTGCCAGTGTCGTAGCGGAAGAAGGCGGCAGAGCAGGGTCAAAAGAGAGGGTGCCGACAGGTGAAGAGGCGGCGCTAGAAGCGGCCTAGCGCGGGGCTGTAGCGCCTCGTAGCTCTCAGGTCGGCCGCAGGCCCCAGACTTTGGCTGCGGCCGACGACCTGACTTGTTAACCTCGACCTGCGTGCCTGCCCACTCACCATCCACTACCACTCACTGCCCGCTCCATTAATAGAACTATATACGGACGAAGGGGCTAGATGGTAGCCCCCGCCCCCCCCCATTCTCCTCCTAGGGCGAGTAGAGTTCGTACATACATGGACGAACAGGCGAAATTACTGGCCCATCTTTGCCTGCCTGGCAAGCCGGGGCGGCCCCATTTCCTACCCACTGGTGCTTACGTACCTTACGTCTTACCTACCAGCATTTCCAGAGCTACTTTGCTACTGTACTCAGCAGAGAGCAAAGCGTGTCCGTTTCGTTTAATTAATCTCACCCAATGAGCGCTCCTACCCTCCGGTCTCCGTCGCGCGCCCCCCTGGCCAATCACGTGAAATACAGGGCGTAGATTGGCTACCATCGGTGCCTCAAGGCTGAGGAAAAGCAGGGGGCCAATGCAACTGGGTCAATCAAGAGAGGGTCTCAGCCGTGACGTCCTAGCGTTTTCTGACAGCCCCCTCCCACAGTGGAAGAAGCTCTTTGGCCTCTTGGAGAAAACCGTCGTACGCCTGCCCAAAACAATCACATCTTGAACACACCCCCGAGTGAGTCGCTTCCGCCGCAGATCCCGCCGTGCATTGCGCTGCGCTTTCATTTTATCCCACCGGTGCTGCCTCGAGCGGCCAATTGCGCGCCTGCGGCCGACCGTGTACGAGCCGCGACGTCACTCTCTTGTACCCATAATCCTAGTAATCCTCCTTGCGCAGAAAAGAGGCTGTGCTGCGACGGATACGGATCGACTCCCCTGCCTCCCTTAGCTGTCCCGAAACACCACATTCTGCATCTATTCGACCACGATTCCGTCCGATTTCCATCTATCAGCCCTGTCCTCGATGCTTCGGTAATTCTCTCGACGTCAACATTTGCGAGTTTCCGGGCGCTCCGTTGCGGCCTTGATTGACGACAACTCTCCGAGAGCGCCAAGCCTGCCGGCATGGCCAACCGACCTCCCGCGGGAGGCTCTTCGAGCAACCGGAATGACCTCCTGCTCGATCTCGATGGCGACCAACCTGCATACAGTCAGGGACAGAGGTCACATGTGAACGATGACGACCTCCTCAAGGCTTACGATGACCACCCAGATGGCGGCCAGCCGCGGCCGTCCGTCTCGTACGATGACTTCGTCGGCGCGGACCAAGCGACACACCCGTCGGTCAAGGCAGAGGGCGGCCCTTCCCGCGCCGGCGGCCGGCCGCGAGGTCCGTACCTCACCGAGAACGACCGGCAATACAGCCAAACGACGGAGCTCGGCAACTACCAGCGGTACGCCGACGACTTTGATGACTACCCGGAGGATGGCGGGTCGTACTATCAGGGCGGAAGCAACGCGCCGGGAAGGCAGGGTAACGTGCGCTCGCGAGGTGGCGGTCTGTTTGGTCGGGCCAAGAAGATGCTGGGAATGGGCGGAGGATACTCAGAGATGGACTTGCCCTTGACGGAACCCGGAGGTCAACGGCCAGACCCCGGCGTGGCTCAGCCGGCGAAATCGAGCAACAAGAAGTTTGACATGGGCAACTTCAAGTTCGGCTTCGGGCGAGGCAAGGTAGATCCTGCCACGCTCGGTCCGCGCATCATCCACCTTAACAACCCCCCCGCGAACGCCGCCGCCAAATACGTCGACAACCACATCTCAACAGCCAAATACAACGTCGCCAGCTTCCTTCCCAAGTTCCTCTTCGAACAGTTTTCCAAATTCGCCAACATTTTCTTCTTGTTCACCGCGGCCCTGCAGCAAATCCCAGGACTGTCGCCCACCAACCAATACACCACCATCGGGCCTCTGATTGTGGTGCTGCTCGTCTCTGCTGGCAAGGAGTTGGTGGAAGACTACCGGCGGAAGCAGGCAGACAAGGCCCTCAACCAATCGAGGGCCCAAGTTCTGAGGGGATCGTCTTTTGAGGAGACAAAATGGGTCAACGTCGCCGTTGGGGATATCATCCGTGTCGAGTCCGAGGAACCTTTCCCTACCGACTTGATCTTGCTCGCGAGTTCCGAGCCCGAGGGCTTGTGCTACATCGAGACGGCCAACTTGGACGGCGAGACTAACCTGAAAATCAAGCAGGCTCTTCCGGAAACCTCGACCATGGTCAGCTCGAGCGAGCTAAGCCGGCTGGGTGGGAGGATCCGGTCCGAGCAGCCGAACAGCAGCTTGTACACATACGAAGGCACGCTGACGATGCAGGCCGGTGGAGGAGAGAAGGAGCTTCCCTTGACCCCCGAGCAGCTGCTGCTTCGCGGAGCCACCTTGCGGAACACCCCCTGGATCCATGGAGTGGTTGTCTTCACCGGCCACGAGACGAAGCTCATGCGCAACGCTACGGCCGCCCCCATCAAGCGCACCAAGGTCGAACGTCAACTCAACATGTTGGTCCTGGCTCTCGTCGGCATCCTGTTGGTCCTGAGTGTGATCTCCACTGTTGGCGATCTGGTCAGCCGGAAAGTCATGGGCGACGGACTGGCGTATCTGATGTTGGACCCGACCGGCACCGCCTCTGAGGTCGCCCAGACCTTCTTGAAGGATATGGTCACGTACTGGGTCCTGTTTTCCTCTCTCGTGCCCATTTCCCTCTTCGTCACGGTCGAGCTTGTCAAGTACTGGCAGGCCACTCTCATCAATGACGACCTCGACATCTACTACGACAAGACCGACACCCCCGCCAACTGCAGAACCTCGAGCTTAGTCGAAGAATTGGGAATGGTGGAGTATGTGTTCTCTGACAAAACCGGCACATTGACCTGCAACATGATGGAGTTCAAGCAGTGCTCGATTGCAGGCATCCAGTACGCTGAGGAGGTCCCCGAGGACCGCAGGGCGACAATCGAAGACGGTGTCGAGGTCGGCATTCACGAATACAAGCAGTTGCAGGCAAACCTCAAGAGCCACTCCAGCGCCCTTGCCATTGAACACTTCCTCGGGCTGCTAGCGACATGCCACACAGTCATTCCAGAGCAGGACGAGCACGGCAACATCAAGTACCAGGCCGCCTCCCCTGACGAGGGTGCGCTGGTCCAAGGTGCCCAACAGCTCGGCTACAAGTTCGTAGCGCGAAAGCCCCGCGCGGTCATCATTGAGGTGGAAGGCAAACAGTACGAATATGAACTCCTTGCGGTTTGCGAATTCAACTCGACACGGAAGAGAATGTCCACGATCTACCGCTGCCCAGACGGCAAGATTCGCTGCTACTGCAAGGGTGCTGACACGGTCATCCTGGAGCGGCTCAACGAGAACAACCCGCACGTCGAAGCCACTCTACGGCATCTTGAAGACTATGCATCCGAAGGACTGCGGACGCTCTGCCTCTCCATGCGCGAGATTCCGGAGCACGAGTTCCAGGAATGGTACCAGGTTTTCGACAAGGCCCAGACGACTGTCGGAGGCAACCGCGCGGAGGAGCTCGACAAAGCGGCCGAGATCATCGAGCACGATTTCTACCTCCTCGGCGCCACGGCCATCGAGGACCGACTCCAAGATGGCGTTCCCGAGACCATCCACACTCTTCAGCAAGCCGGCATCAAGGTCTGGGTCCTGACCGGCGATCGCCAGGAAACTGCCATCAACATCGGCATGAGCTGCAAGCTTCTCAGTGAGGATATGATGCTGCTCATTGTCAACGAGGAGAGCCCACAGGCGACGAGGGATAATCTCCAGAAGAAACTGGACGCCATCCGGCAACAGGGCGACGGCACCATCGAGATGGAGACCCTCGCACTGGTCATTGACGGCAAATCGCTGACATATGCCCTTGAGAAGGACCTGGAGAAGCTGTTCCTTGACCTCGCCATCAAGTGCAAGGCCGTCATCTGCTGCCGTGTCTCGCCGTTGCAGAAGGCACTAGTCGTGAAGCTGGTCAAAAAGTATCAGAAGCAATCCATCCTGCTCGCCATCGGCGATGGTGCCAACGACGTGTCCATGATCCAGGCCGCCCACATTGGTGTCGGCATCAGCGGTGTCGAGGGTCTGCAGGCTGCCCGGAGCGCCGACGTCGCTATCGCTCAGTTCCGGTACCTGCGCAAGCTGTTGCTCGTCCATGGCGCGTGGAGCTATCACCGCGTCAGCAAGACCATCCTGTTTTCCTTTTACAAGAACATGACGCTGTATCTGACGCAATTCTGGGTAGGCTCTTACCTCCCCTGCTCCCTCTCGTTGCCGCCGCATTCCGTCGTGCTAACCTGTCCCAGTACACGTTCCAGAACGTCTTTTCCGGCGAGGTCATCTACGAATCGTGGACGCTTTCCTTCTACAACGTCTTCTACACCGTGCTTCCGCCGCTGGCGATGGGGTGTCTTGATCAGTTCATCTCGGCCCGTCTCCTAGACCGGTACCCGCAACTGTATCACCTCGGCCAGCAGAACACCTTCTTCAAGCTGAGGGTGTTCTCATCCTGGATCGCCACCGCCGTCTACCACTCAATCATCCTGTACATCGGCGGCGTGCTGCTGTGGCCCCGTGATGGACAGCAAGGCGATGGCCAGGTCGCTGCGCACTGGGTGTGGGGCACTGCCATGTACGGCGCGACGCTCCTGACGGTGCTGGGTAAAGCCGGCCTAGTGACCAACAATTGGACCAAGTACCACCTCATCGCCATTCCCGGAAGCATGGCTATCTGGATTATTTTCGTCGCAGTGTACGGAACCGTGGCCCCGATGATCGGCTTCTCGATGGAGTACCACGGCGTGGTGCCGCGCTTGTTCGCGAGCCCCATCTTCTGGCTGGAGATGCCCAGTCTGGCCGTTCTCTGCCTGACCCGAGACTTTGCGTGGAAGTACGGCAAGCGCATTTGGGCTCCCGAGGTGTACCACCACGTCCAGGAAATCCAGAAATACAACATCCAAGATTATCGACCTCGGTAAGTTCGCTTCCTACATCCTCATCCTTCGTCACCGAACCCCAAGCCTTTGCCTCGTGATTGCGCTGTCAGCCCTGTTTTCTTGACGTACCCCCTCCCAAAAAAGACCACATCAACGATCTCCTTCCGATCTCCGATCGATACCCCATGCCCCAACCCGCCGCTATGGTTTAGCGCGCATAAAAAAAAAGGAAATAATTGCGGCAGCAAAGCTAACGTTTGATCCACTCTACAGTATGGAGCAATTCCAGAAGGCCATCCGCAAAGTCCGTCAGGTACAGCGCATGCGCAAGCAGCGTGGATATGCCTTCTCCCAAGCGGACGAGTCCCAGACACGCGTCCTGCAGGCGTACGACACGACTCAGCACCGCGGACGTTACGGAGAGATGGCGAGCTCGCGGCCGCACCAGTAGGTCGGCTGCCGGTGACCGGGGCTTCCGCGAAGGCCGGCGTTTTGCTGGCGTCAGGAGGACCCATCCCAAATTTAATACTTGGCTACGGCGCTGTTTTGTTCACGATACGATGCATTGATCGACGGGGCCCCGAAATACCATGAGAATAACGGTGGGAGGTGGCCCAGCCGGACCGCCCGTTTCTCATTTTATACATCGTTGAATTGGTACAAAATCCATTACACATGGGGAAAAGGGCTGGTCAGAGTCCGGGAGTTCTATTTATTTGTGTTTGTACTTAAAGCTGTACTTGATTCGACTCCTCACATCAGATAGGCGAAATGGTAAACAAGGAAATGGTTTGTGCTCTTCCCTGTCTTTTCTCAGCCCTTCCTCGGGTGCGGTATGTCTCTCCACACACCAGCCCTGCCTGTCCATCTAGATACAGACGGTGTTGCAGATCTGCGATATCTCCATGCCCAAATCCGTACGGTGTTGTCGAAGGCGTATTCCCTCACCCAGGCCCGCCTCTCTCCACTTTACTGCTTAGAAACATGTGCCGCGGCCCCGGCGCTAATGCGGCAAACACGACGAGAAACCGCTGGACCGGACCGTACGGCTTTTGAAAGGGGGGAACGATGCTCGCTGCGCAGCCCGAGCAACCGAGCAACCCAAGTTGGCCAAGTGGCGAGGAGCAAACGGACAAGGCGAGGTAAGACGGTACCCTCGATTTCCAGCGGTGGTTCTCGTACGTGGGGGGTTGGGCTCCGCTTGGGCAGGTACCACGCGCCCCGGCCAGCGGCAGCAAAAGCAGCAGTAGCAGCAGTAGCAGCAAGCCCCGAGATTCTCCGGGCCGCAGCCCCTTCTCCGCCCGATCCCGCGAGTCAAGTCGGGGACAATGATGGACCCCCCCGGCACTCGGGCGCAGTGCGGGCAGGGCCCTGAGAGCAAGCACGGCCCGTCTCCACCGTGCCGACCCCCTTTCACCGTCCTTATAATGCCATAGCCAGGACCACGTGTGTGCGAGCGGACGACCAGACTCGCGACAAGGAGAAAAGACGGCCAGCGCCACTGTGACCCTAGGGGTGGCCGCTGCCCGCTGGGCGTCTGCTAAGTGGGAAGTGGGGCCACGAGCGAGGCCATTGAGTAATAGCTAGGGCGATGCATTTGTTGTCTTTGCCCAAGAGGTACCCGTATTATGGGGTATATTTGGGGTGCTTGGCCGAGCTAAGCAAGGCAAAGCTAGGCGCATGGCAATCAATGGGGGGAAGGGGAAAGCAGGACGTGGGAGGAGAGAAAGACGGGGGCAAGGGGGGTAGGAGGTAGTTGGGGGAGCCGTGGGCGGGCCAGGCATGACTGACTGCTGGTAACCAAGGGAAGAAGAAGAAACCCACTAATAGGTGATCGCTCAGATAAGACTTGACAAGGACTGCTCCTGGCGCTAACGAGTTTGAACCAAAGCATTTGCTTCTCAAGGGTCGTCGTTATCTCGACACACCGGCCCTACGGAGTAGTGCTGCCCGGTTTCCCTACCGAACCAGAGATAAGCTCTGCGCCTGTAAGCACAACTCGGATGGGCTCTGCTCTCCACATTGCCCTTGATTGCCCTCGGGCGCGTGAGGGTAAGAAAAGGTGGAAACCCCTTCTAGTTTTGCCGGATCTGGATCGCTGTTCGGAGGGATACAGGACCGGAAACCCGCGCGGGAACAGCTGCAAACTTGGCACGCTGAACACGAACAGGGACCAGGTCCTAGCGGTGCTTTGCACTAGACAATATCATGGTACCCTGCTAATAACTACATTCAGGCGAGAGGTTCATTCACAGACGAGCAGGTCAGCAGGTAAGTAGATGCAATGTGGTATTCGTGTCATCCAATGTCATGATGCCTAGGCCCTAGTCGTTAACGCCTTGATTGTTGTCGTTGTTCCGAATGCCCATTAAACCCATGATCCCAATGTCTCTGTAGACGGTCCCATATACCTAGCCAGCCTATCGTAACCCCCCAAAATGCCAGTGATGACCGCTTTTCGTCCCTGTGTCCCTTTCTATGTATTATTTCCTATGCAGAAAGGCATCCAAAGATTGCCTCGAAGAGGAGAAAAATCCAAGCTCGACAGAAAAGTCAACGTGAAGGGGGATGATCAAGTTGCGCAAAAAAAAAAAGGTGGCAAAGCGCGGCGGTTGCTACCCCGCGCCGTCCATCCTTCGGAGGCACTACCGCCTTGGTAGAAACGTAATCCAAGTCATGCCCGAGAGGAAGCACCCTGACCAAACACCGTCCACACCGAAAACAAAAACTGGCGACGACGCATCTTCCATTGCATTCCCCGCCTCGTCACGACCTCGCCTCGAGCACCGGAAGCCAAGAAGCCCGAGAGACTAGTCTCAAGGACCCCCCCGATCCCCAATTTCCCCCCCGCTTGCTGGCGCGTTTCTGTGGCGCCTTCTCTTATCAGGGTCTAGGACGGCCCGTGCAATTCGCCAGGCGAAATGCTCGCCTGTTTTCCCCGCGCGGAGTGTTGCATTCCAAATGGCAGGTCCGGGGAAAACCCCCACACCAGTCGAAGGGAATTATATGGTGGAAAATAATCGAGTATCTCGGTTGGTGTCCAGTGATTTGGCCCTGCAGCAATGATGACCTTGCATTTCGGTGTCCCAGGAGGTAGCGCGGGGCGTACGAGGGCTGCGGTCAGCTTCCTTCCCTGTTGGTTTGGAGGTTTGCGCCACGCCCCCCCGTCCTCCCCCCCCGAGTCGTGGGGCAGTTTGCTTTTGGTAGCGGTCGACATTACCCGCCCCCAAACTCCTCACATGACTGCTTGGGCCAATGCAGGCTGCCGTCACTCTGGGGGTCCGAGGATCGAGACGCCTCGGGTGGGCTTTCCCTAAACAGGCCACGGGCATGCCGCGCACAAATGTCGCATGCTCCCTTCCCTTTTACCGTCCTCCCAAGGTAGGCGTTACGAGCTCAATGCTCTTTGGCCGTGAGTATGTCCCCGGTCGGCGAGACGGGAGTGGGCGGTCTGCACTAGGCGAGGTCACCGAGTAGGCTCCCGCCCCAGCAAAGTAGGCCCCATCGTATGTGGACGAGAAGAGGCCCGAGATAGGGCGGGTATACGACGTGCTGGGGCTGGTCGCGGCGCTCCTACCAAATGGCCAGATGTTGGGTGAGTATGTCTGACTAGGAGAAGGAGGGCTAGGGGGCCGGATCGACAAGGATCTCAGGGCTGAGATGGCCGATGTGTGGGTGGTGCTCGGCGTCGTTGGCGGGGAGAAGTGGGTGGAATGAGGCCGTGACGGAGAGGCTCGGGGGATGATGTCCTTGGGCTCTGAATGACCGGCGTAATGAGGGTAAGCGGAATAATGATGGTTTGAGTGACGGCTCGACGGTGTCGTTGACGGCGCCAGGGTCTGATCGTGCATGCGGCAACTGCCATCCCGTTAGCCTACGGTGTCCCGGGCCAAGGTGGGCCAAAGACGAGGGGGACTCACGCTTCGGAGCAGTAAAGGAATCGCTCATCCTGAGGAACAAACTGCTTTTCGCAAGTCATACTGAGACGTAACAAGTCAGCCAGGTTGTTCAACCCCCCCCCCCCTCCCCCCCCCATGCACAATCTGTATGCAGGAACGGCAGGTCTCAGACTAAGACCGCCTCGAATCCTGCTCATTGGAACGAACCTCCGGCCAACGTAAATGGCCTGCATATCAGGTGATGGCGCGGCTTAACTAAATGGGCAAGCCTAGGAGGGGAAGCGAGGGAAAAGCAATTACAAAATCGAGGGGGAGACATGGTCTGCGACGACATAGTGTGACCCCAAGTCACAGGGGAGGGGCGCCACCATGAATAGCAATTGAGGGTGAAAAAGGGTGGGATGCGAGGCAGGGGCATAGACCATAGGAAGTCCGGAGCTTACCAATATGTCGGGAAGCTGTCCCGTTCCTCGTCGAACCAGCGCTCCTCCTCGAGCTCCCTCTCGCGATCACGGGGGTTCCTGCCCAGCTTCTGGGAAGCCTGTGGCGTGTGTCTCCTGGTCAAAGGGGCTGGGCGCGATGGCTTATGTTTTGTTGATAGGTCCGACACGGTGACTGCCTTTCGCACGTCGGTCATGGACGTGTTGGCTGAGCCATGGCCGGACTTCCTACGGTGGTGGTGCATAGGGCCGGATGGTGATTGGTGATGGCCTAGGGGGTTTAGGTGAAGCCGGGGGCTGCGAGGCTTCACGGTCGCTGGTTGGCTCGCCGGTCTGTCAGGGTGACAGGGTCCCAGGGTCCCCTAGGACGGGTGGCAGAAACGTGGGGTTGAGCAATGGAAGGCGGGGTCCCTGCGAATTGCAGCAAAGCCCTGGCGCCGTTCCAAGGGATGTGATTATTGTTCTGGACTCTTGGATGTGCAGGAGAGTCTTGAAGGGGTGAGCTGACCCTCTTGTTAAATGGTCGGCGGGCTTGCAGAGTTTTTTAGTCCGAGTTGGAGTAGAGGTTCCACGTTCGCTGTCGCGCACGCCTTGCAATGGCGACGGGGTGGCAAATATGCTTCCTGCAGGAAAGAGAGATAAAAAAGTTTTTCTCCCTGCGTCTGGGGCCTGCTGCTGCGCTGGGTTTTGATGGTCGCGAAGGAAGAGAGCGATGATAACGGTAGCCGCTAATAGCAGTGACTAGCTGCGATCAATTTTGATTGTGGAAATCTGGGGGTGAGATAGCGTCGGCTCGGGGACGAATTTCCCAAGGGCAAGCTCGGCTGCAAGCTAGGGTGAAGGCTAGCAGAGGGTGCTCCTAGATAGGCGAAGATATGGTCCGGCAACCAAAGAGGTTTCCGAAAGGTGGAGCAGCGATACCAACAGGCACCTGGCTATCTCGGGAATTTGTCTGATGGATGTGGTAGCGGCAGCTGTTGTGATACCTGCAAAGTCGCCGTTGTCGGATAATCTCGGTCCCAATGGTCGAGTGCACAGCAGCAACAGGTAGGCAATTAGGTGTGGCAGAGAGACAGATTGCCCGGGTTTGCTAGGGGAGTGACGTCGTGGTCGGGAAGCGGGTTGTTGAAGAGCGCAGCAGACGGAACGTGAGAAAGGCGGGTCCCGGAGGGGGATGAGGTAGAGAGGTTGAGTGGGAGATAAACTGAGAGAGAGGGAGGCGGACGGTGCGGAGGATGTGGGTGTGTGCAATAGACACACACACACAGAGAGAGAGAGAGACAGGTAAAGAGAGGAGCAGCGATGCTAGGTGAAGCAAGCGCTGGCGTCGTCAAGGGTTGGTTGTCTGGGGTTGCCAGGGAGGAGGAAAAGAAGGAAGAAAGAGCTGGAGGGGAGAGTGAGGTGTATTATGTGTCGATACGGGGACGCGTGAACCAGCAGCTATCAGATTAGGATGACTCTTCAGAATTTGGCGTGATTTGCACCGTTTTGCACGTTCCTGCTTCTCAAGCCTCCCGGTGCTCCAGCTCCTAGTGGGGACCCTGTTGAGAAAGAGCAAGGACCTTTCTTGTCACTTTGTGAGTCTGCTGGACCGAAAGCGGAGATCATCTGCTTCCTGGTCTTGGCCAATCGTCTTTCACCGTCGGCGTCTCACTTTCTCTTTCTAGCGCCAAGCGGCCAGTGGGGAGGCCAGTCCTCTACGGGCCGATGGGTGCGGACTGGGATTGAGCGCAGGGACTTTTCTGTGTGTGTGTGGGCTTGTGTGGCCGGTGTGTGGCCGTGTGGGCGTCTGATTCGAAAGGCGAGGGCGGAAGAAAAGGGAAGAGAGTGATAGTTTTGGAAGGGGGGGGCGAAAGGGGAATGGTGCTCTTTTTTTTTTTTTCTTCTTCTTTGAGGGCAAAAAGGGCTTGATTCAGCAAGCAAGAAAAAAATTTCTCTTGGTTCCTGAATATTGAGCAGGCTGTCGCTGGCGAGGTCTCCAAATGCCACACACACCAAGACTTTGAAAGGAGAAGGTGAGAGGCACATCGGAACGGAGGGAACCCTGCTGGTTCTTGTAGTGTGTATGTGCTGCGCGGACTGGGGCTGGAGCAGGTCACGTCTTCTGTTCAAGGAACCCGAATGGACACCTGAGAGGACCCCCATAACATCCATTACGGCATGTTGGCTTGCACGTACCCCTCCCGACAGCGCTCCAATTCGCTAACCAACCCCACTGCAAGTGCAGGAAAAGAGTTGCGACTGCCCTGCAGGTTTGGGAAGCGGGCAGCCGGGAGGGGAGGGGTGGGGATGGAGGGGCGCGAGGCTTGTTGGAGGGGGGGAGGGGCGTGGGATAACGGAGGGGTCGCGCCTGGCGATTGCGTTTCTCTGCATACTAGCCAAGAGCCACAAGGGCCAGGAGCTACCACCAGACGGGCTTCACTTCACACACGTCTCCCAGCCCGGGCTAGAGACATTGGCCATTGCTCTATTTCTGCATTTCCTTGTGCCATGTTCCTGCCGGTACATGACCGAGAGTCTCCCGACGCCCGCGGTGCTGCCTGGGACTGTCTCTCGGCTACCGCCGTCCGGTCGCCGCCGACGAAAAGCTTGATTATGGTGACAGATAGAGAGAGATGTTGCAAGAATGTTGTCATATTCCCGAATGCAGCCGCCGGCTTCTCTTATTTTTCTTTATTTTTAATGCACAATTTTTGCCCCTGGCGCGATTCCTTGCTTGCCGCATCTAGACCCATCCCTGGCTGCCCGCCCCCTTCCTCTTTTTTTTTTTTTTTTTTTTTTTTTTTTGCGTGGGGTGTTTTTTATCCCAGATTGCGTTTTCATCCCATCCCCAATGCGTTGATATACCGAGCCACCATGACTTTGGGACGACGACGCCTGTGCCACGGCTGGTGTGTAATACGAGGGAACTGAAGCGAATTGGGGACAGTCGTGTCCCCTCCCACCTATTCTTCTCTAGTCGCTGTCGATTCATTGCTCTTTTGGGGCGAAGGGGCTGGAAAGAGGCGCAAAGTTACTAACTCGGGCTTGCTCAGCTGCTCTTGGACAATGGTCATGAGCGCCTCTACAGCTTTGCAGTGCTCACATCATCACCTCCCTCGCGTCACACCTAGCTCGCCCCAACCCGACATACTGGATGCTCAGCTTGAGCCACCCGATCGATCGGCAGAGTCAACTCCTTTGGATCCAACATTGTTTTTTTTTCCTCCCTTTTATCCTCTTGCCCCCCCGAATTCCCTCCCCTTCCCGCATGCCCCAACTTGTCCTCCCGTTATAGTAGTATTCATAACCCTTAGGGGATCCACACAGCACACATCTTTCAGATATGCCCACGCCGAAGCAGCTCCTCATACGGCACGGCACAGCTTACACAGCATAACGGCGCAGTTCCATCTGGATGAGACCAGACTCAGGTCTCTCCCTGGCCTGCCATTGGCAACACGTTTTGGATCTCGTCTCCGCGTTTCGTCCTACGTACGTTTCCTCAGATCGACCGTAACCCAAGCCCATGTCTCCACAGAAGTCTCCACGGAGGCATGTGAAAAGGTCTCATAGAAGGCTGAGACCTGGTACAGCGAAGGCGAACAGGGGGATCTTCCCATACGGACGCCGCACAAGCCATTGTGCCAAATCCTCGCCGGCGTGTTAGTCCAACAGCCCAAAACCCCTGATAGCTTGGGCCTATCCCTGAGATGTTTTTATTTCTTCGCTCCTAGTTCTACCATACCCCCGCTATCCAAGAGTTCCTAAGAGAACCGGTGTAGGGCCGGGGGTTGTTCATGGCGCGCCACAGACTCTCCACAGGGTGTAGTTATAGAGTCTGAGAGTTCCGCAGCACCTGCGAATGTGGTTGCGTCTCGTCTTCACGTTGGACAATCCACTCGTTGTGCTAGCATCAACCACCGAGAAACGTGGGCGATAGCATGACAACAAAAAATCTTCTCTCTGTAGGCACTTCTTGCACCGGCGGTACGTACTCTCAGACGTGCACATACGGAAAACTTTTCATCCGCCTGTGCAACCGTCCAGAGGTTTTACCCACGTAGACGCTATGGTCCAGGCCCCCCAGAGGGTGGATGGCAGACCGTCGCAACCCGAGGCGTACCATTCTGTCTCGCGGCCGCAGACGCGCCCATGCATCGGTGAAGATGGATTCGCCGGCGGCTGCTGTTACTACAAGGGGCCCTTGTCCCTAGGCTTCGACTCTTGGGTGAACGAGGTCTTTTTGCCGTGTGCCCGTGGTCGGGGATGGAACGCCAACTTCGTTGCGTTGCCAATGGTAGCATTCCACTCCCTGGTCTGAACCAACGAGCAGGCGCTTTTCGGTCCGCCAGACACGCAGGCAGGCCCTGCCTGAGACGAAGCCATCATTCAATATCCAGCCGCCTTGAGCCGTAAAAACCGCTATCCGTTCCCAAACCTTGATGAGCCCGGCGTGGGGGTCCTCCCTCGGGCCCACCGACGCTTGGTCTTTCGCAGCCCGGCTTATGGATCTCAGCTCGGGGGCCTTGATGTCTGGGGCTTCACAAATTGGGCCGACGAACCGAAGCTATCACCTTTTTGACCCGCGAGGCACTGCGCAGCAGGACTGGGAGCGAGGTTGACGTGAGCAGCGCCAGGTCCGCATACGTCCTACTCCGGTCAGATCGCGGCGGCGATGCCCAGAACGAGAGACGTCGACCGTCTGCTTCTCCTTGCCAATCTCGCCGCTGCGCCAGCCTTCCTTCTTGGCCCAAAGCTGCTGCCGGTCCGAGGCGTTGCAAGCTGCCCTCCCACACACCCTCGCACGCCTTTCCCGCCGGCCAAAAATAACCCCTCCCCCTCCCAGGTCGAGGTCAGTCGGCGAGCGGTAGGCAAAACTCTGAATACCATCGGAGCATACATAGCAGAGTACTGTACATAGTACGCATCCCTCCCAGCCGCGGGCATGCCGCCCTGCTAGGGCCGGGCATTGGTCAGGCCTTTCGGCATGCCGTTTCCAGCAACGAAGGACAGTAATCAGACTTGCATCCCAGGTCTGCAAAACCATCGGGTTTCCTTGGCCTCTATGCTCGTTACCAGCTTCTCAGCGGCCCCGCGGCTTGGTAGGCAGCCACACCCTTGGAGGTTGTGCGACCCCGGAAAGGAGGGGTCGGCGTCCGGCCCATGCAAGACATCGTGAGCCAGCAGCGTCGTGAACCATCCGGGGCGGGACAGCGCGCATGGAGGCTGCAGTTCAGGATGCTAGCCTCGCCATCCGAACCATCTTTTTTTTCTCCTTTGCCAGGGCACCCACCTGCGCCGTCCCCTCTTCCCCATTGCAAATTGCTTTTTGTCTTGGTTGTGCTCTCCCTGTCCTATTTCGACTCCAACGATGCTCGCAGGGAGGGGGCAAACGGGTACGGGACGAGTCGCGAGCAGCAAGGCACTAGCTTGCAGATCCCACAGCAGAGATGCAAGGCTGGCTCGTCTTTTCGTACCGGATCGCTTGTCATATCATCTCAGGGGTATTAGGCAGGTGCCCGGGTAGGTTGCACCTCCCCTCTGCGCGACAACACCCACTCTCGCCCGCTCGCTTGCCAGCCCGTGGGATACTTGACCTTGGCCTGTGTGACAGACATACCGTTGGAGCCCGACCTTCCTCCGCCATGCTAGGCGCGATGCCGAGCTGTGAAACTGCTTCGCTGGCTGCTGAATTGAGGCCTGCCCGCCGCGCTGCCTAGTGCCCGGGCGGGTATCCTCGGTTGGTGAGCAGGAATATCCATAGGTTGGAGTTTCGCAGGTCTGGACCCTGAATGTGCCCGGGATAGCTTCATGCGAGATAACAGAACAAGCCAGCCCGCCTCGCCATACCCGCCGTGGGTCACCCCCCCATGATACGTAACCTTGCGATCTCATCGCGGATGGACGCAGCATGCCGCTGTAGACCTTCGCAGTGGCGCCCGCCCCTCCTCCTTCTCCCGATCCCGCACAAAGCTTGGGTAGGTAGCGCGCAGAGCCATATGCAGAAGCATGCACGGGGATTTGCATGCTCTCAGAACGGCTTTTTGTGTTTGGACACAACCCCGCGCCTCGGTTCGAGGGGGACTGGCAGAGCTCGTGGTAGCAGTAGGCTGCCCCTCCTCCCCCGACCCCGGCTATCCAAGGCTGGCAACTGCAGGTACGCCGAGTCACAGCGCGATCCCTTATCAGTGAGCGTGGGAAAGGATGGGAAGGCAATATTCGGGCGCGGCCCAATCACGTCGCCGTACAACGCAATTTTTCCGGTGCCGAGGCGCCCTTCTAGCCCGTCACCTAGAAGCATGGGGGCGCCAGCTTTCGTGGCAAGATGGCAGTCGTCGCTGCCGACCGGAGGCGTCCTCGTGTCCGCCAGAGAGCGGGAGGCTGCTTTATCAGCGCCATATAGGACGGTCCCTGTCGACTCCAGATCGGCGATATGCGCACTCGGCTCTAGGGGGGGGCTGCTGGGGTCCGGTTTCGCGCCGACGCAGCCGCCGTCGTCGATGATATCAAACAATCTCGGCTTATCCATGACGGATCTGGTCATCTGAGCTCCTTGTCCTACTTTGGGCGTCGACGATAACGGCCTCATCACGCTGATCAGGCACGTCGTGGTCGTGATGCGCTCCTCTCGGCCGGCTGGCCTGCCTCCTCTTTTGGCCGTTGTGCTTGTCAACTGTGCCTCATCTGGTCAGGTCCGGCGCCCTGGGAACCCAACCATGGTGTGGCCGCGTCTGGCCGCCTGCGCGCTGGCTGCTTAGTCCCGGTGCGTCCTTCCCGCCAGGTGTTGGCTCGCATCATCTTTCACGCCATCTCGACCGCAAGCGGTGTGCAGTCGAGGGCTGCCATGCCTCTCTCCTCATCCTCGGCCCCGTGCGCGTCAGCGGACTCAGCACTACCCGTCTCATGGCTATGCGGCAGCAAGGATGGCCATATCGGCATCTGCAGCCGTGGTCAAGTGCCTACGTTGTGTATATGAGCCATGATGGACCGGTAGCCGAAGGCTGGTGCCCGCTCGCAGTCTGCTGCTGGACGCATTGCCGTGGCACCAACCGCACCCCTTTGACGCTGCTGCCGTCGGGGTCGAAGCAGTGCCATGTCGTCTCTGGTGCGACGTTGAGCCTTCTATGCCTGCAGCTTTCCCCGTACCGAAGGACTGGCCCGGCGGTTCTATTACGTACGCGCATCCGGGCCGCGCAATGACGCGAGACTGGGCAACGATGGTCAACGTCCCGCCAAAATCACAAGCGTGACCGCCGTCGTGACCGCCGTCGTGACCTGAATGACATATGGCGAGTGATGGCATCAAGAGCACCTTGGGCCTCATCATATCCACATTCCCGTAGGTAGATAGCGTTTTGCCCTAGACTTGCATGCCGGCACCAGCATGATATCATGTAGCAGGAGAAAAGAAAAGCTTCTAATTACAAAGCGAGATGCACTTATAGGACACATATTCTCTAGCTAGTGCACGAGAGCTTTCAAGACATTATTACTGTGCCTCCTCTCCCTCCACGTGTCGAACTAATTCCGCGAATGATCTTGAGATTATTTGCCAGCGTCTCTGGGATGCGGCTCGGAGTCTAACTCGTGCGTCTCGCTCTGCTCTGTCGCCCCGGGATACCCCCCATATCCTCCTGCTCCGAGACGTGGGCCGCCAACATGCATTTCGCTCAATCGCGGCATCCAGACCCGGCCTTCAGAGTCAATCTTAGGGACCGGGCTTGTGTGGCTGCCCACTGTGCTGCCGCCGAAGAATGGCGCGTGGGCGGAGTACCCTCCCGGAGACACCAGGTCATACGTCACGCCGTTTGGTGCCTGCCAAACGTGTGCGCCGGGGTCGGCAGAGAGTTCAGAAGGATGTGCTGGTATCGCAGCAGACGGGTGTCCCTGGTACGGACTACCCGGGTAAGACGCGCTTGGTGCATAGGTTGAGCTATGTGCCCCCCAGGGGCTGCCCATGGGGTTCGGCGCTGCAGGAGTGATGGCGGTTCCCCCCACGGCAGAAGCCTCTGCACGCCTGCGTATACGGTGTTTCCGGACGAACCAGCAGCATCCCACTAGGGCGGCGATACCTACCACACCGCAGCCAACAGCGATGCCAGCGATGGCGCCGGTGGACAAAGACGTCCCGGAGCCCGCCCCTTGCGTTTCCTTGGTGACTGATCGGGTCGGGCTTCTCGTCGCTACGGTGGCCTTGCGCGTCATGAGCACCTGGAGATCGTGATTGTTCCAGCCAGCTGCCGGGGCCGTCTTTGTCGCACCGCCCCCTGCCGAGCCACCCACGGCACTGACGATGAGGTCAGGGACGCCATAGGTTGTCCGATTCGTCGAGAAGAGCTGCCACGGTGTCGTGCTGTCCGAAACATCCAGGTTATGGGTCCCAAACTGGGTCGGGGCGTCGCAGTCGTCGGTCGTCGTGAAGGTGCCGCCGATGATTAGCATCTGGGCGCCGTCCACCATATTACAGCTAAGACCGTTGTGCGGGTATTGACCCGTGTAGTCTGAAGGATTGTCAGCTATTGATCGGAGCTGCAGGTGCACCCCAGGAGCTAGGTGTGGGCTCGAAGCGCTCTTCCGCATATGGCTACTCAAATCCGTTCCTAGGATTGGAGTAAAGAACATAGCGAATACTTACTGCCGTCGTTTGGGTATAGCTTTATCCACTGGAACGAAGGTATCGTCAAGATGTAGACATCGTCGTAGCCCGAGCCATTTGGTGGGAAGCCAAGTCCACCGTAAAGATAACTACCGGCGTGTCAGTGCTCCGCATTGTGCGCGAAGAACAAGAACTCTGTGGCACTCACATGTTGTAGCTCGACTGGTCCGGGGCCCAGGTCACGTCAGCGCAGAACCTCCTCCGAATTGCTGGAACGGTACCAGTGGCAGTCTGGGTATACCACTTGGAACTTAAAATATCATAGACGAAGATCTGCTCCATGGGCTGGCCGATTACGGTACCATTCCCGGGGTCCTGCAGTCCTCCAAAGTAAATGAGCATCCCGCCATCGCTGGCAGGGATATACACCATCGACCCTTCGGCCCGCCGTATAAGATCCGGTCCGGTGCCATTGATAAATGTGTTTGTATCCATCGTGTATTTAATGAGGCCGGCGGTTGCGACGGAGGGCCCATTCCAGTTCAGGACCGAGTTGTTCGAGAGCCACCCTCCGTAGTAGTAGCCCTCGCCTCTTTCAGAAACCGATGTACCGGCTCCAAACGACAAACGTTGGAGGCTCGTCCCTGTAGAAATCGGTATGGAGGACCAGTAATCGTAGAGTATGTCGTAGGCGTACAAAGCAAATGTGGGCGCCGGAGTTTCTTGGTAGTATTCTCCGCCGAAGAGATAGAACTTCTTGTTGACCTTGTCCGCCCAGAGAATGCCGCCGCTGACATCCGGCACTGAGCTGTTCTTGGTGAGATTTGGGAATAGCTGTGGCATACCACTGTCGCTAATGATGTCTAGGTCCTGGTAGAGCAACCCCTTGTCTAACGCAAGCCGTACATCAGTCACTTGTCACAATACATTCCGGGTGGGAAGCCCATAACATGATATCAAGATGTTTCTACTTACTGGAAAAGTTTGCAGGATACTGAGAGATTGGGTTATAGTTGAGCAACCCTCCATCGATATACAACCTTCTGTCAACCACGGTTGTCTGGTGGTAGAAGCGTCGACAAAAGTCTTTCACGGGATCTAAATCGGCCAACGCGTTCTGGGCGAAGAGGAGGACGAGGAAGACAGTAGCTGCCCAGGGCTGGAACCTGAGGGAGGTCCATCTCCGAGGCTCGCGACGAACTGTGTCTGGCCGTGTTGACGACGGCTTCAGCGCCGCTGTAGCGAACAACGGCATGACTATAGCGGACTGGACGGGCAGCCGATCTCAGGCCGGCGCACCAACGATAGTTAAGAAACGAGCGTGATCCGAGCCGCATAAACGGGTGTCAAGTTGTACGTGTAAGAGGAATAAAACAGCCCAGAAAGAGATAGAGAGAGAGAGTCACAGCAGGGTGGCAAGGCTGGGGCACAGAGAGAAGGGTTCGGCAACGGGTCCCGGTCAGACCACCACAAGGCAGCTCCCTCGTTCGCCCGCTGCAGGGCTTGACGACGACGACGATCAGCGCGAGCTGCTCCTACCCTCCCTCCCAGCCGCCCGCGTGGCTGCAGGGCCTCTTGATCGAGCCAGTGACATGATTATCATTCCTCGTCCCAGGGGCCGATAGCCTGCTCCATCTCCACCTCTGCACGCAGCAAACCTTTTGTTAGGCCAACAGGGGGGCTTGGCTATGGAAGAGGTATTTGCTCGCAGTTTATACGCTCCTTTCTGCAATCACTCTCGCAAAACTTTGCACGCCACTCAGCCGCGCCTTCACCAGGATCAATCTAGGCTGCGCATCCAAAAGTGAAATGGAGCGACAAAAATAGTCGGGGGTGTGCTCCCGCCTTCACTGGGCTTATACACGAGCACCGAGTCACGGGCCTTCCGTGAGTGGCTGAGAGCAGAGGCGGGTTTCTCGGAGCAATGGCTGTGATCATCCCATCTCTTCCGGACGTTGGTATGGACTACTGTACGAAGGAAAGCTGTCATACGACGAAGCACTGAGCTGGCACATCAAGAGACCGTCCAATGGCATGGCTTCGTTCGCGCTAGGTCGCCCGAAGGCGTACAGCTTGCATAAACGAATAGTTCTGTCACCTTGCACAAACTCCACAAGGCTGACGGAATGGACATTGGTTAGCCCGGTAAAAGTACCCTACTTTCCACCTCATGCGAGTAGAATTCGGGAGACGGTGGCGCTTCTCGAGGAAGTTGAAGCACCTGGGCACAGCGTCTGCGTTTCAAGTAGTGCGTTGATGTGAACCAAAACACACTGTTGGAAAGGTAAGGCAGCGTTGGATCACGAGTCTTTATCTAGACAACCTATTGAGTACGGAGAATTTCAGTGCCGAGAGGTTCTGTCTCTCGCGACTTCTCTGCATCTTTCCCCGCTGCCACCTTGACTTGTCCCACAGCTCTGCCCACACACTGGGGTTTCTCAGAGCCGACGCCCCTTCCCATACTCACCCCACGCATTTTATTCCCGGAAGTTTGTCGAGACCTCATTAGGGGTCCTGGATGCGACCGCTCGCCCGTATATGCCGTTTGCTGGCAATGGACGCCAGCGAGACTGCGAGGTTGGATGCCCATTCTGTCGGTTCCTACCATACCATGGGCCGGGTATAGCGAGGCAGTACTAGCTGTTGGTTGAGGGAACAAACTGCCTTCCCGAGCTACAGGAGGCGTGCTGGTCTAACTTGAAACACTTTTCCGGCTCCCAGATCGGGGTTTGCTGGCAGAAACCTCGATCCCACGAGAACCAAGGTTAATGGCGATGCTGCGGAGGACGGTAGCTTCTTGAAGGCTGGTTGGCTGATCAAAATCCTGGCGCCTCTCATCAAATGCTTTCTGTAGCTCTGGCATGACCATGCCTACCAATCTTGCCCCCTCCTGTGTCTTCAGCAGAGGGGCTATGATTCTCCGCTGCACGACCAAGTCCTGATTCTGGATGGTTTGCTTGAACATGTCGAGTAGGCTTTCCTGAGACACTGCATCGGCTGCCTTGTCCTGGTCCGACTGGACCTGAAGGCGACGGAATAGGATGGGAAGGATGTGGCGTTCGTCATCGATGACCCTATCTGATAACCCGATGGATTTGAGTGTATTTCTGGTGAGCAGCTCGTCGCCGGCCGCTTGTTGGCCGACCGCATCAGACGTCCCAGGGGCCTCGGATCTCTCCTCGTTGGTCTCACTTGGAGGATTGGCGTCGCCTTTTGGCGATCCTAGGAAGGCCACTTGAACGATGTCCCTCTCGGTGATCCGCCGCGCATCGAAGGTGCCGAGCCTTTTATTCCACAGCCAATCTTTGTGCTCTAGATCGCGCCTGAACGCGGCCATGCGTTCTGCCAGCGCGTCAAAATCTGGGTTCTGATTCCAAGATACATCCTGTTCCTCGAGGTCTCGCTGACTTTCAGGCCGGACATAAGGGCTGTCTTCTGCCTCTAGGTCCAATATCGCCGGGGGAATCTCGAAAATTGGGATCCTTGGTGCCCTGGCAGGATCGAATTCCCTCTTTTTCATTCGATATCGTGAATATCCTCTCCTCGAGATGATGCCGACACGAGTCGGCGTCGAAGAAACCAGGATAGGCTGTGCGAGCTTCCCAAGCGTATGGGCCGGCCAAACCCTCCTTGAGGATCGCATGATGACCTCTAGCGCTTGAAGCAAAACTTCAAGTCCGCAAATGTAGCTCAAGAAGCTTTGGTGGTGGCGGCGCCCATATGAAAAATAAGCATGAGAACACGCGCACGCGCTAGGTCGTCCGAGGGGTCAACCCCCCCAAGTTGTAGATGGAGCGGGCTGCCAATTTAGTCTCGGCTGTTGCCCACGGGGTAGATGCACATAGCTCTCCACCGTTTTCTGGAGACACAGGCTGGACCGTCAGTTGCAAAGAGCTTGTAAGGGGGCCACTGCATGTTCTTTCTTGGTCGCTAGTTTCTATCTGGTCGAAAAGTGGGTCATACAGTTTGCCTGCCGCCTCGTCCCCCAAAAAACCTGTGCCCCACCTTTCTGGCATTCCCTGTCACGCTACATAGACGACCTCGCGCGCTCACATCCTCGAGCGTTAACATCAACTCTGTGCCGCCCCGAACTCATATGCCCAGACGCGACTCTGGGATATCTCTACAAAATGCCGCCCGCGAAGAGAAGAAAGACGGCAAAATCCGCGAAACCCAAACCCGAGGACCAGGACACTTCCGCGCCTGCACCCGTGCCCGCTGCCGAAGAGACTACATCCGAGGAACAGACAGCGACGGCCGATGTGCCCGACCCCGCCTCCTCTACCGCTCCTATCAGCACAACAGAAGAACCTTCGGGGCCAACACCAGCCGAAGTCGCTTTCAAGGCGCAAGACCGTCTGGCGCGCTTCCGCGCCCTCCAGGCGCGCGCCAAAACCTCCTCCGATCAAAACCTAAAGGAGGCTACCAAGGAATCACAACGCCTGGCAACAGACCCATCTCAGTTAACGGCGCTGAACCGCAAGCATGCTGTAGCGTCGCATAAGCTGCTCAAGGCAGAAATCGAAGAGTCGGGAGGAGACTTCGAAAGGAAGCGAGCATGGGATTGGACGATCGAGGAGAGCGAGCGATGGGACAAGCGTATGAAGAAGAAGGAAGGGCGCCGAGACGACACGGCTTTCCGCGACTACGGACAGGAGAGCGAGAAGGTGTACAAACGACAGGTGCGGGGCATGGGCGGTCCCGATCTGGAGCGATACACGCGCGAGAAGATGGAGAAGATCGAGAAGGCGGCAGCGGCAGGCACGCTCGAGATCGTCGAAACGGAGGATGGCGAGCTCATCGCTGTGGACAAGGACGGTAGCTTCTACAGCACTGCCGAGTCCATGTCTTTTGCCGAGAACAAACCAGAGAAGGCGGCGGTCGACCGGCTGGTCAACGACCTCAAGAAGGCGGAGGAGGCACAGCTGAAGAAGCAGCGAGACCGCAGAGCAGCGAATGGGGACGACGGAGACGTCACGTACATTAACGAGAAGAACAAGCAGTTTAACCAGAAGCTGGCGCGGTTTTACAACAAGTACACGGCCGAGATTAGGGACAGCTTCGAGCGGGGTACGATGATATGAGAGACTGGACAAGGCTAGAGGTCCGGGCGGGTTCGTCATTGGGTGACGCAAGGCGGAGTCTATGTGTTATAATACAGGCTTGAATGGCGTGGGCTGTTCATACATATCTATATCCTTACACGTGTGCCTCGGTTTCAGAGCATCGTCTTTCGCCACGCCTTGGTGGCCAACTCCTCCAGCGCGGCCGGCTCCAAGGGGCCTTTGACACTGTCGTCGCTCAGAGCCTCTACGACTGCCTCGGCAACATCGTCTGCTTTGGACGGCTTGGTGCCCGCGCTGCCGAGAAAGCCTGCCAGCGCACCCCTCGTTAGGTCGTTGAACATGTGGCCGGCTGTGGTGAGAGCGGCCATGGAAACGGTGATCGGCCGGGAGCTGTCGTACAGAATAGGCGCCCGAATATACACAGATCGCATCTCGGGGAACTCGGACGCAATGATGCTCTCGGCCTCCCTCTTGGTGGTGATGTACCGGCTAGGCAGCACCGGAGCCCCTCCTACAGCAGAGATGTAGCCAAACGCCTTGACGTTCTCTTTCATGGCCTCTTTGGCAAGCAGGATGGCGCTGTCACGGTTCATCATCTCGTACGTGAGCTGACTGCTCGGCCCTGGCTGTTCCTTGACCGGCTCTCCACTGCGGGGTGACGAGAAGGCCTTGCTCAAGGCCGCAATCGGCGACTCGCGGCCTGAGACGACTCCCTTGTAGTCGGACTCGAGGAGGATGCCCATGCTGTGGACCACAAAGTCAGCTCCCTTGAGGAGGGAGGCGTACTGGACCGGCTTGAAGATGTCGGCGCGCTCCCACGATACCTGGCGGGCCCAGGAGGGCGGGGACGGCGACGAAGTGACATTCTTCCATCGGGGCTCCCCGGAGCGACTTGGCCTGTATGTCAATTATCCTGCCAAACTGCGCGAGTACGAGAGGTAGAAGCGCGCTCCAAGCAAAAAAAGACACGCACCTTATGGAAGTCACGTCCCAGCCTCGAGCCACGGCAGATTTGCATATCCTTGAGCCCAGGAAGCCATTGCCTCCGCAGACCACTATTCTCTTTGCTGCTCCCATTTTGGCCTCTCTGGCTTTGCCTCCGTTCTGCGGCTGAAGTTGCGTCGTCTCACGGTAGTCTCATTGCATCATGACCCTATAGCTCCCCAAAGCTTCTGGAATGGTCTGAGCTTTGTTCAGTGGTGGTGCCAGATGCTGGACTGAAAAAGCGGACCAGCGTGTCTAGCTCGGTAAGTTACGTCGGCAAAAAAAATAACTAAACTTGTGCGGCTTTCTTTGCTTGCTAGCAGAGATAAAGTACGCGGCCTCGACGTAAAATACAGAGCGACGTAGTGGGAGCTTTTATCCCACTGCCAGAGCTCGGCCCGGCCTGACCGCCCTGTGGGACCAGTGGGGCCGGTTGACTTAATCCAGGCGCGCGACCAAAATTCTGCCGTTTTCCTGCTTCTCATCCGTCAACTCGCGGCTCTCCTGCAGATTCACGACCATGGCGCCCCCCAGCAGTGCCGGCAAGCGCGTCAAGGGCGTGCAAATTTTTAGGCCATTCGTATATGGTACAACAGCGCGCTTATTTGACGAAAAGACGAACCCCAAGCCGCCCGGGGTGCCTGATGACCATACCCACTCGTGGACGGTTTTCGTGAAGGGGATCGATGACACTGACACCACATACTGGTTGCGGCGCGTCCAGTTCAAGCTGCACGAATCCATCCCGAATCATGTGAGAAGTAAGTGCGCACAGCGATAGTCGGCCCTTCGCTGCGTCGCTTCCCTTGTCTCTCGGAGATGCTTGTCGCCTGGAGTGCAAGCGCACGCGCGCGACGCTGAGGGTTATTTCGACTGACGGCTTCGCGAACAGTGGTCGAGGGCGAGAAGGGAAAGCCGTTTCAAATCCATGAAACAGGCTGGGGAGAGTTCGAGATCGCCATCAAGCTGTACTACGTGCCAGAATCAAACGAGAAACCCCAGACCATTTATCACCACCTGCGGCTCCACCCTTTTGGACGAAGCGAGGAGGAGAGGGAGGCAATGAGGGCATCGGGGAAAGATGTCGTCTCCTGGACCTACGAGGAGCAACTCTTCAATGAGCCCTATGACCCATTCTACGAGATCCTTACCTCGGGCGCACTACCTCCCCCGAAGGGCTCGGCCGGCGGGAAGAGCGGCGGCAAGGGCAAGGAGAAGACGTTTGTCGCTCCTGGAAAGTCGGACGGCGGGGTACTGGAGCGGAGTGCTTTGATTCCCATGACCAACCGGCCGGCGATGCCCTTTAGCCATGAGACGGAGCAGCTCGAGATCAAGAAGCTGAAGGACGCATTGGTCAAGGTGGAGGAGATGTCAAACAAGCTAAAGGAGGAGACCAAGGCCCGCGAGGAATACCTCCAGTCTCTAAAGGCAGAAGCCGCGGCTGCCCCGGCTTCCTAGAGAGCACCAGAAGCCGCTCCAACGTGGGGCAACGTGGGGCTTGAGAAGGGACACTCGTCTCTTTATGGCTTCATTTTGCTCGTCTAGCGGGTGGGAAACACTATAAAGGCTTGGCAAGGAGGCTACAAAAGGAAAATGGGCGTTAGAGGGTGTCTGGCGTTGGGCTCGTGGGCGAAATGCCGCCGGTCATGTTACTGGTGTTTGGCTACTAGAGGAATTCGCTGGTTGCTACTGGAAATACGGTCCAGATACCCCCCTTTGCTATTGACTAGCGTGGGAAATACAACATGCATGCGCGAGAAACCATGGCAGCAAAGATGGGGAAGAAAAGGGCGGTCTCGCTCGTGACCCGGCCCGGAGGAACGGATGGGGGTTGATAAGGCGGAAAGTTCTCCTGATTTTGAGGACGGGTGGTCATCGGGACTGACCGATAGCCTGCAAATTGCGTGCCACCAAGCGATCTGCGCCCTGATCTGCCCATCCTGCTAGCCAATCGACAGCCCGGCCTCGCGGGCTCGCGGACCTACAACCACTGCCAGGTGCCTCGGATTCCGCAACCCCTCATCAGCCAAGTCGATCGCGACAAACCGGTCTTGGCCCGAGGGATGAGATAATTACCTCAGAGTGGTGCTCTTTTTCGTCGCATCTCTGCTCACCTGCGCAGCAACCCCCCCCCGCCATCGTTATCTAGATAGACCTCCCAACTACTGGAATTTTAATATTTTCAATTTCTTCCACAACCCCGCGGCACCCTTAGATTATTGCTTCACCCACCATACGCGTGCCACAGGTGTCTCTCGCGCTTGTCAGCTGGTGTGTTTAAGTGCGACCCTCGGCGCGCGGAGAGCACAGGCGTAGCAGGCCAGCAGGTGGGGTCACTCTACAGCACAATCCGAAAACCGACCGGCCCCCGTTCCAAGCCACACGCACCCACGCCCGCACTGCCCGCTCCCCCGTAGAGGCAAAGCCGCGGCGAAAAAAATTCGACCCCAAACTGCATCCAGAAATTTCCGTCCAAGCGTCATCCCCCTTCTGCTACAACCCTTTTTTACCATCTCCAACAAAGGGAAGCTCCCCGACCTACACCACATAAGCAATTTTTTTTGTTCTCTCACGCCCTATTTTCTGCGCTACCATTCCGCCTGTTTCTACCTCCAAACGACTCGGATTGAGAAAGTCGCCTCTATTGAGTTTCTTCCGATAATACCTTTTCTTAAACTCCCCCAGACAAGCGCTCTTTTCCCCGGGACGACCGAGACTTCCGTCACGAGACCTCCCCGTCTTCCACGTTACGATGCGCCTCTAAGAAGCTCGCCAGTTCAACATGGCATTCAACTTCAACTGGTCGCCGCTGACGGCTGACGCCGAGTTCTACAAGCGCGCCCGCGACCTCCTCACCACCGCGCTGAACAAGTCGCCGAAGCCCCCCATCATCGTCGATGACATTATCGTGACCGAGTTCAACCTCGGCTCGGTGCCGCCCGAGCTCGAGATCCTGGAGATTGGAGATCTGGCAGAGGACCGCTTTCGAGGCATCTTTAAGATGTGCTACTCGGGCGACGCCTTTTTGACGTTGAAAACAAGGGTTCAAGTACGTATTCGATCCAGCCAAGTCCGGCGCCCCCTTATCTCGGCTTCCGCCCGCGCAATCCGCCTGCCGCAAGCGCCGATGCCCATGTGCGATATCACTCGGACACATCGATGCATTCACTACCCACATCCCCTACTGTCTCAAAGTTGAGAATTTACCAATTGCGATTCCTCCCTTTGCCCTCCTTATTCGTCTTTGGCCAAATTTGCCCGCACAGTCTTTTGCGCGTGCACCACTCTTTCGAGCCTCGCCATTGAGTATGGAGTCCGCGACTGGCCTCGGTCACCGAGCTCTCTACCTATGACCGACTCCCAATGGCTGAGGCGCTCCCATGCGCGATAATTTTGCTCTCAGTCGAGCTCCTTGTTTTCGCCCCTCTCCTTGTGGAAACATCCCGAGCGAACCGTGGTGTGCGCATTGTTTTCGATATTACTTTGCAGGGATGCGCGTCCAGGAACGGTTCGTGCGTCATAAACATATGCTAATATCGCAACCAATTATAGGCGAACCCCTTGAACACCTACCTCTACTCAAAGCCGAGCTTCACGTCTCCACAACCCCTCGCGGCCTCGTCAGGCCTGACGATACCGCTTCAGATCACATTATCGGAGATCAAGCTATCTGCATTCATCATCCTTGTCTTTTCTAGGCAAAAAGGTCTGACGCTGGTCTTCCGCAATGACCCCCTCGAGTCCCTCAAGGTCTCTTCGACCTTTGACTCGATCCAGTTCGTGCGGGACTACCTGCAGAGGACAATCGAGGGCAAGCTCCGGGACCTAATGATGGATGAGTTACCGGCAATTATCCACCGGCTGTCCCTGCAACTGTGGTGCCCTGACCAGGTACCAAAAGAGGAGGACGACTCCAAGGAAGATTCAGGCGAGGCGGTGGTGGATCCACTTGCTACCCCCCCGCTAGATGCTGTCGATGCCAATGGCCATCTTCTGGATCCCGCCCAGATTTCGTCACTGTCGCTCGACGGTGGGGCCGAAGTCCAGTCACTGTTCTCCCAAAAGAACTTGCTTCGGCTCGCCTCCCTCTCTACGGCACACAGCACTCTCGCTCTCGTGACCCCGAGTATAGGAGATGTGCTGGTTAGGGCTTGGGCCGGCCCTTCGGACAGGCTTGATGCCACCAACACGCCGCCATTGACGACACCAAGCTTGATTAAGTCCCAGTCGTTCCACGGCAGCGCAACGACCTACACCTTCTCAGATACGAGCAGCCAGGACCACGGCCATCTCCCGTCACGACCATCCCAAGTGAGTCTCCACTCGGCTACCACTGGGCTTTCCCTCGGCTCCGGTCGGCACTCCAAGCCCGGTCGGAAGAAGAAGACGCGGGTTGTGGATCTGCGTCGGAGAACGAGCAGTGAGGTGGGCAGCGAGGCAGGCGACAGCACAACCGAGACCGAGACCGAGACCGCCTCTGTCCAAGGCCCAATGTCGGAACCGATAATGTCGATTCCAGAGACAGAAGAGGAAATGCCTATGTCGACACAGTCGACCCCGAGCAAGGTTCGGTTCATGGCGCCTCTCGACAAGTCGCATCCGCCTCCAAGGTCCCCTCTCAACCCCAACCGAGTGGGGGCCATCGACATGGCTGTCTCCTCGACAGAGCCGCGAGGCTTGCGGCCTCAGCCCTCCGTCCATTCGGAGCCAGAGCTTGCCTACCAGCAGCAAGCCAATGAGCGGGTTGCCCCCCTTTCTTATGATGGCAAGACGCCTGCCTCGGCAGACCAGTGGGCACGCCAGGGCCCTCAGTCGGACACTTCATCCGTCATCCTAGAACAGGCTTGGATTATGAAGATGGCAGGCGAGATCGCCCGCCGTGTATACGATGAGAAGCACCGCAATCCCGGCTTCTGGGAAGGCCGCGAAGACTCTCCGCCTCCAGCCTACGAGGCGAATATCGACGCATAAACACAATACCCCCAAGGCAACATTATGCGCTATTGCGCGCACGCAACACACTCACTCCCTCTCTCATGCTCGCATTTCCTATGTCTTCCAAGATCAGCATCTCCTACATGATTTCACTAGATGACTTATCACGGCATTGCTTAATTCGGTAATGTCTGGTGATAATCAGGTTCACGGCGTTTTGGACGGGACACTAAAAAAAAAGGGAAGGGCGCACATTTTGCTTCCACCGGGCCGAGCAATATTGGGGATCTTGGCCATTGATACCACACGCATACTACGCAGCGTGCTCGGAATCGTTCACTGTGCTTTACAGTATTAGAAGCCCTTTCCTTTGTCCCTGACCGGTGGCGAAAAGCAAGCCGCGGTCTGTACAGCATTTGTGACTACCTTGTAAAGGTATCAGAGGTATCAGAGGGGGTTATCGGACACTGGGCGGTATCGGTGAAAGCTTAGAAGTCCCTGCTGGCAACGTTGAGCAGGCAGGCTTATCTTGAGGACTTCTGTGAGTGAGAATACAATCCCACCTCTAGGAATTGAACACCCAAATTCTGGGCCAACCCATTCGTTCCACGAAGCATTTCGCTTGGACCCTGCTCAGCCGGGGGCGTGATATCTGCACTACCGTGTCGCTTGCACGCGATGTCGTGCATTTGCCAACAACCTGACCAAGAAGAATCAGGTATTGCAGCTCTTGCAGCCTCGGCCTAAGCTACATGAAGCCTAAAGGGTGCTGGGTCAGATGCGTGTCTTTGTTGTCCTAGCAAGCGCCAGCTGCGCAATCTGTGCTAAGAAGCAGGGTGTCCTATAAAAAAAACATATTTCTCAGCGGGCTAACCTGGACTGCCGCGTCTGGGCAGCAGGGATGGGTGATGTCAGCAGGTAACATCACGGGGCGCAAACACCAAGGAAGCGGCGTGCCCAGCTAGTATTGACTCAAACGCTTCACCACCCCCACCCCACTCCTTCCCCTTCGTCTCCCACTCTCACCTTTGGGGTTTGGGGAACGTGACCCGAGGAATGGAAGGTGCAACTCGTCCAACCGTAGACCCCACTTGGTGCACTTAAGGAGCCTTGAATGACGCCTCGGGAAGAGGGCTGATAGTTGCCTCATTCCTCGTTTCCGCCAGGCCCCCCAATGGCGTCCGAGTTCCAGCACCAGCCTGCTATACTGTATTCGACTCTCACGAGAGATGTTGGGTTTAGTTTCGTGGGTGAAGGAGCTGCGAACGTCGTGTTCGAGGCGGTCGTGCCAGACGCCTACGAAGGAGATAATCCCTTCAGAGGTGAGGCACCCATGGACAGGGAGAGAGATAGCCGCCGCATCCCAGATGTTATTGAGCTGGATACTAATATCGCCTGCATAGGAAAGCTCTTGAGAGTCCCCAAGGCCGGCACAAAGGCATACTCCCACGAAGAAATCCAGCAGTACTGGGAGAAGTCCATCAAGCCCGAGTTTGAGGAGGGTCAGCTGGTCCAACAAAGTCTCGTGCAACTCAAAGGCACCGGCCTCGTGCCTCGGCTGAATGACACCCTCTCTGGGGTAGAGGATCGGCGGAAGGACTTCCAAGGCAGCACGATCGGTGATGTGGACTTTGGAATGCTTGTCGAAGATATGCGCAAACGCAAGTGCCTTTCCCGTACAGGATAGACAGAAAGCTGACTGGTCGTCAATAATTTCTAGGCAATCCGGGGGACCTAGTGATTGAGTTCAAGCCCAAATGGATGACACAGTCTCCCAACGCCCCCGCGAGGGCAAGGCGTTGCCGGAATTGTGCCCGAGAGGCCGCCCGTAATCAGAAGAACGGCATCTGCACCGGGCTCATAGCCGATGCGCCGCCCTGCCCACTCGTTGCGCTGATGTGCTCTGAAGATCCGGCCATACCGGAAGAGTCCGTTGAGCAAATAGCAGCAGCACTTAATCCGGCCTTGGCCACGACGTCAGCAGACCAGCAGCTGCGATTCGGGGACTGGTTGCGCCGCAACACGCTTCTGAAGCGCCTCCACGCATTGCAGGCCAAGTACGACCCCAAAGGGCCGCTCTACGCGGATCCAAAGCACCCTGGCCTCTCGTTCGCCATGACGGTGCGGGACTGCACGTGCTTCGTCCGAATCCCCAAGGAACCGGGTACGCCGGTGGAGGCGAAGCTAGGGGATCTGGACAAGAAGAACGCAGATGCCAAATGGAAGTATTGGAGGCAGACAGAATTAACGCTCACGAATGAGGGCTACTACGAATGCAGAGAGCAGCCGGCTCAACGGACGCGCTGCTTGTACGAATGGGACGAGTGGTTTCCTACCTCGAGAGGATAGGCATAGAAAATCAAGGAATGATGATAACCGGCGGGCTGTATGGGTAAAAAAAGGGGGGCAAGGTGGGAAGGGAGGCAGTAGAGATCTAAGTTGTTGGCACGCCGACGGAACGCGTGGAAACAGTGTTCTTTCTATAAAGAAAGATCGCACTGGCAACTTCAATAGCCTATATCGTATCTGTCTCCAGATTGTGCAACGTTAACGCCGTCACATGGCTCTGTACCAGAACCACATAATATTCTATCGTTACCCATATCCGACAACCCTCACGCCTCAAAACCGTCAACGCCGGAAATGCATGTTTCTGTCTCCAAACTGTCATATCCCACTAGCCGTAAAGCTTAGCAAGCTGCCCACTGCCAATCCAGCGACCAGGCACAAGCTCATGAAGCCACCAGCCGCCTCTCGCTCACTGTCGGCTACCCAGTCCCCTGCAGCCATCATGGTGCTCGCGCCGAGCCAGCCATTTGTGAGGCCGAAGGGAAACTGAACTAACGCCAGGTAGAACAGGTCGCTTTCGACGACCGCGCCTTCGCCCCGGATGTTGCACAGCATGTAGAGCGGGAGGAACAGGATGCGCGCCAAGCTGATGCCGAAGAGGATGCTCCGCCGGCGTCGAAACGAAATCGGCAGAACCGTCGATATACGGCCCAGCAAGTCGCCAAAATTCCACGAGAAGAAGCCCAGCGGGATAAACACCCCAGGTGCAAACAGCCGCCCCGATCCCGGCAGCTGCACAGACAGGATCTTGCTCGTGAAGACGGGGAAGAACATGGTGACGACAAAGCACATAAACACCGTTGCTGCGAGCCAGTGGAGCTTTCGAAGGAGCGCAGGGAGGCTGATGAAGCGGCGCGAAGCGCGCTCGGCTTCCTCGACGCTGGTGACGGACTCCCCGAGCCGGTCCGCAAGTCGCCGTTCAGCGAGGCGGTTATGGCGCCGCACGAGCGGTATGAAGACCACTAGTGCCACGGTAGAGACGCCCACCGCTGTCGAAAAGTATGTGAAGGCGGCGGAGCTGGCGCCTTTCCCCGGAGGAGGAGGAGGGAGGGGGCCGCCTGGAGGCGGGCCCTTTGGTGGCTCACCGGGAGGTTCCGGCATGGAGAGCACCGATATGATCTGCGCGAGCGACGGCAGTACGCCGGCCACGCCCTGGCCGGCCATGATTGCCTGCGTGTATTCAGGGCGCCCAAAGCTCGCCGCGAACGAGAAGGCGCCGTTCTGCAGCAGGCCGGTCGCGTAGGCTGAGGCGGCTACCATGATGAGCAGGAAGGCGAGATATCCGCCGGGCGAGACGTCGAGGAAGTACGAAGTCGAGACGGTGAGCAGGCCGAATATAACCACGTTCATGACGAGCGCTGTGTTGATGCGGAGGGGGTACGAGGCTGCGCTCTGCAGGTGCGTCATGATCATCAAGACCGTCAGGTTAGTCACCGTCGACACGGAGATGATGCTAGACTGAAAGTTCTCGAGGATCCAAGGGTCGGCAGCGAAGCGTCTCTGGAAGTAAGGGGCCGCGGCGAGGAACATATTCCTAGTTTAAGAGCCGACGTTAGCTCACTAGCTCGCGGGAACCCACCCCCACCCTCTTCCAAGCTGGCTCTATCACATACCATGCCCACAGCATCGCGACGCCAAGAACGGCGAAGATGAAGTATTCGAACCATGAGAATGGATTCTCGTCCTCACGCTCGTATGTTGAGCCTTCCAAGGTCTGCGAGTCGTCCGTCAGGGGCTCGTACTCCTCCGCACTGGCCTTCTTGGGAGCAAAGAACGCCCTGATGCTCTCCATCTTGGTGGTCGGAGATTCCTTTGTTGCGCGCAAAATGTGATACTGGCTCCAGACTCTCCGTATATGTAGCAGCCTGCACCGCGTCTCCGCTGGGCCAGCTGTTCCGCGCTTGATGTCGAGGTCGCGGCGGCTGCGGATGTAGTCCCGGGGAGGGACAGGCGGCAGCGAGCGCTGCGCAATTAATTCAGCACGGCAACGGTGGTGCCTTTGGCCTGCCCTTTCAAGCCTCGTCCCGTCGGTAAGTATTTGTTCGGTCGCTGGGGGGAGGCGTCGCAGGCCTTCCTGCCTGTGTCAGGTGGGCTGAACGAGAGCTGCCATGTGAGCGCTTCGACGGAGGCGATCCAGGCAACTTCGGCACCTGCCAGTAGCGGAGAACGGAGCCTTCCGTGGAGAGACCCACATGCGAATAGTCTCCACTTTTATTCATGCCCTGTCCGTGTGCTCGCTCGAGCCTCAACGTCATGGGCCCGGACGACGCGGGAAATGCTACTACGATGGATCCAAGACGCGGGCCTTCAGTTTGCGGGGTCGACGACGAGCGCCGACTTACGGGTAAACGCGACACGTCGGGCTGTAAATTAAAGAAGCGGTGGGCCGCCTGCTGGGCCTCCTTTTGTTTACTCAATCAACACCACAAGTTTGCGTGTCACAGGGCCTGGCTCCGAAGTCGTTGGGCCTCAACCGTCGCCCGATGCGGTAAGCTGCTCGCGCGGCACACGGCCCATTATGCGACCGCTCACGTGAAATCTTCACCATGCGATGCAAGTATGTCGTGCATTGTTGCGATATCTCGCAAGTCGACCGGGCGTCGTCGATGAAGGTCCGGCATGTGGAAATCTGCAATCTCGCGTCCGCGCTCACGTTACCGGCAGCACACGGTGGAGTATATCAGTGGGAATTCACGCCGAGAGGCCATCACACTCGATATACTCGTCACCCGCAGGGCCATCTCGCCAAAGTAGCACCCCTAGCCTTGAGCGTGTCTCCCAGCTGCCTCACCCTGATCGTTCGCCTCTCAGCGTATCTCACCTTCCATCTCGACTCATGAGTCTTGCGGGAAACGATCAGTGAACTTAAACCTCACCAGCCCGGACTTTATATCGTCAACAACTTCAGAGGCCCAAGACCCCCAATACATCCCATCGGCGGGTCTCTAGGGGGTTGACAGCTGTCAAGGCTTGGGAACCGATGCCGATCGCGCCCACAGGCCTCCCCCGTCGGTATGCATCAACGAGTATCTGGCTAGGAGCCCCAGGTAAATAGAGCGCCGACAGCTGTGGCGGGTCGAGCAAGGCCACCGAGCCGGCCGTGATGACGACCTCGTCGACCTCAGTCGCGTCTGCAGCCAAGTATGCCAGGTCAATACCTTGACCAAGCGACTCGCGAATGGCTGTGACAAATAGACCATCCTTGTTCAGCCTGGCCTTGGCCCCTTGTGCCTGTTCCAGTGAATCGGCCGAATGAATACTAGTGAGCACGGCCACCCGCAGGGGCGACGAGCTGTTAAAGATGGGGAGTCCAGTGCTCATTGAAAGTGTTAGACGCGGCTCGGACAAGGTTCCCGACAGCCGTCCGCCCGGGCGCTGTGATATAACCCCTTCCCATCGTCTGATTTGCTCGCTGAAGGAAACCACCGGTTAGTGTGCTGGGCGTGTCTAGAATGGGTCGACAGGTCCGCGAGTATTGGATGCTTATATGGGTAGAGGTTTTTATGATAAGGCCTTGGCTCGCTCCGCCACGATTGTTGCTGTGTGTAGCAACACGTGGATGGTTTATAGATAGGTAGTTGCTCAAAATTTGGACTCCCGTGGCGATTTAATTGGGTGGCTAGGTATGAGAATATGCGGCCTTGGAGCATAAGGTCCTCTGAGGAGTAAAGTCTACTCCCCGTATGATATGGCCAGGTTGGATCTGCCCAGCGCCAGCTCGCGCCTTACACCATTCCACCTGTTATCACAACCCACCATGATCTGTTCAGTTTCGGCAAAGTAATTGGCCCGATTAGTATAGAGCTTCATAATGCCGAGTTTGTGGAGAGGAGCTAGCTCTTCCGGAATGATTTTGGTCGCATCGAGAACGTTGGACCCAAATGCAAAATCCTGCTCTTCGTCGATGATCTGGACATCAAGCTCCCATTCGGGCCCATTCACAAAATACATCGCATCAAATAGATCCTGCCTATGATAGTCGGGATTCTTGCCAGACAGAACCTGCGCCTCGTCTCCCAAGAAGCTGGCTCGCCCTTGCTTGGTTTTCCAGTGCCGCTTGATCAGCTTAGTTGACCCATCATCTTTCACAAAACGTAATGTACGAACACCGAAGCCATCCTTGAAATGGTGAAAATTGGTTGGATAATCGAGCTGCTTGGAGACACCTACCGTTTGGCGGTAACTGCGAGTGATGCCATAACCTGGCATAGCCCGAAACAATGCATGAAGTGTAGTCGTCTGACTAGAAAAAAAGTCCCACGCCGAGTCGTGCACGGTGGCAGCTTGGGGTATCTCGTTGTTAGGGCTTCATTTGACGGTATGGATGAAATCGGAAAGGTGAATAGTATCCTGGAAGGAAAAAATATAGGAGCATTATTGCCGGTAATGTCTAGAGCCTGGTCAGAACCTCTCCAACAACCGAGTACGGTGCTTCGTACCAAAGTTTCCTTCATGTAACTGAGGAGAGGGTTATTAGACTTGGTTCCAAATCCTCGGGAGAAACGGTGGCGGAATCAGAGACCATCGACTTACAAACGAGTGGCAAACCCATGGATGTCTCGCGCACTGTCTGTCGAGCCACGAGAGCCGGCAACGGTGGAGAAACGGACAAAGACTGGGGTGGTTTTTCCTGCTTGCGCAAGGAAAGATGCGGCGGTCAAATTGCTTAAGTTTCCATAGCTGATAAACATTCCGTACGCGCCGCCATCCCGGGCGTTAACTCGCTCGCTCAGGAACCTGATGACCGCTCAGCATCAATGAGACCCTGGGGAGTGTTGCCAGAAAGCCCTACCCTCTCGCAATCGAAGCGGGTGACAGTCTGGCGAAATATAGAGTCCTTGAGCAGAGCTGGCCCATGTCTTCCAGCCCTGAGACTTGCTTAATCTTCCATAGGACCTTCGGCTTCCGTTGTCAGGTAGGCAGTGTTGTCGTCTGCCTCAAAATGGGCGGCCCCGCGGCCGGCCCAATGATGAGATGGCTGGTCGTCGCGCCTCTGAGTCACTGCTACATCAGCATAAGGGTATACCAGGTAGGTAGTCTTGTTTCCTCTTCTTGCTCATATTCCTTTTATCTCCTCGCCCTGCCTCCTTCCCTTTCGGGGTGAATCGTGCCCTGGTTCACTGCAGGTCTTGGAGATATTACCAAAACACCATGCAACGAGACAAAAACCATTACCTACCAGAGAGTGAGGCGAAAGGTAATAAGCCCGTGCCCACATATAGATGACTACTAAGGGCTCGTGCAACCTGGCCATATTCATTTCCGGCGTGAAAGTTGCGGCTTTAGTCGAACCCCCTTTCCGAGTCCTGACATAGAAAGGGGGGAAGATATGCCGAAGAGTCAATACAACGCTGGGAACGCTAAATTTAGTTCGTTACTTGCTCTCTCCCTGTCTTACTCGCGGTGTCCACGGTTAACCGGTCGTGGACGTCGTCCTCCAAGTGTCCGCCACGGAGGCTTGCACAAACGCTTGTTAATCTGGAGGAAATAAGGGTGCTGTGTAGAGGTAAATTTAGGCTACAGTGACCCTTTGAGTCACAGTTACAGGTTCTTTGAAACATGGACTTGACACTCGATTCTCAAGGCGAATGCTTGTCTTCAAGACCGTGTGATTCTATTGCCAGTATTAGGTCGTCTACTTGAAATACAAAAAGCAAGGGTATAACATGTCGCCTCAAAAACACCGTCACCCTTCCTGCACCGTAAAATGACAATGCATAGCCAACCCTGTATACAAGATAGGGAAACCAAAAATCCACATCATTGGACGCTCAGATTTTGCGTTAGTCTCCGGGGGGATCGCCGAAGGTACGAGTCTTGTGCCTCCGACAACCTCCCTTCAATGATGCTCTCGGAAGCGGCAACGCTCCACAGATCCGAGTTCTCCAGCCGGCTCCGCTCTCCCATCAGCTGATCCTCGGTGATCCAGCCCGCCTCGGCCGCAAACGTGACGACTTCCGCCGCCGAGGGGAATGACGGGATGCTCCGCGGAGCATCAGGGTCAAGATGGGTGAAGAACTCCTTGGTCGTCTTCTTGAACTGGGCTAGCTCTTTTCTCTCCCCCCTAAAGTTAACAACAAGGTACTGGTATATATACGCTAGCCATAGCACATTCGTGTATGGGTAATGCCCACTCCATGAAATTGGCCCATTCACACCATGGTCGTACGGTGTGTTATGGGCCTTGGGCGGTAGGTGGATCCGGTCGTCTTTCAAGAGGAACGACCGCATCTGTCGATAGACCTTGCACTGGGAGGCATGCGTACTCGTGAAAATTCCCAGGTCTTTTTCGAGGTCGTATGCGACGGAGGTGCCGTCTAGAGATTCCGGATCCTCCGCCCTGGAAAGGCCGTAGTCGAGAATTGTGATCTCGAGGCCGGAATAGCCAAACTCGGAGATGCTACCAGCCGGTCTCGGCTTCACCTCTCTTGCCTGGTGGACGCAAAGGTTGCCCTCGTGCAAGTCGCGATGCTGAAGCGGTTAGCGGAGCTCGGGAGGAGACAGGGCTAATGAATCTACCTCGAATCCTATCATCTCTTCCGCGCGTGCGAGCGCAATGGCAGTGTGCAAGAAAATATCCCATATTTGGGCAGCCGAGGCGAGCTCGAAGTCCTCCAAGGCCGTCCCGGCATCCCCGAGCTCCACAACGAGAAATTCAGTGTCGTCGAGATAGCGGCTCGGCGAGGGGTAAAACTGGAGGCGGTCCGGATCTTTGCGCTTCAACTTCCGGTGGAAAGCCTGATGTGTCTCTAGGAGCGACTTCGGTGCCCTGCCCCTTACGACGTATCGTTCCTTGTACACCACAAACCCGGGGATGTCGGCCAGCCACTCCGAGATTTTTAGTTCTCCTTGCAGGTCCTCCTCGGAGTGTGGTTCCTCATCCACAAGCCCGGATCTTTCTTGCGCCTTGGTTTGCGCCTTGATGGGTGAATCGAGCCGGATGGCCTTGATAATGCTGACACCTCTTTCGTTGCTGACGCGGTAGACCTCGGCATACGACGCCTCTGCGATCTTCTCAATTCGATCCCCAAACGGACAGACATCATCCCATACTAGAACACGCAAGATTTGTCCGGTCGTTGATTCAGAATATCGGGCTGACGACGCAATCGAAGTCTCGTGGGCCGACAGCGACTCGTCTGATTCTGGGTTCTCGGGCAGCGATGCTGGCGGGGTATCCTCTGCCGTGGGCGCCACATTGTCGTCTAGAGTTACAGATAGCAGCTTCTCAGCGATATCCTCTATCTCGTCCGCCAGCTGCAGCGCCTTTTCAGGGCTATTGGGCAGATCCATGAAGGCTTGGTCTGCCCTGGCCCGCGTGCGCTTGCCATATTTTCGGGTTGACGTCGTCCTCACCATCGCGGCTCCCTGTCCCTTTGTGTCTTGCGATAGAGTCCAAATTTACCTTCATGCCTCGCTCTGTGCTGTTCTGCTGCTCAAACGGCGTCCAGGCACGGGGCTCGGATCTGAGGTCGAGAGGCTCTTACTCGTGGTATATTGAGGCCCGTTGTCCGGGGCAACCGGAAGCGGCTGGACAAAGCTCCGCCCCACCCAGTACCCCGGATGGTCGAGCCAGGCTTGTGGGTCGGGAAAAGTGCACAGACCTTTCGTCCCAAGCTCTCTTTTTCTTGAGGAGGACGAGAGATTGCGACAGCTCAGACGCCTGAAGTCGACCATCACACGCGACACCATGGCTAGCGTTCTGAACAACCTCTTTGGAGGCCCCAAGTCGGCCGAGACTCCGGTCCCTTCTGCGGATTCGGGTAAGTGTTCACTCTCGCAATTGGCAGCACTGGCTTCTTTGTTCTAGCCTCGCGCGTCTTGATTTTTCTCTCGGTTATTGGCATCCGATGCGGAGGCGGGCCTCGCAGTTTCGCGATCCCAGCACAACTCTGCTCCCTCCTCTATATGCTTTCCGCTGTATAAACATGTCAATGGCTGACATTGCTGTCCTGCAGACTTTGCCGACTTCGCGGAGGCCCCCGAGCCCGCCCCCGAGTACACGTTCAACCCGACGGGCACACTGGGCGGCGCTGGACCAGACCCGACCGCGCGGCCGTACACTAAGTGGTATAACATTCACGAACGGCACTCGATCTCCGACTTCAAGGCGGAAGGCATTATTATGGCCGGTATCGCCTTCGTCCTGGTCCTCCATCTGTTCGGAGCGAGGCTTAATCGCAACAAGGCCAAGAAGTGGATCCGCGCCCACGCTACGACCCTGTCCACCGAATTCGCCTTGGTGGGCTTCGATGGTGTGCCTGCCGCCGCTGCCGACAAATCTGGCGGTGACCTTGTCGAGGCTCTCGCGGATGCCAACGTTAGCAAGGGCGACAGGCTTCTCAAGGAGAAGAGCCTCTTCGAGTTCGCCACCTACGCAACCGGACGCGCCAATGTCGCCTTCCTGGACGTCAAGCTCACGCTCATGAAGCGATTCAACCCCTTCCAGACGATCGCCGAGACGGGCCTGGGCTTCTTTTTCGACAGCATGGGAACGCCGGAGGACACCATGGAGGCAATCATGTACCCATTTGATGGGAAGGAGTCGCAGCTTGTCCCGGGGCTTCCTGGCGCCGCTGAGCTGAGGGCCAGAGACGCTAAGAGCGCCTACGACAGCTTCGTCTGGGCCATCGTCAACAAGGACCGTATGAAGCAGGTCCGCGAGGACCGCTACGATGTCTCGCTCACCTTCACCAAGGACAACAACAAGCTCCCCGTCTGGCTGACTGTCATGACCGAGAGCGCCGAGATCACTGACGCCATGCTCACTCCGGAACTGATCGCGGCGGTCGAGGCGGCCGGTGACCGATTGGACTACCTCATCATTACGGACCAGCCCACCGAAAAGCCCAGGACGATCAGCGAGACTACGCCCCGCAAGCGCCTCTTCCTCAAGTATCGCCTCCCGTCCAACAACGACTACCAGCCGCTCCTGCCTCTCTTCCAGTGCTTCACGCGCCTCCCCGATGTCCTGGTCCAGTCCGCGCACTTCCGTCCCGCTGTCGTAAGCAAGGTCAAGACGGTGCGCGAGGACGCTATCAAGCAGATCCAGAAGGTCGACGAGGATGAGAAGGCCGAGGAGCGCGCTCTGGAGAAGGAGAAGGCTAGGAAGATAAAGCGCGATCAGGAGCTCAACGCTCTGGACGCCAAGGCCCAGAAGCGATACCTCGAAAAGGAGCGCGAGAAGGAGATGCGCAAGTCGATGAAGAGGCAGACCCAACGGGCATAGGCGCAATGTCACTGGTCAATGGAGCCATGGGATCTGGCCCGACACTCGGCTATTTAAAATGCATCACGTCATGGGAAGTGCATGGAGAGCGCGGACGTTTGGGAGCCCGGTGGAAAGGGGCTTGTACAAAAGGTGGCTAATGCTGATCTGATCTTCTATGTAATCGTCAGGTGGAACAAGTCAATATAGACCTTGTGAACCGCAGTAATGATGAATTGCAGCAGCTCGTCGGTCGCTTTCATGGCGGCAGCCATCGCGAGACTTCATCCCTCCCTCTCTAAAGTGAACCCAAGGCAAGTGACGCAACCTACTACTTGTCGCTGGCCAAGATGTCCTCCACCCTCTTCACCTTGTCTTTCGCGGTCTGGGCCTTATCCGTCCTATGTTGGATATGTCAGTGGTAGCGAGAATAGAGGGATATTCATGGCGGAGCTCACCTGGTCCCAGCCCGCATCGAGGTTTGAACACGCTGGACCCCGTTCTTGTGCACGATCGCGTGGGCCTGGCCGATAACTTTCATCACCTCATCCCAGCTCCCTTCTATCGCAGCTACTGTTAGGGAATGCGGGCGCATTTTATAAAAATAAGGCCGAGTTTGGGGGGGGGGGGGGGGGGGGGGGGGGGGGGGGGGGGGGGGGGGGGGGGGGGGGGGGGGGGGGGGGGGGGGGGGGGGGGTGCTCACCGACTGTTGTTCCCGCCGAATGCATGGTGTATGTAAGACCACTGGCCTTCAAAAGCCGCTGCACCTCGGCGACTTCGTTGGCAACAGATACGTTCCCGGTGCCCACCTGATTGTCGCTCATCAGCAATAGGCACCACAGTACCATATAGGAAACAGAGCTTACGGGAACAAGGCAGAAGTCAACATAGCATTTCGCTGGGGTCTCGAGGCTTGAGTAATCCATCCTGACTCTAAATGTGCTCATGCGGGGAGAGGGGCGGGGGGAGGAAGGAAGATGCCAGAGCCGATGGATAGAATTCCCTCGAGTACGGCGTAGATAATTCATCCACAGAGAAAGTTCTTTGTGACAGTACTAAGCTTGTTTTGCTGGAGGTGTTCTTTCGACTATGTACTTCGTAGACCGTACCGGATCGGATGTGGTGCGTGGTGGGATGGTGTTGCGTCAAGATAGGTTACGTACGTCGGGTCCGAGAAATTGCACCATAATTACGCATCTGTTTTTAGTAATACGATATATAAAGTACACGGGCAACAGCTTTGCGGATTCTATGCCGGCGCAAGCACAGGCAAACAAGCACAGTTGATAAACCAGACAAATTGCATAAAAATCAAGGTTGGTAGGGCGTGCCTACAGAGCTGGTCATTCACCGGGCAGGTCCGGCTACAGCCAGCCACCAGGAATAAGCATGCGTCGGACGGGTCAACAACCACGGCTACATATATGGTCGCTTATGAAGGAAAGCCACATGATATCCGTGTACGTCAGGTTCTTGTCTGCTCCCTTGGAAGTCCGAGATTCAGCTTGTCATTGATCCAAGGCCATTCGATTTTCCCAGTCTTCTCCCAGTGGCTCGTGATCGAGTGGAGGATGCAGCTGTCGTTCCGCCCCACGCCGGGCGTGTTGAGACACTCAACGTCGAAGTCGAAGTAGTTGGTCTTCTTGTTGGGGTTAAAGTTGTTCCCGCAATGATTCTCGCAGTAGAGTGCATCGTTCGGACAAGGTTGCTCGAAGCCGTATGCCTTCGCCCAGTCTTTCTCGAACCACCAGCCGGTCATGTACTCGTCATGGAAATGGCCGTCCAGGCGCTTCTTCCCCTCCTCGCGGATTAAAACTGCGGCCTCCTTCATCTCGTTCCGGTCGCATGGGTTCTTGGCCTCGTCTGCTGGGAGCTCGCCGGCTGGCGGACGGCCCGCGTAATTGCAGACATAGGCCACGGCATTGTTGATTCGGCAACGGATGTTGCTTCGCTTTGGTATAGCGTACCTGCTGCAATAATTTTCCTGCAGACAGTCTATGGCCATCTCGATATCCTCGCGGTTGAGTGGCTCGAAGCGGGGGCCGACCTCATACGCCTGCATCTTACCCGTCAGCCCGAGCAGAGCGGCCGCGAGCAGCTGTGAGACATGCATCTGGTACTGCCTGAAACAAAAGAAGCTGCGTGCGGAAAAGGTACAAGAAGAAAACAGAAGCGAACAGTTTAGGGTGCAGGGCGATTTCGCATATATATGGGCCGCTCGTTGCCCGGAAATAGATGGCTGCGGCCGAAGGTGGGGGAGAGAACGTATCCAAACTTCAAGAGGAGTTTCCGAGAAATTCAAGGCGTAGAGGCCCAGTCGAACCAAGTCTATTGGTTATTTTATCCTACTAGGTTTCTCCAGAACCATGGACCCTTCACCCTGAGACCAGGGACATCTCCCTGGGTTTAGTTGGTTGGATGATCAAATGCACAGGCCGAGGGTCGTGAATCGAGGCTTCCCGTATTCTCCACAAGGGTGAAGAAACATATATACACAAAAAATATCTAGATTCATTCCGAAGTCAGTCCTCACAACTTCGCGCGGTCGCCAGGAGGTAGGCGTAGTTGGTCGTTGGCCCGTTCAACCTAGCCTGATGTCAAAGACAACTCTAGGCGGACGAATGCCGAATAGTAAGCTTGGAACATGCAGCGTAAAGTAGCAGCAACCCATTCTCGTCGTTGCGAATAGAGAACCGCCGGACAACGCCATCCGCCTGCCCGAGCATCGCAATATTTAGTCATCACAAGTCGTCCCACGTTGTCTGCATAATCCGCTGCCTCTCCCTTAGTTCCCATCCTGTTCTTTTGGTGGCGACCCTGCCAAAGAGCTCACCCGCCGGTCCATCTCCGCATGGCTCGGTGCGCGATGGTGATGGTGGTGAAACGGGGAGCCGTGAGCGCCTGCATCAAAGCTCCCGGGGCGCGAATTCCCCGGGCTGATATTGCTATGATTTGTCCGGCCGCCTGCGCTCGTCTTCCGTCTGCCAAACTTGAAGGTGAAGGCACTGAACAGTTCCTGGTGTCGTAGATTGGCCTCGGTCAATGGCCGCTCGGTTGGGTGGACATATATGCTCTCCGGCCGCTGCTGCTCCTTGGCCGGCTTCGGCCGCCAGCTCAGTGTCTTCGCCAGGCGGCCGGCTGACTTGGTCGATCGCGGCGAGCTGGACGGACTGGCGGGCGTGTCGGAGGACTGGGAGGAGGAGGCAAGGGCTGGAGGTGCAGGGGTGACCGGCGTGGTTGGGACGCTGATGTTTTCACCGGCCGAGGAGCTGGAGGAGACCGATTTGCGGGAAATAATGCGATTCCATATCGCCATTGTGGCGGCTTGGGCTTGCTCGGAGGTTGAGATACAGCTTGAGGTCTCGGACCCGGATTCTGTGTTGTTGCTTCAAGCGTGGTCGTCGAGAAGAGCCGGACTGAGGAGCTGGATGAGGCTCAGAAATGGTGTGGCAGGATAGTGGGCTTAAGCTAGCGAGCTGATCGAGGCTGGGTTCGAACTAAGAAGAGGCGGACCGGACACGGCGTGTGCGGGGAGGAGAGGGGAGGGGTGTGTGGTGTGCAAGAAAGGGGGCATTGGCTACAAGGCGGTTGGCTGTGAGTCGTGCGATAGGACGATCGACTCAATTGAATGTCGACAATGGGTTTGTCGATCTTAGGACGCAGGCGCGGGGAAGCCGTTGGCTCGACGTCACTCGTCGAATCGTCCCCGTCGAGTGCGACAATTTGTCGAAATCCCGAGGGGGGCAAATCGAAACCGGGTAGAGATGGCGAATCCGCAGATCGGGCCCTGAAAAAGTGCTGGGTACATGTGTTCCGGCTCTTTGGCTCGACTTCAAGAGTAGGCGGGCTCCCACCTAAGGGACCTAGTTACTAGGTAGTCTCTGTGAATGCCCCCCTCCCCCCTATCTTCTCGATCTTGTGGCGCCACTCTAGCAAGATTTTGACTCGCGTCGCACACCGTTCTTCAGCCACCGGGCGAGCCCCGGCGAAGGCGGGCTAATGCGCCGCTTTCAGAGCTTACCTTGTGCTGGCGCTGGCACTTCGCTCTGCGACTAGTAAGGTATCGTGAGCGCAGCATAGGCAGCACTCGAAATGTCTTTTTATGAGCCAACTACACGCTTCGGCCTCCCCCCCCTTTTGCGTGGCTATTCTGGGGCGCTCAGCGCCACTGGCAAGTCCTCCACTAGAACTGTCTTGCTCGTCGCCCCTTGTTAATCCATGGCGTGGAGGCTGTGAAACATGAAACTCGTCCTCCTATGTTCACCTTGCGATGCATTCTGCGCCAAATACGGCTGCCGAGCCAGCTCCTAGGCCGCCGAGAACCGACAGACCCCACGCGAGCGAGGACGACTCCCAGTCTAGGCCGTCATCGCCTGGGAGTATGTCGCCTTCTACTGCTTCGGCTTTCTCCTCTGGATTAGGTTCGTACGGCTTGTCACCAGGCTCCTCCCGCTCCTCCTCCTCCGGATCTGCCTTGATCTTGCGCGGCCGCCCGCGCCGCTTAGCAGGTGTTGTCGCCGAGCCCCCCTTTTCGCCTCTCTGAGAGGCCAACTTGGATCGCTGAGCTCGGCCCCGGATTGTTCCTACATGTTCCGGCTCGACCGGTTCATCCTTCGGCTTCGTGTCAATTTCGATAGGGCTATTGGAAGTCTCCTCACTGGATGCTGCAGTAGCAATGTCGTAGAAGAGGATGCTGGACCGGAGCATGCGGTCTACGTCGATTGCCCTCACAGCTGCCCAAAAGCCTAAGCTGAGGCCGGAGAAGAGCACATCTCTTCCAACGGCCGCAACGATGGGGTGATCCGAAGTCGAGCCGAGCACCTTTCCAAGCGCACCAGTCGTCCTCTCCCACCGTGAGCGCTCTTCTGTGTCAAATGGGATTCTGATACTATGACGGTGCTTGTGAGAATCCGGTAGGTTGTACAGGAGCGCCGTGGCAGTGCTTTTAGCAAATAGAAGCGCACTTGCCAAAGACACGAACTGGAACAGAGCTGTGTAGCCATCGTAAGCACTGTGCGGGTGTGTCAGGATTGACCCCCAGCTTTGTGGTACTATGCAAGGGCCGGCGACAAAAGCTAGTGGCAAAACCTTGGAGGCCAATACAGTCCAGATGAAGAGCGGTGTGCCAGCGGCGTAGGGAAGCCGAAATATTGCAGCGTAGTTGACCAAGAGGAGGAAAGCGTACAGTGCCGGATGTGGAGTCCAGTTGTCAGGTTTAGGAGGTATCGCTCTGTCCAACAGTCGAGAGAGCCTGGTGGCGGTTAGTGGAAGACCCTCCAATATACACAATCGAAGGAGCATACCCTGTCTGAGGAGGCGAGGATTCTCTCCCAATAGGCGACGGCGTCAGAAGGAGGGCCAAATAGAATAGATTTTGAGCAAATGTGAGACTGATGGACTGTGCCAACACAATGTAAGCCCAGAGGAACGGAATCTTGCGGCGGCGACCTTCGATGGCCAGCATCAAAGCCCAGGCGATCAAGGCGAGATCTAGCTGCTGGCCCCACCAGAAGCGACGTGCTTTCTCGGAGATGATCTCGTAGGCATCCAGATAGACAGGCGTGTCGCTAAGCCAGCGGGCTATGTGAGGGCGACTCCCATTCTCCCCATTCCCTTGAGGACGGTGGCTGAAGAGGCTGGGAGTGCAAGTTAGCAGACTCGCATGCTGATGATTTGTGGACTCGAAAAAGCACTTACCTGCTGGGTATATCGAAGCCCCTCTCGTCTGCCCACGTCTGATATGAGATGGTCGCATATCTCAGACTCGAGTAGCAGGTCAGCAAGAGACTTAGAATCGCCAGGCTCCCAAAAGCGGGCGAGAGCTTAGAGCGCCATAGAATCCGCAGCCTCGTGTCCTGGGAAGGACCGAGCTCCCGGTAAGAACGCCGAAGGCCGGTGCAAATAGTGATGGTCGCATACGCTGCTGCGGTAAAATGCGAGGCTATGGCGATTAGAGAAGGATAGCTATGAGTAGTCGTCAGGTAAACAGGGTGGAAGCATTTGGAGGAGAACTGGGGCGGGGCGACAACTAACCTAATCTCCGCCTCGACAGGAACTGGGGCCATAGTAGAAAGAAACGAGCCCGTGTTGGATCCGGTGTATGTATCAGGGTCTACATGCCACGGAACGCTTGGAGATTTGCGCAAACGATAGCAGCCGGGGCCGGGAGAAAGAGGTTCACTCGGCAGCGGCTTCTTCTGGTCGCGCAACCTGAGCTATGACGTCGGCTGAACACGGTACAAGTACTATGTATACCCTAGCGCTGGGTCTTCATCCATACAGAGAATGAACATCAAGTGCTGACAGCTGTTGTATATTGTGCCAATAAAGTGTATCACTTGTGCATTCTTCATGCAAGCCACCAAGGTACAGCGTTTGAGTGAATGACAGTACCGGCAAACTAATCAGGACCTAAGGCAGGTACTAACTATTCCGTAGACAATCTCCCCTTGCCCAAACGGAAGGCGCAACAACCAGCCTAAGGTTTTGCATTATCCTGAATCGAAGCCAGCACGGCTCGACGAGCAGCCACGCCATATAATAAACTCGAGGCCAAAAGAGTGTTTTAGACCCCAGCTGCCTTCTTCAGTCTTATGAGCGACGCCCCATCAATGCGGCGGCGGGCTTTCTTCCCATCAGACTAAACGCGTTAGCTCGACATTTCCTCTCTCGGCCCCCCCCCCCCCCACACTAATAAGCCAGCCCATCATCCAGCCCAGCTCTTTTCATTAAAATGCGCCTCCTATCCAATGGCGTCGAGAAGAATCTTCGCAGCTTCCCGTTCGGTTTGGTCGAGGACCTGCAGAAGTGAAGCTGCGGTAAAAACTCTTTGATCAGAGCTAGCTGACCAACAGCCCCCCCCCTTGGGACGCTCACGATAAGCACACAACGGGAATTGGTTTGCGAGGCTCTCTTGGCTCGCTTGGCTCCCGTCAGACCCCCTGGAGCTGAGCTGCTCCTTCGCTGTTGCTGCCTGCGCACATTCTTCTGCGCTCCAGTCTGGGCCTGTAAGACGCGCCTAGACGCATCCACTCGACAGCTCCCTGCAGTCTTCCTGTGCGTTCTCTGCAGCTAGGGTCGCATCTGACTCTCTGCCGGGGTGTTGCTATCTCCTCCCCCTTGCCTGATACTGGACCATAGTATATCAAGGCCGCCCACGCCGGCTGAGGCGGTCTGTCGATCTCCTCCAACACCGCCCCGCTTCCGCGCGCGTCGTCCCACGACCACCGCCTTGCGATCCCGACGCTCCACCCCGAACGACACGCCCGATGCCGTCCCCAGTACCGTCCGGGCCCCAGCCCTTCGGGTTCGGCCTCTTCCTCCACACCCTCCTCCTTGTTACTGCCTTCATCGCGCCCTTCGTGACTGCCGACGCAACAGCGGTGGTCGTCTCTGCGTCGGGAAACTACAAGTACAACGGCTGCTTCAACGAGACGACGGGCCTCAATGGCACGTCGGGCGTACGCGCGTTGGACGGAGGCAAGCATGATATCCAGCCCGGGAACATGACGGTCGAGATGTGTACATCTTTCTGCAACAACGATGCTACCCCTTACAAATATGCCGGGCTCGAGTTTTCAAGGTGTGTCGCGCGCCGCGCCAGCTTCCAGTGCTATTGCAGAGAGCACCCGTCCCCTTCTAAAACCTTTTCTTGCTAATCGCGATCAACTGCTAGAGAATGTTGGTGTGCACGCGACTTCAACTCAAACGCGAAGAAGGTAGACGATAGCAGCTGCGATCTGTCGTGCGATGGTAACAAGACTGAAATATGCGGTGGAACTCTGAAGCTCTCGGTAGGTTGCATGCATTTTCTTCGTCCCTGCGTCGCAGGCATGTTGCTAATACTCGCTCTTTCTCATAGGTATATCAACTGAGCACAGGTGCCCCATTACGCGCCGCTTATGGTGTTATCGCCTTTGCGACACTGGGGGCGCTTGCTGCCAATCTGCTCTGAGGAGTTGTTAATTTCAGACTGCAAAATCAGCAGTATATTTGAATAAAGATACCACGTGCTATACAGAAAGTATTCGTGACTCCGGCATCCTTTGTCGTGTCCATTGTAACTAGGGTATCTTAAAGAACCAATTCACGATCCCAAATCCATCGGGCCCAAGCCTCTGGCTTGGGTGGCTTCCTGAGTAGCCTCACGGATAGAGCCGAGGGCTTGTTTCCACCTCCGTGGACCCCTGCCTGCGCCCCCAGCTTCTTCAACGAGCCAGTCCAGCCAGGTAACTAGTTTCTTCGCTTTCTCCATATCTCTCTCCTCACCTACCACCCTAGCCAAGTACTTCGCGAACACCTCGACGTCTTCCCCATGTGGTCCATCCTCCCTCGTTTCGCCATGCCATGCCTTTAGCATTGTCTTGATGTCGTTAACGGACGCCGTGCCGCCGAAGGATATTTTGGGCGGGTGTGTGGGAAACTGAAGCTTTGCCTGTCCTGCCAAGGCAGGCATTTCGTTCCGGCCCATTCTTCCTTGGAAGTTCAGCCCCGACTTCTGCGCCAGGCTCCGCCGCTTGTGATCAGCGATGATTTCCTTGCGCACATCTTCCGGAAGCTCAGCCAAGAACTCGGGATCCAAATCGTCTAGGATGTTGGTAGCGTGACTCGGGCCAGCCTCCTTGTCTTTGGCTCGAGCGAAACTGGTTTGGTATAGCCCAGCGCTGGAGTCAGCCTGCCTCTCCTTCGCTCGACTGAACATGCCTTTGATTCCACGCTTGGTAGGCGTGCTCGACTTTTTAGCCTTGCTGCCAATCCTTTCTGGTCTTGGAGACTGCCGTGGCGCGTCCATGCTCCGCTGCTGGCGATAGGAAGCGAGGATCTCGACTTTCATGTCGTCAGGGAGGGAGTTGAAGACTTCCGGGTCGACGTCAGGAGGAATATCATCCCCCAGTTGCGGGCTCTGTGAGCGTGACGTAAGGAAGGGTGACTCCTCGCGCGAGGCTGTTGGGGTTTGCTTGCGCCCCTGGGCCATCAGCTTGCTGCGAATGTCCTGGGGCAGCTCTGCTAGCACGGCTGGGTCTGCGTTGGCGGGTAGCATGAACTGAGTGCCCGCAATATTCAACGGCGTCTTAGCCTTTTCATCCGCTTGCCTAACTTTTGCGAGCGCAATAGCAGGGTGTACCTTGGGCTTCCGAGGGGTTAGGGGATCATCCGCGATAGGATCGTCGTCCGGCTGTGATCTCCGCTTTGGCTTTTCAGGGCTGCTGTCGTCAATGGTCTCGGTTATGGTTCTCTTTGCCGAAAAGATCGAGGGCTTCTCAAACTGGAGTTTCTTTTGGCTACCATCTGAACCCACGGTGGAAGATTTCAGAGGCTCTAGTTTCATCATCGAAACTCCTATGCCGCGAAGATCTCCAGGGCCGAACTTGTAAGAGCGAAGGATCGTAATAGCCTCCTTTCCCATGCGCTCGCTATCGTTGGTTGCGACGCCAAAGGAGACACTCTTGTTGAATGTGTCGCACTTGCCATGTCCGAGGTGCTTTGGAGGGTCTAGTGGCGCATCGGCAGCGCGCCGCATAATTTTCACCTGGAATTGCTTCCCCTTCACCCCCTCATTGAGCAATCGCTTCTCCAGCTCTTTGCATATGTCGCGGACGAAGCCCTCTGCCTCCTCCTGGTTAGTGAACCGGATGCCCCAGTTGACTTCTGCCGAGACGGACTTGCGGACAGGCTGATCCCCCACCTCAGCCTTGTCGATGCCTCGCGAATATTCCCATAGTCTCTCGCCTAGCTTCGGGCCGAGTGCGGAAACCAGGCGCTCTTTGGATGCGTCACGTATGTCTTTTACGTACTTGATGCTGATTTCCTCCAGCTTGCCGGAGATGCTGTATGCGACTCCTGGGAGTTCTTCAGCCTTCAACTCCCCGAGAAGGTCAAGGACTTCCTCTGGCTTGACCTGGTACTGTCCAGCAGGCTTGGCCTTTCGCAGCGCAACTTTGGCGAGAAGAATGTTGTTACCGATGCCAACGGAGACGTTGCAATTTGTCTGCTCCTTGATCCTGGCCCGCAGGCCTGTCGCGATTTTATCCGCTTCTTCCTGCTCTCTCCATATGTCTCCCTCGTTCACTCCCACTCCATCCGACACAGCGGCATCGAGGACAATGCCCGTAACGTCCACTAGAGCTTCGTCGATGCTGACACTTTGTACAACGCCACCTACGGAGATAATAGCGGCGTAGAACTGCCTGCTAACTTCTTCGTAGGCGGGGAAGTCGTAAGGCAGCACTTTGAGGTCTGGGCAGAGTTCCAGCGCTCGCTTCATCCACATGCCATTTTTGACGCCGAATTTCCTGGCAGGGTAATTGCAAGAAGCAATCTCGGAACCGCTCCCGTTACCGTGAGCTACCACAGCTGGCCGGTCCACGTATTCGGGGTTCTTCTTAAGGGAGACGGCGCAGAAGAAGCTGTCGAAATCGATATGCATAATATATCGGCGGGCATTGGGCTTTCGTTTGGTCGAATTCTTGGCTGGAGTTTGCTCTGCAGCCATTCTCTGCATCTTGGACTTAAGCTCTGCTTTCCAGGTGGAGAGATGGTGAAGGCGACTTTCCGAGTAGTATTGCTTCAGGAAGTTGGGATTCGCGGTCGTGGATTTTCTCACGTTTGGATCGGCCAGCAGGATCGCATTGTGCTCTTCCGATGTCATTGCGCGCGACTTAGTTACACTCTCTTCCGGCCCGTAATCTTCGATGTGTTGGTCGAACGGGTCTCCTGGTGGGCTCAGGATGCTCTGCTCGTAGCCTTCCCCGTGATGATCCTCATGTTTGGCAGCAGCTGGCGACGGTTCGGAAGAAGCAAGGAGGACTTTAGGGACTGGCAGCGAAAGGGTCGGTGGCATGTCTTCCGGGATGTGAGACTTCTGGTCGCTGTGCTCCGACGAGCTAGTCCTGGGCTGCGGCCCAGAAGGGATGCTGCTGTTGAGCGCTGTGGAGTGGCTTGATGGTTTCTGGAATTGGCTTGTGTAGAAGCTGCGGTCCGTCTGGGACCGATACCCGAGGGGAGATTGTTGTGTTGATTGGCTAGACAGCTTATCCCCGTCAAACTTGAGCGTCTTTTGTCGCGGGCCCTCTTCAACGACTTTGTAGTCGGACCAAGGGAGCAGCTTGCCGGCCTTGATGGAATCTGTCACCCATGCGGGGTTGACGATCCGGCAGTTCCTAAAGTCGACTGCTTTCTTAGGGGGCATCGATGATGCAATGATATGAGTTGCCATCGTCTTGGAGTCCAGGTACTGCAGAAAACCGGCGCCATGCAGAACAAGCTCTTTGTGGAGGATATGAAGTGGCGGCTGTGTGTAGCCCGACACATGAGCCACGATACCTTTGAAGATCTGGGGCTTGTCCCCAGCGGATGCGCGGAGCTCCGAGTCGAAATTCTGGAGTTTGATCTTCTTCCGCCTGAAGTAATCCCCGAACCCGCCGAACTCGCTGGCCTCATACTCGTCCCCGGCTTCGTCGGAGAAAGTGTGGGTTTCGATGCGCTTGCGCACGGCGCTCGAGTTTTTATCTAATCGGCTTCCCATGATGATGGCTGAATGGAGTCTCAAGAATCCACATCATGAGCCGGTCAAAGATGCCGTTGCGGCAACCCGGAGAATCCGACGAGATAAATGCTGCGGAAGGGCGTAGACTGGAAGTGGCTCGAAACGCGATTAGCGGGGCAGGCTCAGGCGATAGTAACGCGATCTCACGTGATAAATGCTCCACTTTAAAGTGTGTTCTCCTGGGTGCACCAGTGCGAAAGCTCTCCTTATGGATTGGCAGGAACAAGGGTCACTCACTGCCTAGGAAGACCTATCTTAATCTACCCCTAGCAGTCTAAGAACAGAGTTCGAGGTTTGCCGTCTTTCGCTGAACCTTTGCGTTCCTCCCTGCCGTCCGGCAGTACCCCAGCCTTGCGGCGAAGGAAACCTTCGTCTCGCGTGCCACGGCGTCCTCCCTCCCGGTAGCTTTGCGAGGCAGCGATTTCGAATCGGGACGCTACGCCGCGAAACTCGAGCCGACGTCAAGATGAACAACGAGCAGTTTCGCAAGCTTCTGCTTGCGAACTCGGCCAAGTCTGGCTCCGACAAGAATGCTGCGGCGGCCCCAGCTCGCCCAGCCGACAACGGCTCAGGCGCCCTCGGGTCGCGACTCAAACCGAGCATACCTATGACCCCTCGAGCGGTCGCCGGGCGGCCCGACTTCGCCCGCCAGCTTTTCGAAAGGGAACAGGGGGACAAGCAAAAGCAAAAAAACAAGTTTAAGAGCTCCGCGCCAAAGGGAAGTAAGCTCGCCCAAGGCTATGTCGACCGCGCCTCAGCACGCAATGAGGAAGGGGAGGATGAGCGCGCGGCGAAGCTGAAAGATCTCGAAGAGTCGTTGAAGAATGAAGAAATAGACCGAGAGACGTACGACCGCTTAAGGTGCGAGATTGCAGGAGGTGATCTCGAGAGCACGCATCTCGTCAAGGGCCTCGACTTTAAGCTTCTCAAGAGAGTGCGGCAGGGAGAGGACGTGTATCGCGAGACTACCACTGCGAAAGGTGACGAACAGGAAAAGGAACACGAGGGGGGGGTAGAGGTGGACACGGAAGACGAGCTCGATCGCCTAGAGGCAACGGAGGTGCACGCAATGGAGAAAGAGCGGCCTCGAAAGAAAAAGGGCCAACTCGCCGCGGCAAGCCTCAATCCTGGCCAAAAGAGGTCGAGGAACCAAATCTTGGCGGAACTGAAGGCCGCAAGAGAGGCGGCCAAAGCCAAAGAGGAGTCAAGCCTCGGCTCGAGGTTCAAGAGGATTGGCGCGAAGAAAGCGCCGGGGACACGGATAGAGCGGGACAGCAAAGGCCGCGAGGTCATGATCATTATCGACGAGGACGGGCACGAGAGGCGAAAAGTGAGAAAGGTTGATACCCAAACAGAGATGGAGGAGGCGAGGGCGCGCGAGGCGTTTGTGCCGGACAAAAATGCCGAAGTGCTCGGCATGGAAGTGCCCGAATTTTACAAAAAGCAGCAGCTCGAAAAAGAGCTGAAAGAGGAGGAACAGGAATTCAAGATGTTTGACGATGCAGATTCGGACTACGACCCCCTCGCTGACCTCGAGGGAAAATCCGATGTTGGACAATCATCAGCTAGCGAAGCAGGGGAGGTCAGAGACAAGGAGTCGAGAGATCAGGACGCGAAGTTGATGCCACCGCCGAAACTGGAGGCGTCCTCCGTCGCAAAGAACTACTTCACAGGGTCCAAGACAGGCCTCGCCTCAGACGAGACCTATAAGGCACCCTCTATGGACGACCCGTCGTTCCTGGCGGGCCTGCGGAAAGCTAGGGCGCTCGATGCTCAAGAAAAGTCGGAGGAGGAGCAGAAGACATCCGAACGAGAAGCGCGCCTCAGGAAACTACTCCAGAGTAGCAACCGCGACGACGAAGATCTGGACATGGGCTTCGGCACGAACCGGATGGAGGACGAGGCAGACTTTGAAGACACCAAGGTCAAGCTCTCAGCCTGGGGCGAGGACGACGAACATGAAGGGGGCGGTGGTGGTGAGAAGGCGAAGAGGAAGCGCGGGGGCAAGAAGCGAAAAGGAGACAAAGACAGCTTTGCCGATGTCATGTCGGTGATGCAACGAAACAAGGACAAGTCCTGACGAGTTTGCTTCTCGCCTTCCAAGACGCCTAGATATCTATCTGTAGGACAGAATATAAAAAAAACCTTCGGCGCTGTAGCTGCTAGCTCAACTTGGAACACCGAGCAGATCGACCTGATTGGGTGCCGCCGTTTCGACAGCAACACGACGAGCAGTCAGCATAGAACCATGCACAGGAAACCTGCCCGGAAAGAAATGGATGACTTGCCCAAATACCGATTAATATTCCACATTTGTTTTACTCCTTGACTTAATCCTCACAGCTACATACATCTCCCGTTCTTCTGTGTATAGCAGTCATCATCGGATAGGAGTCTTGCCGCATCTGTTGGCCCAAGGTCGTTTCCTAGTGGGGCCTTGCCAGTAGCCTACCTCGAGACTGCCAAGCGTGGAGGGGATATCTATTTCCTCATATTAGAGGTGCTACTCCCCCCCTCTTTCACGCATCTACCGCAAACGCCTTCTACGTGGATACCCAAATCGGCCTGCCCTTAGAGCCTAGAGGTAGTCGACTGGATTGCTCAATTCCGCTCGTCTCAGCCGCGCTTGTCTCTCGAGTCAGCGAGCTGCTGCGCTAGAAATCTTTCTCGACATGGCCGATCACCGGATCCCCGTCTGGCTGGATTGTGACCCCGGTCACGATGTAAGTCCTCCCCCCCAAAGAGCGACGGACGTGGCGATGGAACCTGCAATACCGTTGGCACATTGCTACCTAGGGTTGATCTCTTCTTTCTAACGCGGCCATAGGATATGTTCGCCATCCTCCTAGCTGCCTATCACCCAGCCATCCGGCTGCTCGGCATATCCACTGTTTGGGGCAATGCGTCCTTGGAGTATGTTTATAAGCCCTCCGAGCCACGGAATTGGTGTCGCTTCTCACACACCATACTCATAGAAACACTACCCTCAATGCTGGTTCTATCCTCACGGCCATCGGCAAGGCCCGAGAGATAACCGTCTACCCTGGGGCGAACAAGGCGCTGTACAGACCGCACATGCACCCGCCAACCGACATCCATGGCGAGTCCGGCCTGGATGGCACCAAGCTCCTGCCCAAGCCGCTCGTTCCGGCTGATGACACCGTACCCGCCATCGACGCTGCCGCGGCGGCGCTGAAGGCCGAGACACCCGGCACCGCATGGGTCGTGGCAACTGGCGCCTTCACCAATGCCGCCGCCTTGTTCATGAAGTACCCCGAACTAGTCGGCCACATCAAGGGGCTGTCGCTCATGGGCGGGGCGATTGGTGGCGGCTTCACCTCCGCCATCATGGGCGTGGTGGACGGCGTGCCGCGTAGCGGAAACTGGACGCAGTACGCAGAGTTCAACATCCTGGCCGACCCGGAGGCCGCCGCAAGCCTCTTTGATAACAAAGAGCTGGCCGGAAAGACAACCCTGATTCCCCTGGATCTGACGCACCAGGTGCTGGCAACGAAGGAGGTCCAGGACCTTTTGCTCTACGGTCCGGGAGGAGAGAAGACGGGTACCGGAAAGACCACTCTGAGGGTCATGATGGTGGAACTTTTATTCTTTTTCGCAATGACATATGCGTAAGTAAAGCTCCTCACGATCTAGGCTGGTAAGCTAACGGAAGCAAACCACAGCGACCAATTTGGCATCACAGAGGGACCACCACTGCACGACCCTTTGGCGGTCGCGGCGGTCCTGGAAGGAGAGCACGAGATATCATTCTTGGATATCCCAGCAGATGGTGCCAACACGGCCCCAGAGCGCTTTGAAGTGAAAGTCGAGACGCAGGGCACTTATGACGAGGCTAGGGCCGGCGCCAAGACGGGACAGACCACGGCACGGCTGCTTCCCCCCGGCGAGCCAGGTGTGAGAATACCCCGCGGCGTTGATATTCCCCTTTTCTGGAAAGTGATCGAGGAGTGCGCCTCGAAAGCCGACGCCGTCAACGCTGCCGTTCTTCCATCATAAAATTAGACGCTCCTCAAATTACATGTTTAGATGACCGCACTACATCCTCTACTGGTAGTAGATAGTCTATACACAACCAGAGAAGTGGCATATCAACATGCCCTTCTGCCTTCGCTAGCTTCGAAAGTTCTGGGATCGCCTGCATAGTAGAGAGATTGTCATGTCAAGTTGGTTGCTACCTCAGCAATTTACCAGCTATGGGCCAGCTTCTTTGGCCACTCGACACGCTTCTGAGCTAGGCTCGTGGCGGAAGCTTGCCCGGTCGGGTAGGTCTGCCCGGAATGCAGCAACCCGGAAATTCCGTTGATCTCCGCTTTCACAGACATACGAACTTCCCGAGAGGCACCCCAAAGACGTCTGCCTTGACGCTTTCGCCTCTGACAGAGCCCAGCATAGCCTGATGACAAATCATAGACGAGGCCACGGGCGACAGCCTGGATCTGCGATACGTCACTATCCGTCTCAGGTACAGCCGTTGGGTAGCAGTGCTCGTCAAAGGAAGCAATGGCTGGTCCTGCCGCGATGGCAGCGGGCTGAAGCTGCACCGAGATGAAGTATAGGATGTTGTGACAACCGATAAGGAGGCGCAGTATTCCTCAGCTAGCTGGCTTTTCGGCCGAATCCTCCGCCTTTGCCTCGACCTGGACTTTGGGTTCACCCTCGGCGTCGAAGCCTAGGCCCTCGAGCTCGCGAATGAGCTCGTTGATTTTGATCACCTTGGCGATCTGCTCAGGAAGGAGAGACTCGCCTCCCTCCTTCTTGACCTGGAGCTCCCGAGCTTGCTTGAGCTTTTTCTTCAGGTTCCGAGCCTTCTTTTCCTTTTCAGCCTCCGGATCCGGCTTATCCTCCACCTCGGCCGGCCCGGATGCCGCCTCGGCCGGCTGCTCGGACTCCCCTTGCTCGCCCGTGGCTTTAGCCTTCTTACGTGCCTCGCGCCGCTTCGCGTTCTTGTTGGCCGCGGCGGAGCCCTGAGGCTCTGGCGCAGTGTCCTTCAGCCCCTCGGCGCCGGGCACTCCATCCTTGCCACGATTGCGGAACGACTCGGCCGTTCGGTTCTTGTAGACCTCGATGTCCTCCGGGGGGCGGTATCCTGGGCGTATCTTGATGGCCTTGCGTGTGCTGCCGTCAGCGCGAGTCGACTCGGGGATGTGACGCTCCCCGCTCTCGTCGGTCACAATGCCGGAGTTGGTGGGTTGGGACGGCATGATGTCCGTAAGGAAGGTTGGTGCGAAGGCAAATGACGGGACGAGGACCTTCCCAACGATAGAATAAAATATAGCTTATAAGACGAAGGGGCCGAAGCACGGCGCAGTAATATACCGACAGCGGCGCGACGCTCGGCTGGGCCTGAACTTCGTCGAGCAGTTCTCAATCTTGAGGTGGGGTGAAGGCGAGGCCGGTTGCGCAAATTGTCGGGCGGCGCAGGCGTGGCTTCTTGCAGACGCCGAGGCAAGTGCCGGGTCCCACAGGCCTGTGTGCTTGAGTATGAGATTAGAAGAAGAAGAAGAGCGAAGACGAATATTGGACGACACACACCGAGAAATCTCGGGGCTGCAGGATCCAGTCAGTGAAGACCGAAAACCAGAAAAAATTGGTGGGGTGGACGAGGCTCTGGGAGCTTGGGCAGTTGGAGTTGCCAAGCCAAGCTTTGCAACGGCTCGCAGCAAACCAAAGGTGGGAAAACTTCGGGAGATCCCGTGACGGGTCACCCGAAGAACTCCACTAGCGATTTTGCAGCATCAGCCGTTCAATACCGCAACCTCACGAGACAAACTTCGCCGTGCGCCGTCATTCTCGTTGCGCAAGACCTCTCCGGACCCAATTGATTCCTCTGTCGACGTCTTTCGTCAGATAACTCCTTCAAAATGGTGAGACTTCTGCCCCGAGTCCTCCGGAGCTCTGTCCCTAGTCTCCAAGCTAATCGCGCATTTTCTCCCGCAGGCTTCCGCCATCTACAAGCAAGTCCCTCCCGCGAACGTGGCGCTCAATTGGCCGGCCAGACGAATGATTGAACTGACAAGGATGAAATAGCACCCTGTTCCGCAAGAACTACACCATGCTCGCGGCTGTGTTCGCCGGAGCCTTCGCCTGGGAGCTGTGAGTGTGGTCTCCTACCCTGAACGAGCGACGGAGACAGGTTAGAAGAGCAGGAGGCTCATGGTGCTCACAGGTCCTACAACTCGGTAACCAACAAGCTCTTTGACAACATGAACCGCGGCGTACGCACTTGGCCCTAACTCCTTTCCCGGAGACCTTGGATAGAGCCCTTCAGACTAACAAGATCATGTGCAGCGGCAATGGAAGGACATTCGGCACAAGTATGTGGAGGGTGGCGACGACGAAGAGTAATCAAGCAGGGTGCTGCAGCGAAGCCACGACGTGTATAATCAGGAGGAGCTCCAGGAGACCTGAATGTGTACAATTCTAGACCAGGGTTGGCGATAGACCGGGGAAAAGCATCATCAATTGACCCTGAACCTCTACTGAACGTCAAAGACCGATCGGTGCTTGCAATATCTCCACAAGGTGCTCTCAATGAGGTACGCAAGATATCTAGAGGGCTGCGTTTCCGCCTCATGATGTGCTGTCCTTCGATTCAATGGCGGTCATGGCGCTCATAGAACACAGCCGGGGGCTGTTGTTCCATAGAGAGAACGGCGGGACCTGCCAGGCCAGGCTCTATCGTGCGAAGAGGCGCCTTACTACTCGTTCATGGATGCTTGCTTCTCTGGACCAACTTGTCGCTGTTCCTCACATGCTTGCTTTAGCTGGTTAATGCCTAAAAGTGGCACCGCACATGTTGGCACAATAGGAGCACGCTTGAGCAATAGCGGTGCGACAGGCGCTCGTTACAGTCAGTCGTTGATAGTCATATCCTTGTGCTTGGGCGAGGACAAAAGCCAGGTATTGATGGATATTGGTAAACAAAATATATCTTAGGTAGATAGCTTATGTACCCTTCGAGTTGGCGACATTCGATGGCGCTAAGGACCCGAGTTAGCTGCCATTTCAGTGGCTCGCCCATCCCCCCCAACCCCACTCCCCCCCGCCACGGACCGCTCTCCAAGGGAACCCCTTTGGCGCCGGGGTCCGGTCGCTTCCTGTGACAGTGCAGTACTGCTTAGCAGCGCCCAACGTCGCCCGCATGGGCACCTCCAAACCTTCGGTAACTTTTTTTTTTCTGGTTTGGTCAACTGCCTCAAGCTCTTATCAGCCCGCAGACAGACTTCATTCACGCGCAAGCGCACTGGACTGCCGCCTTTCTCACATCGTGCCACCTTCTAGCTCCCAGCAGCGGATGCCAGCGTATGTCCCCGCCCTCATCTTCAAAAGTTAAGCTGACTTTAGCTCCCAACAGCGGCGGCAACTGACATCAGGCGTGCCTCTTCACATCCCACCTCTACCTACATCCGCCACTGCTTCATCCCCACCGTTCCGCCTCGCCGCCTCGCCGTCTCGCCGCCTCGCCGCCCCCGACCGAGCCTGTCGTAGAAAATTTCCACATACCCGATCTCTACCATATCCCACCCATCACCTCCGCGAAGGCCCCTATCGCGACAAGTTTTATTTCTAGTCCCCGGCAGCGGCAGCAGCGGTATCAGCGCGACAAACTCGGGCTATCAAAATTCGCCGTGAGCAAGCTCTCAACACCTCTCAGCCCCGCCACCTCTTGCCGGCCGTGAACCCCTAGGATGACCTAGCGTCGCACACTTGTGCAGCAGCGATGGAGGCAGCCATGACCACACAAGAGCAGCAGCTCTGCCAGTTTCTGCTGAATCTGCCTGATCTCCACAGTTACCGCTACACTGACCTCGCCGCCCGAGAGCTCCTCGAGAACCTCTTTCGGTGCTTTGCTGGCAACAAACCGGAATACATGAAGCTGTTCTTCCCTCGTGGTACCCCCCCAAAGCACGAGATTTGGAAGCTCAAGGACGCTCAAGGAGCAGTCGAAGGCGCCGAGTACACAGAGGCTGCGCGCGGCAAGGCATGCGGCCACATCTTCCGAGCCGGGGAGGCAACGTATGCCTGCCGCACCTGCGGCGCCGACGACACGTGCTGCCTCTGCAGCAAATGCTTCGATGCGACCGACCATACCGGCCACATGGTGAGGATTAGCGTCTCACCTGGGAACAGCGGCTGCTGCGACTGCGGAGATCCCGAAGCCTGGAAGAAACCCATGTTCTGCACCATACATTCTATGTGGGAAGGCGATGCGGGCATGGAGAAGGGGAAGGCCAAGGAACATGGCCTTCCGGAAGAACTGGTCAGCAACGTCCGGATGACCATCGGCCGTGTCTTTGACTACATGTGCGATGTCATATCGTGCTCCCCGGAGCAGCTGCGCCAGCTCAAGACCGTCGAATCCATTGAGCAGGATGAGCGTATGTCTCGGCTCTCGTCCGCGTATCAAGGCGGAGATACAGGCCCGCCCCCAGAGTATGCGGTACTGCTATGGAACGACGAGAAGCACACGGTGCTGGATGTCAGGGACCAGGTGGCTCGGGCGTGCAGTACTACCCTTGCCAACGGCCTCGCTCGTGCGTACGAAACGGATGCCGTGGGAAGGAGCATCCTAATGTATCACCATAGCATTGAGAAGCTCTTGGAAGTGGCCGAAATCCTCGAGAGAATCCGGGTAACCGTGACCATTCGCTCGGCCCGCGACACCTTCCGGGAGCAGATGTGCGGAACCATGGTGGAGTGGCTCCGGGACATCTCTGGGTGCAGCATTGGCTCTGACAATCACGTCCTGAGGACGATTGTGTGCGAAGAGATGCTAAAACCCTGGCGCCGGGGCAGCCCTGCCTCGCATGCCATCATCGGCAAGGACGGCTTGGATGATGAGGATCTTATTGATCGTGAAGAGCGTGAAAATGAGAACAGCTTCTATGCCCAACAGAATAGAATTCTTTTACAGGCCCGGGCGGCCGCCCGGCGACAGGAGGCCGCGGCCAACGACAACAGCGACGACGAGGATGGCATGGAAGACATTGGCCAGCGTACACCTTCTACCGGAGAGATGGACGAAGACGGCGATCTTGAAGACGATCTTATCATGGTTGATGCGAGACCAGGGCCCGATGGGGACATCACAATGCAGGACTGGCGGGAGGGCGAGCGCGATGCCCGCGACCAAGAGGAAGACGAGGCAACTTTCGCAGGCTATCCGCCGCCGCCTCCTCCGCCTCCGCCCGCCCGCCGCCGCTCTATGCGAGACCGCGAGCTGACCCCCTCAGACTCGGACACGGCCGAACCGTTGATAGCTCCAACGGTCTATGCGAAGGCTCACCTCGAAGTCCCCAAGACTCCGGGCCTCCCGAAAGGGGAAAAGACTTCTCCCCGCCCTGGTCGGTATTGGCTAGGCACGCCAGCCGGCTATGTTGAGCAGGAAAACATCCCAGTCGCCGAAGACCTCTTTGAGCGCGTTCGCCTAGATTGGATGATTCTCTTTGACCTGAGAATGTGGAAAAAGGTCCGGAACGATCTACGATCGCTCTACATATCGACGGTTGTCACGATACCCGAGTTCAAGCGGGTCCTAGGCCTGCGATTTGCAGCTCTCTACACAACCCTAGCCCAGCTATACCTTATCGGAGACCGGGAGCCAGATCACTCCATTATTAACATTTCCCTGCAAATGCTCACTACCCCGTCAATCACCGCTGAGATCGTCGAGCGGGGCAACTTCCTGACCAGCCTCATGGCTATACTGTACACTTTCCTCACGACGCGGCAGGTGGGCCATCCTTGGGACGTGGACTCGAATGCAGTCCTCGCTTTTGACACAGGATCCGTCACAAACAGGAGGATGTATCACTTTTTCCTCGACCTAAAATACCTCTTCGGGTCGCCTCATGTGCAAGAGCGCCTCCGCACCGAGGATCGCTACATGATGCAATTCTTGGACCTCGTGAAGCTACACCAGGGCATTTGCCCCAACACCCGGGCCGTCGGTGAGCATGTAGAGTACGAGACTGACAGCTGGATCAGTGCATCTCTAGTCACTCGTGAGATCAACAGGCTCTGTCGACAGTTTTCTGAGTCCTTCCGCAACGTCAGGGAACAAGACTCGCTATATGTCTCAAGGGCCATTCGCTTATCCGCCAAGAGCGTCATTGTGAACTCCATCGGCGCTGAGCGGTCGCGTTTCGGCCAATCTGAGATTAAAGAGGAGGTCAAATTCAAGACGCTAGATGACTTTGAGTTTGAGCCCGCCGGCAGCACATTCGACGTTCTCAAGTTTGTCGTTGAGGAACAGCCCATCAGCTTTCACCATGCTCTCCATTACACCCTCTCTTGGTTGATCGAGTGCGGAAAGGCTATGCCCATCGACCAGCTCCGGGCCCTCCTTACCTTTACAACGCAAGAACTGCAGGTGAAGCCTCGGTCGATGGGCCGAAAATCCATGCCTAGGAAGGAGTACAGCCCCGAGGACTACTTGATAGCGGCCTTTGACTATCCTCTCCGTGTTTGCGCATGGCTGGCGCAGATGAAGGCCGGCATGTGGGTTCGCAACGGACTGAGTCTACGTCATCAGGCGGGAACCTACCGTGGCTTCCAGCAGCGAGACGTCTCTCACCACCGTGACATATTCCTTCTTCAGACTGCCCTCGTCGTGTGTAACCCGAGCCGAGTGCTCGCGTCCATCGTCGACCGATTTGGGATGGAGACCTGGGTCAAGGGTTTTTTTGAGCAAAAGTCGAAGGCCCAGGACGACGTTCAGCACCTGGATGTCGTCGAAGACATGATCCACCTCCTCATCGTGCTTCTGAGCGACAGAACGTCTCTCATGCCCACAGACGATGAGATGGGCACCAACTTCCACTCCATGCGCCGCGATATCACTCATGTCCTCTGCTTTAAACCCCTCTCCTTCAACGACATCATGCAGAAGCTCCCAGACAAGTTCCAAGAGCAAGAAGACTTCCATAAGATACTGGAGGAGATGACAACCTTTAAGCAGCCCGAGGGCATCACTGATGTGGGCACGTTCGAGCTCAAGCCCGAGTACATCGAGGACATAGACCCTTATATCGCGCACTACACCAAGAACCAACGAGAAGAATCCGAGAACGCTTACCGGAGATTGATGGCCAAGAAGACAGGCAAATCCGCCGAGGACATCGTCTATGAGCCCAAGCTCCGCCCTCTTAGCTCCGGCCTGTTTGCCGGTCTCTCCAGGTTCACCGGTACTGGCATGTTTGCTCAGATCGTCTACTACTCCTTACTCTATCCGCTGGTGTCTCAACGGCTGACACCAAACGTGCCCTCCACCCGCATCGAGACTTTCCTTCAGGTTATTCTCCACCTCATCCTGATCGCCATCTCGGAAGATCACTCGAGCGAAGAGGATGCATCGCAGCACTCTTTTATTGCCACGGCCTTTTCCCAACAGGCGCGGAGCAACTTCATGCCCGAGGCCCCACAAGCCAAGACGATCGTCGCCCTTCTCAACATGATGTCGATCAAGGAGGAATTTAAGGCGTGCCATCCAAAGATAGCCCTCATCTTGAAGCGAATGAGGCAGAAGCGCCCGCAAACCTTCGAGGCTGCGTACCACGCGCTCGGACTGTCTATCGACCGCATCAACACATCTTCGCCGGCCGTCAACACGGCAGATGAGGAACGCGAGCGAAAGAAGCGCGCCGCTCTGGAGCGTCAGGCCAAGGTGATGGCACAATTCCAGGCCCAGCAGAAAAGTTTCATGGAGAACCAAGGCGAGTTCAATTGGGGCGAGGTGGAGGATCTTGTCGAAGACGAGGGCATTGCGCCCGCCGAAGAGCATCGCAACCACTGGAAGTATCCAACGGGGACCTGCATTCTCTGCCAAGAGGACACGGATGATCGCCGCTTGTATGGTACCTTTGCTTTCTTTACGGAGAGCAAGATTCTTCGGCAAACGGACTTGCAAGACCCCGACTTCGTGAGAGAGGTCTTCAATACGCCCGACAATCTCGACCGCTCCGCTGAAGATATCCGCCCTTTCGGTGTTTCCCACGAGAACAGGATTGTGGTGCAAAAGGTGAATGCAAGCGGCGAGACCTTTGAGACCGAGCGCCAAGTCATTGGCAAAGGATTTCCCTCGAAGCTGTCTCGCACTGGCCCCGTCGCAGTCGGCTGCGGCCACATCATGCACTACAGCTGCTTCGAGATGTATTTTGAGGCTACTGTCCGTCGGCACATCCAGCAGATTGCCCGCCACCACCCAGAGGATACGGATAGGTACGAATTTGTCTGTCCCCTCTGCAAGGCCCTTGGGAACGCCTTCCTGCCTATTGTGTGGAAAGGCCAGGAGGAATCCTACCCGGGACCACTGCAGGCCCGCACTGCGTTCGGCTCCTTCTTGGGTTCCCAGATGGCGTCGGCATACTACACGCTGGGCGCGACGCGAGCACCGGATCAGATACAAAAGTCATTCGAAGCGTACACGGCTAGCACGCTGATCAATAACCTCGCCGAAAAGTCCTCTCAGCTCCTGGAGGATGCTTGGGTCGAGGTTCAACCGGCAACGGCTACCTTGACCCCCTACAGCGAAACATTCGAGGCCAACCGGGCCGTTTCGGATCCCAACAACATCATGCGAGAGCTGGTCGCTGTGTATCGCCGCCTGAGGGATACTCTCCGCAAGAACGAACTGGAGACACACCATGCCTTCCACGGCGACCCGAACGAGTTGTTTAGCAGTGATACCCTGGCGCGGTCGGTCGGGTACTCCATCGCAGCGGTTGAAATCCAACAGCGTGGAGTCGAGGCAGAATATGGCATGACATTCCTGGAGAGAGTACCAGACCAAGTCCTGACACAGCTGCGCATTCTCGCCGAGACTGTCACGTCTTATATCGCGGTGGGTGGTCTCAAGGAGGCGGGAGACAATCGTATCGATAACGAGTATCGGCGTGACTGCGAGCGGCAGCATTGCCAACTATTCATCGCCCAATATTTTGGCGAGGAGACAGATACGCTCCAGCGGCCAGCGGACGCTTATCCCCCTCTTCTCGGCCAAGACCCGTTCATATTCCTTACTGAATGCGTCTTCGGCCTAATTCCCGCGCAAAACTTCGAGATTTCCCACATCATCCGCCTGTGCTACCTACTGGAGATCACAAAGGTCGTATACCATATGGGACGAAACATGCCAGCCACGACTTGGCTCGATCGCATCCTGAACCGCCCACAAAACATGGACCCGAAGCTGGCCAACTTTGCCGAGTTTTGCGAAGCACTGGTGCGTATTGACGTCCAGTTCCAGGCTGAGCTCCCCAGCTTCGCCGAGGCCAGGAACGTGCCTTTGGGAGAGAACCAGGGCTTTGACCAGCCCGGCTTCGATACCTGGGAAGCGTGGTACTCTTTCACGAAGAAGTATGCCTTGGCCTTTGCCCGCAAGTGCCTGGTCCTCCTGTACGTGAAGTACGGTGTCGACTTCAATAGCCATATCTCGCCCAGCCCGGAGCAAAACGAGCTTGAACGGCTGACCGAGGCTCTACGTCTTCCGTCCTTTGACGAAATGCTGACGGCGCTGACTTCTTTCGGGCCACAATATGATTGGCCTGCGGACACGCGCCGTCTTGTGGAGGGCTGGTGCAAGCATTACGCCATGTACCCCCAGGACGTCGAGGAAGAGCAGCTGCCTGCCTCGTCGTTGCTCAGCCACCCGGGCATCTTTGAGCTCATCGGGCTCCCCAAGAATTACGACACCCTCATCGAGGAGTGTACGCGTCGCCAGTGCCCCACCAAAGGCAAGGACATCACAGATCCGACCATCTGCTTGTTCTGCGGAGACGTCTTCTGCGGCCAGGCCATTTGCTGTGCGAAGGATGAGAAGGACCGCCGTGGACGGCCGATCAAGATTGGCGGCGCACAGCAGCACATGAGGACGTAAGTTTTCCCTTGACTCGTGCGTTCCGTTCCGCACATGTCAAAGCCTACCCCACCTTCTTGGCAAGTGCCAAGTAGGGAGCCCCGTAAATATTACCCCTTTTCTTGCCCCGCAGCAACGTCCTCCTCGGGGAACAGCAGCTAATGGCCTTGCGACACCAGGTGCCAGAAGAACATCGGCTTCTTCATCAACATCCGCAAGTGCTGCGTCTTCTACCTCCATCGCATGACTGGCTCGTTCAGCCACGCCCCTTACATCGACCGTTACGGCGAGGTTGACATGGGCCTACGGCATTTCCGTCAGCTATTCCTCCACCAAAAGCGCTACGATTCGATGCTACGAAATTTGTGGCTCACACACGGTGGCTTCAGTTTCATAAGCCGTAAGCTTGAGGCTGATATCAACAACGGCGGATGGGAGACGGTTTGACCGGGTCGGATGTGACCCGATTGGCCCACGCCAGCTAGGCAGTCTAAACTGAAAGGACTTCTCGGAGCTGGGTTGGACAGTGAACCCAGTGGGCACGTTTGTAGAACAGGCGTTGCTAGGCGGCAGGCACACTGTCACTGGAGAAGGGCAGCGTATATGTAGTACGGGCCCTCGAGTCAAATAAACGAAGCATAAAGAAATAAGAACTCTCCCCCCCCCCCCGTGTTAAATTCCCAAGCTTCTCCCAGTTTTAACTATGCTTTCCTCATTAGTGATTGGCCTGGAATGACCTAGGGCCTACTATTGAGCTTTGCCAGCTTGTAAGCAAAGGCGCCTGGACAAGTGTTAGTCGAGGATGTAGGAGATCAACGAGCTGTCTTGGGAACTTCGTCCGCACCGCACAATGGATAAGGTGGGGATTGGGAGTACAATAAAAATATCATCTCATTATAAAACTAAAGCTGCGCAAGCAAGCAGGGGTATTTTATAAGTAGTACCAAGCCCAGTACTCATGTTCCAGCTAATCCACCGGCACCCACCCAAAGACGGCGAAAACCAGCATCCGAGAAATCACGCACTAACACATAGCATCATCACCAGCTCAATCTTCATTAGCCGCTTTCGACGGCAGCTCCTCCGGGCCGGAGTACTCTGTGCGCGCCTCCACATTGGCGATGGCGCTCTGCACGGCGCTCGTAAGGTCGATGTGGAACAACGGGCGATTGATGCCGTGGACGGCTACAGCCTTGCTAGCTCCGCTGCGGCCGACCTGTACGTTGGCGCGGCTCTGCTTGGCCTTGGGGCTGGCATCGGAGCTGCCCTCGGTAGATACGGCTTCGATATCGATGCCGTCACCGCCGCCACTACGGCGCGCTTCGGCTATCTCCTTCTCACGCAGGGCGCGTTCCGCAGCCGCTGCCGCACTGGACGCACCACCAATCTCAGCCACGCTAAAGATGTTCTTCCAGTGCTGGTGCAGGCCGTCGGGTCGGGGAGCCGGGTAGCCAAAGTTAGCCGACAGGAGCGCGCGCTTGGTCCATCGGTTGTTGATGCAGGCGAAGTGCCAGTCGACGACATCAGGCGCGACATACCGGTCAAGCTGGTTGCGCACGTCGATGAGGTTCTGAACCGAGGTGACGTCGACGTTGTTGACGCTGCTGAAGTCAAGAATGATGGCCTTAAGAGTCGGCAAGTTGAGGTCGACACCGGCCGCAGCTTCATTGAGACCCTCAGCGACGGCCTGTTTGCGCTGCCGCCGAGTCGGGCCAGGGTCGTTCCAGGGCCGGTCGCCGGGCCGCTCGAAGCTCGTGAGGTTGGTGCGGCGCGTATTTTCGAAAATGTACTGCACCATGCTCTCGAGGGAGTGGCTTGCATTGGGGAAGTTGAAGCCTTCGGCAAAGCGGTAGATGAAAACACCGGGGTAGGGGTGCTGAAGCTCGACCTCGGGGTTGGAGCCGTCGTTGTGCGCGAGCGGGATAAAGATGTTACGAGCCGGAGGCTCCTTCGACTCGCCGGTGAAGGTTCCGTACTCGCCCACTGGGTGCTTCGAGTTGTCCCCGATGACGTGGTCTCCAAGAACCGAGTGAACCTTCACGCGGCCGAGGAAACGTCCCTTGCTTCTGAGAGTGCGGAAGAGCAGTACGGCAACCGACATGCAGATGGTGGTATAGATACCGATCTCAATGGTCGAGAAGACGGTCACAATGACACCAGCGAAGAAGATGACGACCTCGAGGGGCGACACGAGCCAGAACTCATAGACGGTCTTCGGCGGCGTGATGAGGTCACCGACGGCATGGATGATAACGGCGGCGAGGGCAGCGTTAGGGATGTACCAGAACATGGCGGTCAGGGCGTAAATAGCGAGAAGCACGACTACAGCGGTGATCACACCGGCTAGTGGGGTTCGGACGCCGGCTTTCGACTTGATGGCTGCGAATGGTCAGTCCCCAGGGTTACTTGACTATGTGCAGAGGCGCTATCTTGAAACGTACCGGTTCGGCTGAAAGACCCGGTCGCCGGGTAGCCTCCCAAGAACGGACCGAGAAGGTTGGTCACGCCGATAGCCACCATCTCCTGCGATGGGTTGATTGTGTAGTTGTTGACCCGGCCAAAGGACTTGGAGATAGCAATATGCTCAATCAAGAGGACGATGACAGTAGACGGCAGATACGGCACGAGCGCGGTGGCGACCTCCTTGTTGAGAAGCGGTACGCGGGCGTTCGTGAAGCCTAGAGGAGAATCCGGTCAGCTTAACTAAGGCACTCAGCACATACCGTCAATTGGGATTTCATACCTTGCGGCACGTCAAGTAGAATCTTGAACTTGACCGTCTTGGAATTGAGGCCCCTGTTCACCAGGTAGCTGATCAGGATGTACAGTAGGATGACAAACGCGGTCCGCAGAGTCGAGAGGAAGAAGAACAGCCGACGATGCTGGGACCAGCGCCTTGCACAGTAGTTGCACGTCGAACGAATAGCGTAGAGGAGGAAGAGGGCGGTGAGGCCGACGGCCGCGTCCAGTGTTGTCCGAGGAAGGCCCTGGAGGAAGTGGATGAAGACGATGTAAGGGGCTTCTCGGGTCGAGAATCCAGTAATTCCCATCAGACCCGGGAGCTGGCCGACCGCGATGTTGATGGCTGAGCCTGTCATGAAAGCAGACAACGCCGTAAGGGAGATCAGGTCAACGATCCAGCCGGCTCGGATGAGTCCAATGAAGAGCACAATGGAACCGGCGAGAATGGCCAGAGCGGAGGCGATGTAGTGGCCGTCGACCTTGAGAGAACCCTGCAGGTCTGCGACCACGCCGCCGGTAAGCTGGGACATGACAGCTACGGGCTAAAATCGGCCAGTTAGCTGACAACAGTCCAGAGCGGTAAAACAAGGCCGACGAAACTTACCCCGATAGTAATGTCTTTGCTCGTGGCAAAGAACCAATAGAGCAGCACGCCCATAAAGGACGAGTAGAGACCGAACTCAGGCGGGAGATTGGCAAGAATCGCGTACGCCATACCCTGGGGTACAACTACCGCACCGATAGTGATGCCGGCAACAAGATCGCCAATCAGCCATTGCTAAGCCCTTGGTTAGTAGCAAGATACGAAGAACTAAAGCAGCGAGACGTTTTCTCCCAGAGATAGTCGAATGGAGGGCGATGGTGTAGGACATACGAGGTTGTAGAAGCCTATCCAATGCAGGAAAGGGAACAAGGACCACACGTATTCGCGCCATTCCTGCGCCGTCGGGATGACGTCGCGCAGGAACTCGGCGGTGGTGGGCTGCTCCTCCACGAAGGTTTCGGTGGTGTTGGTCGACAAGACCGACTCCCCTCGGGTGACCTCGTCCAGGTACGGCTCGGGTTCCTGGAGCTTGATGCCCAGGCCTTTGGCCAAGATGTGGCCGACCTTGGCGCCTGTTGACGACATGATGCTCTTCGCAGATTGGACCAGGCGCAGGCTTGGAAGTTTTGAGTATGCGAGCTCGTGTCGAGGAGAGGCGGGCGGTAGGACGGAGGACCGATGCTAGGACAAGCCCACGTGTGTGCGGGTAGTCTGAGAGGGAGGGGCGGGAGTGGGCGAGCAAAGTTGGCCAAGGCGGACGGCTGGGGAGGGTTTATATCTGTCTCGCTTGGCACGCGCTTTCTTCAATTTTGACCTAAATCCCAGCTCCGCGGTAGCAGCTGGGGAAGGTGGGCGACAGGGGGGATCAGCTGGGTGCGAGAGACAAGGCGTGAACGCTACCCGCGGTCCTGGAGGCGGTCTGGCACTGGCTTCTTGGACGACTGGTCAGGGTCTCCCAAGTATTACTGCACCAGCCTTGCTAATAGTAAGAGAGATACGCGCGCCACTCGCTTCCCCAGATCACAAGGGGATTCTGTCACTTTTGCTCCCAGGCGAGCGAACACCGCGCGGACGTGGCTGACAGGGGGGTAGACCAGGTGGGTGGGATGACGGTGGTACAGAACCGCAACACGCGGGTAACAGTGTTGACGATCTGCAGTGCTGGTTCCCTAGCCTGGTTTCCTCTTGACCCTGGCGGAAGAAAGCTTCTTGCTTCGTCAACGGCTCTCGATGCTCAAGCACGAAGTAGCCAGACCTATGTCGTGATAGCTCGAGGGGGTAGCGAGATTGGGGTGCGGGATGCGACCCAAGTATCTGAAGGAATGGCCTAGGTGCTTTCGAGGGGCTCGGGCCGTCTATCACGCACCGAGGAGGGGATATTGGGCGCAAACGTGCAGATCTCCGAACGAACACTGCACCGCTCGACAGGATGGAAAGAAAAGGATGGAGGGAAATGAAGGCTGCCGAACCCGCCACACACCCTCTTTTTCCCCTTCTCTAGTGGGGGAGACAAACCGTGGTGACAAACCCCAATACCATTACATGACAACTGCTTGGAAACCGAGATCAAGGTGAGGGCCCATATGTCTTCATCCCCGAGGGGTACTTTATTTTTGCCTGTGTCGCCGCTGCTGCAGAGGTACCGTGGATGCGGCCAGGGGTGCTGGACAACCAGCTTACGAAGTAGTTTTTTAGTCGGATGGGGGTTCACAAGCTTAGGTCGGATCACGCAATCGAGGCCTTGTCCTATCATAGCCTAGCATTGCCGTGCTGGGAGGAACTGGGGCGCGTGGCGGGTCGCTGGGCTGTTGGAGCTCGAGTCAATTCCACCTTCGTAGCATTTTTCTCTGTCGGTCTCTTTGTCCCTCCCCCCGAGGACAAAGGCCTTGCTCTCGTTGGTGACCGGCCCGGGGCAACCCACGGGAACAGCGAGAAATGTGGACAACAGAAAGGGAAAACGGTAGCTACGGAAAATTAAAGAAAGAAGGGTTGACCCGCGGTAGCACGGGCTTCGAGCAGGTGCACAATAATCACGGCCGCATCTTCGAACGGTGAGTGTTCGGGCAGCGTTGTACAAACTTGCCTTGACTCAGGACGCCTCATTCTGGGTTCAGCAGCCGGGCCTGCCATGGCCCATGTAGCCTGAGACCATCTCATCTCACTCGGTGGGGGAATACATAGGTACGTGCCTGCTCTGCAGAGTCTGCACATGGCTGACTCCAGAGGGAACCCAAGATGCGACGCAATACTTGGTAGAGCTAATGAATCCCTGGGAAACGCAACTGCCCTAAACAGAAACCCTCCAGCCAGCTGGCCAATCAGAAGAGCTCTAGGGCGGTGATGCCATTGGGCATAAGACTGATGTGATCGTCCCAACTGGGAAGTAACCAATCGGATGCGCTTTTGCTCGAGACGCCCGCCCGGACCAGGAAAGGGCCAATCGGCTGGCTGCGTACTGTAGGGCGTAGAGGAGGATCTTTGCCTGTCTCCGTCGCCTCCGTCGCCTCTCTTGCTAGTACCTATGCGCTAGCATATTCGGAAGGCGATGCAAGCCTCATTCTCTACATCGGCATCGCCACGTCTCGACTGAGCTCGCCGACCGAAGTCCCCCAAGCCCCCCAAGCCCCCCAAGCCGCCCAGGCCTTGCGGCCGGGGCCTGATTTGGCGGGCTGGCTCTTTTGCAGCCTGGCCCAACTAATTTGGCCTCGGTGCCGCCAATATTCCGCGAAGCTTGCCAAGTAAAAATCTACTAGCTCCGAGCACGTCATAGACGCCAGTTCTGAGCACAATCTAATGCCTGCAACATCGCCAGCGCCGGTCAGCTGGGACTTTGGGCGGCCTAGCCCGCTCGCCCGCCCCTCGTAGTGGGGCTCTCCTTCGCTTCCATATCTACTAAACCGCGCAGGGGACCAGCCTTGACATTTGAGATTCGCATACCGCCGGAAGGACCGTTGTGCAGGAGCCGCCAGCAGTGCGTAGTGGGTAATGGATCCCGCAATCTGGTTCATGATCTACTTCGAAGGTGGGAGTACTACATACGCAGTCATCGGCTTTAGGGCTGCTACGTAAGATCGATGCCGCCTGTGCATATGTTTCGCGCCGGCGTAGATCAGCAAGCGAACGCGCTATGGCGCCCTAAACTTGGTGTTGTGATGGGCAACTCTGTCCTTCCAAGGCGCCTCCCTGTCCAGCCGGCTCGAGCTTTGCCGGATCGCTCGTTCTGGAGGAAGCAAGATGCTGGATTTGCTAACAGGTAGGAACACTGAGACCGGCGTCGATACCCGCCTCGGACCAGGCTAGAAGCCGTGTTTTCTACCCACCTTCAGAGCGTTTACCAAGATGGTTATCGCTAACAGCCACAAAGGCCAACTCGCTGGTGTTGGGCCACAGACCGTCCAAGTTCCTCGTAACGACCAAGAAGAATCACGAAGACGGAGCAGCTAGCTGCTTAAGTGGTTCTGGTTCTGAGACAGGTCTCTCGACCACTATGACACAGACCCGGGTTATACGGCCTCTATTCCGTTTGTCAGCGTACGAAATCCAGTGCCACTGCCTCACGTTTACTATGGTAGGCCACATGAGAGGCCATAAGAAGAAGAGGCACGAGAGGCCTACAAGGCCGCTTCTACCTGGCCTTTGCCTCGTGTCAGGCTAACAAACCTAAAGGGGGTGGATTGTAGGTACGGGAGGCTGGGAAAGACCGGCAGATGGTCTCTTCAACGGCCGGACCCTTGAAAATGTGGGGATGAGGTCAATGGCCGATCAAAGAGCCTCAACCGGCCACGCGAGGACCACCCCCCTCCCAAGCTGTACCTAGGAGCAAGAAGCTAGACACTAGGTACACAGGTATATCGCCAATTGCGTCCGTTAAACCCAAGCTACCATGATAGAAGGAACTGGATGCTGTCCAAGGCCGCTCTCAAGCCAAGAGACAGCCCGGGGCACCGCGACGCGCTGTCGCGAAAAAACGCGGAGTAGACGGAGCCTTTTGCAAGCCACTTACCGCACTGGGCCGCACCGCCCGCAGCACCAACCTCCCCGCTCGGACTGTTTGGGTAAAGAGAGAAGGCGCAACCACGCGGTGGCACAAGACCGTAGCGCGCACGTTGCGTCCTTTCCAAGAACCGCAACTCTGTTTTTGAAGTGCCATCGCCGTCTAGGTTGAAGACAACGGGCCCCGAGACTTGAACCAGTCGCTGAAGAAAATGCCGAGCCCGACCAAGGAATCGATTCCGTCGCTGCCGCCGCCTGCGATGATGCAGCTCCACCCTCCGCCGTCGCCCTCGACACATCGAGCCCTCCGGAAGCTGCAATCTGCACACAATCTGGGAGCCAAGGCCGCATCACAAGGACCGTCCCTGATCTCCCAGCAGAGGCTACTGCAGCAGCAGCACCAGCAGCAACAGCAACAACAACAACAGCAGCAGCAACGATCCGTCTCACCCGTCCGAAGAACTGGGAGCACCAACCGGTCCCCTCAGCGAGGCCGCGCGAACAGCGATGCCCCTATGCTTCACCAACTCACCGCGGCGGCGGCGGGCAAACGGTCTGCTCTGAGCAAGAGATCTCTCACTGCCGACGCAATGTCCTTGGAGAGGCTGCTCCGCGACGGACCGCCCAACGGGGACGTCGAGGGCGCCGTCGAGAGCGCTCGTCTCAAGATCCTTGACCAGGGAATCAAGGCCGATAGTGATGGGATGGTAAGTTGTCTCGATTGTCTGTCGGCACACTCTGCTAAATGCGCCTCGCCTAGTCTTCCCTCCGGATCTATGTATGGCTTATCTTCCTCAACGCTCCCATCCTCGAGACCGATGCATATCTCCAGCTCATCCATCGCGGCGCTTCGCCCGCCTACTCCAAGATCCGCAACGATACCTTCCGCACGCTCACCACGGATCCGCTCTTCCGTCGCCGCGTTAGTGAGGCTAGCCTAATCCGCCTACTTAACGCCATCGCCTGGAAGCTCCATGACTCTCGCGAGGAGCGTGGACCCGGCCGTCACTCCCTACCTGTGCAGGAACCGAACAGCAGACCCAGCACCGCACACAGCAGCATGCACTCGGCCTCGTCGCCCGCCGCAAAGAGTAGAGCTCGCGCCTTGACGCTGACGACAGAAGGCTCCGAGAGCAGTGTCGCCGCCGAGCCCGGCACATACGTCCAGGGGATGAACGTCCTAGCAGCGCCATTCCTCTACGCTGCGCGCAGCGAAGCAGAGGCTTTCGTGGCCTTCTACCAACTCCTCACCAAGGAGTGCCCAGGCTACATTAGAGGCGCCATGGATGGCGTGCACAAGGGCTTGGCCTTAGTGGATAAAGTGCTCGCCATCGTCGACCCGAAGCTCAGCCTGTACCTCCTCTCCAAGAGTATGTCGGCAGAGATCTATGCCTTCCCATCGGTCTTGACGCTTTGCGCATGCACACCACCTCTCCCCGAAGTGCTGAGGCTCTGGGATTTCCTGTTTGCGTACGGTCCACACCTCAACATCCTGTGTATTGTCGCGCAACTGGTCATCATACGGACGCAGATCTTGAGCTCACCAAGGTATGAATGGATCTTGCCGCTCTCTAACCAACCCAACAACATAGCTGACGAATGCTCTAGCCCGAACAAATTATTAAGGTCATTTCCTGCCCTTCAGGCAGATCAGATTAAGCGTACAACTTTGGCAATCATCAAGATGATCCCGGACGATGTCTACGCTGAAATTGTTGCTCACGCCCAATAGAAGTGCATGTCAAGCATGCCATGTTTATACTTGGCTTTGGACACATGCAAACCACGGGGTTAGTGGTATGGGTCCGAAGCAAAAGGCTTCCATGAGCCAACTTGTAAGCACACGCTTCATCTGAAGCAGGCTGCACGATGAGCAACCCAGGATTCGATGCACAGCCATGGGATAGAAAGAGCCAGTGCAAGCCAACGCCCAAGGAACCTGATATACTTGGATCACCTGAGACCACAAAAGATACACCTAACTCAGCTAGCGGGAACCATCCTCGCACAAGACGTCTGTGCTACGCGCTGAAAACTCTCGTCTACAACCCTCCAAGTCCCAATGGACTGGCGGGTCAGTTCTAGGTTTCTTCAGTCCATCCTCTCCGCCTGCTTGGATGCTAGACTTGATCCGGCACAACAATTCCACGCAGCACCTCCCTCACCCGCTCCCTCCTCAACCGACGCGAAAATAACCCTTGCGAACAGGATAGGCGGCCGAGCCGAGGACTGCTGCCGTACCGTCCTTACGTCATATGACCCAATGCTAGATCCGGCTCGTGGCTACTTCCATCGGGGGCCATCTCGGGCAGCTCATTTAGCCGCAACGCTGGAAATCAGGACACGGCGGCTCCAATGTTTGCGCAGGGATGACCGGAAGTGGGAACGGGTTGAGAAGACTGGATCGGGCTGATTTGGAAATTCAAACTCCGACCGGGCTTGGGGCCTAACACAGAGAGAGGCAAGGCATTGACGGCCGTCAGATAGCAAATAGATTGCATGTCATCTACCTGGCTTGCTCGCGCGCTGTGGATTCGCCTTTGATAACACGCTACCCGTCCCCCGGTGCCAACCGCTGTCCCTCCCTGAGGCCCTAAAGACCCCTGTGGGGAGCTCACGGATTGAGGTCATCATGCCCTCCTTGTCGGCTGCGTACCCTTGTTTTTCTTTGGCTCTTTTCCTTGTCCGGGACCCTCCTGCCAGCCAGTCCACCAGCGGTCCATATGCCCCAGCAACGGCCGCGCAAATCGGGGAGCCGCAGCCTGGAAACAACCAAGACAACAGGCCTTGTCACCGGGGAGGGGGGTAGCCCTGCGGCCGCTCGCCTACCCGCAGATGGCGCCCGGTACACTATCGTTTAAGCAGCCTTGCCACTGTGCCGGCGGCGTCGACAGTTCTCCAGCGGCAGACACAGCGCCAAGGAGGTCCCGAAGCGATCTGTACCTACGTTACGTAGCATCCGCCTGGCCCATCGAACCCCCCCCCCCAATCTGTCATGCACCCCCTCGGCCGGCTTGCATGATCCGATCTGTGCCGCGCGCTGTAGGTCGTTCGTTCTCTTGCTCACCCACCCTTTCCCAAGGTGCGGCGGCCCAGCAGCCGACGCCCGCCCGCCCGCCCATCTTGGTTCGATCTCCCACGCAACAATTAGCCGCGGTACATCTTCATCCACCGCCGCACCGCCATTCCCTGGAACGGGCGATGCATTCGGAAACAAAAACAGGCTGCCCACGCGCCCGCCGAGGAGGCACCGTACCCCGGATGATCAGCGTTTCGTGCTCGGAGCTTGGACGGGCTGCCCCTCCCCTCCTTATCTAGGTGTTCCTGCGTCACCGTTGCAAGTTGACCATGCCTGCTCGGAACGGTCGCCCTGTCGGCCACGCTGAGGCCACGCTTAGTGGATGACGGGGGCGAGAGCTCTTGCCGCTTTGCGTGCACGTATACACATTCATGGGGCAATGCGATAAGTGGTGGGTGAGCAGGCCGCATTGGTGGGTGGGTGTGGTGCGTGAGCTACCGGGGGTTATGTATGTATGGGGCGATATATACATGCAACCCCCCTTGGGTGCTAGCCTGGTGCTTTTGAGCTTTGTAAGACTTCACCTGTACCTGCGCCGTCACACCCTCTACCTATTTTTGTTATATACCAGCAGGTCGCCTGGTGAGCCGCTGCCGGTCGCCACGAGGTCCTGACGGCTTCTGCATGCATTCTTCTCTATTCCAGTCTATCTATCAAGCTGTGCGGGTCTTCTAGCAATGCAGTGGCAGTTGCCTGCCTCGATCTGGCTCTAGTACATTCCCCGGCTGACACGAAGCGATCGGACCACGCGCTCGCCACCCAACGAGTTTATGCCATAAGAATCACGAGATTCTCTTGCACTCCACGATCGTTACCGTTCCTTTGTCCAACGCTTATATACCCCACGAATTAATTCCTTAATCGTATTGTAAAGACCGGCGACCCGGATACAGTCGCCTTACAACTACACCATGAGGCTCACAACGCCGATAATTGTGGTGGCGATGTATGCCATCATCGGGGTGACTTCGCAGAGGCGCGCGAAATCACCGGTACAGCCGAGGCAGTGGAAGTCCTGCGAGGAAACGGATGGGCCCGAATCAATTCGGTGCGGCGGCCGTGACAGCGCGTTCTGCTACAATCCTTCCCACGGGCAGGTGAGATCGGCACAGAAGCCCTATCTTCCATCCTAGCGGCAATGCTAACCTGGGATTAAGTCATGTTGCGAGATAGATCACGGTTACTGTGAAAAGGGCCGGTCCTGTGCGCCTGTTGCTGGATACTGCTGTATCGAAGTGAGTTCCCCCGGGCTTCTTGCCGCGCAACCGAGGTGCATGCACAAGGGCTGACAGCAACCCAGGGCGAAGATCCGGAAACCTGCGCCAAGCATTCTGGCTTCTCGGTGTCTGCCGTATCGAAGGACAGGAATGCGAATGGGACTCTTCCACGCCCCTTGAGGCCAATATTGAACATGCCGCCAGCTTTCCGAGCATTGGAGGCTGAGAACGTATTAAAAGGGCCGGAGCCCGTCATACCGCAGACCGCGGCATCTGGGACAATACCACCGGGTGATGGGAGCATGCATTCTGGGCTACAGAATGTGCTAGCCGACTCGGTCCCGCCTGTCCCCAACGCGAATGGCCCCCAGATTCAAGTCTCGGTGGCCAAGAAGGAGCAATGGAGGCTCTTGTTAATGGGGGTGGCGATCGGGGCCGTGGGCATCTTCATGTCCTCTTGTTGAGGCATGGATTGGACGAGACTCCCGTGGTCTCGGGAGAGACGTTCCTTTTCTAGCGTGCATTGGCGTTTGGGGTGATGCTCTGGGACGGATACCCACGAAGGCAGCGTAGGCAGGGCAGCTGAAGAGATAGTTGTAATTCATAATCCAGGCTCGGTAGCCAGGGCTCCAGCAGGTGCCCAGCTCAGTATGCAGGGCAACCGCCCTCGGCCCTCTTGAAAGCATCGGCGAAGAACTCCTGCATAGCCATGTAGTGGAAGAGAATTCCGCCGAGGACAGCCAAGTGCCAAAGGTTATGGCTCCCACCGAAGTAGTCGAACATACCAGGGAACCAGCGTTCGGGAACCTTGCCCGCATATACGAAGGCGCCGCAGAGGTAGACGATGATGGACTTGGTAATAGGCGAATAAAACTCCCAGACAAACTCGGTCCCTCGGCTCAGGGCAATCTGCAGAATGGGGACAAAGCCAGTGGCGCCAAGCCCGACGAAGAAGGCAACTCTGGCCCAGGCCATGTCCTGGCCGTTGAACGTGGGGTGCCAAGGCAGGATGACACCAGCGATACCCAGAATAGCCGTCGTGCTCATCCACAACCACCGGCTAATAGGTTCGCAGTAGAACGCCGTGTACTCGGTTGTCATGATGCTTGCTGCAATGAGAAGTGAGATGCCGGTATAGTCCACGCACGCGAAGAGGGAGATCAAGTCGGCGTTAGCAACGGAGTTCATGGTATGCCAGATGGTGCTGCAGACCAAGCACTGGCATGCAGCGAAGAAGAACACGGCGGCAACGAACACATCCGTCTTAGTGCTCATCGAGAAGTTGAGGCTCATCGGGTAGAAGTAAAAAGCTACGGCGAGGACGAGTACAAGTCCGAGACCGTGTGACCATATGTTGACTAGTTCATTGGAGAAGCCAAAGGCTGATCTCACGCAGTCCAGTTTGGTCTCAGAGAAGCGGTAGCCGCGTAGGATGTGCGGGTTAATTCTCCAGGGGACGGGGAGCTCGTCGTAGTGGAGGAGACCATGTTTGGCCCGCTGACAGGCCCGTTGCACATGCTCTTCCAGGGTCTCGGCGGCCCGGATAGCTCGGCCAATGCCATCGTCGACCACCTCGCGGGCGTGCGCGAGGCCTTCGTCGACAACGCGGCGGCCTTCGCCCATGAGCGTGCCGGCGGCGTCGGCGAGGCCCCGCTCCCGCAGCTTGTACGCCTGGGCCTCAAAGTCGGAGAGCAGGCTGTCGAGGAGCTCGATTCCGACTTTGGCCTTCTCGCTCAGGGACTCGGCCGCTACCAGTGCTTCATGGTATCTTGCCTCGACGGTCTCGACCATGACGTGCGCCCTCCTCCAGCCGGCTCCTATGACCTCCTCAGAGGCCTGGGCGCACCGGTGGCGGACGGCCTGGAGAGTCGAGAAGGCACGTGAAATGCTACCGTCCAGGCTGAGCTCGCCAAAACTTTCGAGGTAGTCTAGACGCCGCTCGAGTTCCGACAGAAACAGGTCGACCTATGATTATTATATGGTTAGCATTCCTCTGAAGCCGCCGGGCCATGAGACTGTCGCGCACCTTGAGGAGCAGGCCTTCCTCGCTCTCCATGATGTGGTTCACTATCGACTTCCGCCGAGTGGGGATAAAATGGGAATGGCGCCGTCTGCGAAGACCGGGACGGTCTTGGGCCTGCGTGCCGGATGTCTGAGTCTGCTGGCAATCGTCCTCGCAGGCGCCAAAGGAGAAGGGCGGAGTGCACGGCATGTTGCTAGACATCTCCATGTTCGGCTCTTCGAAAAGGGGGGGGATTAGTCGGAAGCCGGAATTATTGGGCTGCAAAAGGAGGGAAGCTTATATGACGGATCACGAGAGCACAGTAAGACAAAGGCGGTGGCTCAGCAGGGCAGGTTTTCACATGAAAAACCACAGGTTCCGGTAGTGCCTTCAATTGGCCTGCCACTTCGTGTCTTGAAAGGCAATTGGGGAGTCGAAGCCAAAAAGTCAAGATCGGTTGAGGCGGCGAAAGGCAAGAGGGGAATCTCCGTAGTGCATTGGCAAGATTGGGCCGGCGGGTGGAGGTGGGCCCAGCTGCCAGCATCCAGGGTCTAGAAAGGCTCAAAAGGGCAACTCAACTCCGTTGTGTTTGTTGGGGTAGCGAGATCTGCGGCGTCCATAGTTACGGCGATCTCGGTGCCAGCGAGGAGGCAGGCGCAGACGACCGACCAGCGGGCCGCTAGCAGCGTCGAGCCTTCACTTGGGGGGGAAGGGATCTTCCAAGTCACCTGCTGTGCTACGTTTGCCTGTTGAAGTGAATCGCAGGAGAAGCTGGTGCGCCATCGGGCTCGACCGGGTGTCAATAAACGCCCACAGTGTGACAGCTTCCGCTTATGCTTGAGCATCCATTTTCCACCAACCACCCTTTCTACGCCCTTTTGGACGAACTCCCCTCCCCTTTCCCAAAATGTATTTGCCTGCGATCTAGGGAACTAGAGGTTTCGGTAACTAGATTCTATACACAAAACTTTTTCAGCTCTACTGTAGAGTGCAAAACTCTTTCCAAGCGTACTTTGCTTTGCTGTCACACAGTACCCAGAAGTACCCTGTCAAGCCAGCCTGTGTGTTGGTTCCCCACCTTGACAAGGAAGAGGTCAATGCATCGGCGTCCTATTATTTCTTTGTTGAACTGATTTAACGCCGACCCACGATTTGCCGAGCCTCGCGGCCTCAATCACGATTTCGAAAGCGCGCCCAGCTGTCCGCATCCCAGTACGAAGCTAATCGACGTCATCAATCGCCATGGCTATCGACAGCCATATATCCGATTCAGCTCTTTCCGCCGTCCTCGAAACATCACAAGCCGCCTGCGAGCAGGCGCTGGGTCTCGTTCAGCTTCTCGAACAGGCAAGCGCTGCGGCAGCTAACGATAGCGAAGCCCAGGCGGAAATCGCGAAGCAGCAGAAGCTGTTGACATCCAACCTGGCTCAGCTGCGCGGTCTTCATCGATCCGCCCAATTTAGTGCACGCGAGACTAAAAGCCAGACCGCCGAGGCGCGTCAAGAAGTCGACCGGCTGCACTTGCAGCTGCAAAATTTGTACTACGAGGAGCGGCATCTTGAGGATGAAATCACGGCCTGCGAGTCGTTCGAGTGGGTAATCCCCAGTATTAAATGCTGTCTAGGATGCCTATGGGCTCTTGGGAGAGTCGCGAGGAATGCGAGAGATTTCGGCCTGCTAACAAGTTGCTCGCAGCCATACCTACACCCAGCTACCCCTGATACCCGTCGAGGAATTCCTCGCTCTCCATCCCGACCACGCCGACGACGATGAGAACGCCCTTATGGTGGCGCGTATCAACTATGAAAGGGCGGAGCGAGAGAAGCTGGAGCAGCAGAGACTGGAGCTGGTCAAGCGTAAGGCAAAGCTCATTTCGGACAACAAAAGACGGCGCGATGACTTGACCAACCTGGACATGGACCTAGAGAAGTTTATTGACGTACGCCTCCCCCACAAAATCCGCATTAATCATTTCCTCCCGAAGTACTGATGGTTACTAGGCCTCCAAACCGATCCAGAAGATATTCGAGAAGAATGTATGAGCCGTTGGCGCCGCTACATCACCGCTTACCCACCAGCATGGAGCACCATAAAGGCTGCCCTCCGAACCAGCCGATGGTCAGTGATGGGATTTGGTCCGCAAACTTGTCTTGCTCGGGGACGGCCCAGGTAGCGAGCCGGCTGCAAGAAAGTGTCGACAGTGAGCCAGGTCCCTTGTACACTAGCTACAGAATGCTTAGACCCGGGAGCGCCCGGGGGACCACCACACCGGCTATGGTTGAACGCTTCCCCGGAGGCATTACTGGCCGGCAGACAAACCGCCGATGGATCGCTGGGAATATGAACATCCCCGAACAGCCGGGCGATCGTATCCGTGCCGAATGCCGGATTCCATCGCGCCCGCATAAGATTTTGGGAGAGGAGTAGCAGGCATAAGATGATCAACGTTGCCTATTCTGGAACTCACCAAAGATGTTTCATCTTGGGAGCCATATAGAACAAGAACTAAATGAGGAAGATGCAACGCTGTCCGTGTGCTTGGGCCTTGCCAAGAAGACCAAACTCTCTACGCTCTTGGACAATCCCGTGCTACGCTACCTCGTTAGAGCAGCGCGGTAAGACACGTACCTATCTATGTAGGGTATGTTTGCTCGTCCCTCGTCTCCTCCAGCCCAAGACTGGGAATAGAGCGGTCAAGTGAGAAAGAAGAGGAAGCGCCAATGATGCAGCTTGCCTGGGCTGTAGCCACGCCGTCTCTCGCCCAAACCTTGTCACAGCGGCGGGCATCTTTTAAAGCTCGCATTTCGGCTTGACACGGCAGTGTTGCCGAGTAAGCCCGAAGGCCCAGCATTATACGGAGTGTTTATCACACTCATTGGCTGGCGCTCTGTTATATACATAGCACCCAGTCAGAGGGACAGGGGGCCATAACAGCTTCAAAATAGGCGTCTTGGTCATCCACGGCGAGTCGACGAGCTTTACGACCTTTACGACTCCGGAGAGAAGCCGGGCTGCTAGCCGAAATAGTTATCTAGGGTAGGCTCCGGTAGGAGCAAACTAGCTTCGAATGATTAAGAGTCTAATTTGTTCCATATCGTCCACCGCGGCGTCACCGAGTTGTGAGAAGAATTCCTATCTCGGTGGTCTCTGAGTGGTTGATAAATGCAGACTACATCGTCCGCATGATCTCCGATGTCCACAGGTGGTGCGGTGTGACTAGTTTCTTATCGCGAGCTGCTTGAGGCTCTCGCGCTGCGCCCCCCCGTACGTACTCTCTCACCCCCCCTCCAAGACACAAGAACGTTGAGGCTGTACCGTATTACTCCGTACCTCGTACAACACTGACGACAGACAGGGCGGACCCCCAACCCTCGTACAAATATTGGCAAAAGACCCCTACTACATCGTGTACTTGCGGTGGAGGGGTACAGTAGATACAGAAATTACTGCGTGCCGTCTGGGATGGGTCTTGGCCTAGGGTTAGGCTGTCATCCTGCGTAAAAAAAGGTTCTGGGCTCCAGACAGGGGTTGTATCGCTATCACGAACCACGCCCGCCAAGCTTGCAATCTCGCCGCTCTGAGGGTGGAGACCAGCCACCGTACCGATGCAATGAGTCTGCGACATTGACAACTGGGAGGGTCGCCAGAAACGAAAATGAAAATAGAGCAGAGTGCAGGTCGTGCGCATCGACGGATGCCTCACTCCCGGGTCTGTTGCTTGGATCCAAAGCCGCCTGTTGTTTCGAAACATTGGTTTCTAGCCAAGCATGTCCAATTCTCTCGGCGGGGATGCCCATAGCCATAGTGCATGCCTCATACCTCAGTGTAGAGTAGCAAGCAGCGGGCTTCTTACTATGTACAGTACATACGGAGTAGTCGAAGGTAGTGCTACGGCGGCAGGCATGGCACGCTTTGTGGCGGCGAATGAGGGGCCAGAACGGAGGCCGTAACGCTGGGTGCAACTCTGCAAGGGACGGAGTCATTCCATAGGCGAATGTGGGGCTGGAAAAGGGAGGAGAAGAGGGAAGGGGCAAGTTTTGAGGTGGCTGGGTGCCACCTCCGAGTCGGCGGGCGCCGACGGGACAAAGGAGGATCTCCATCTGGCTGCTGGGACGAGCTACCGTAAAAAACCGGGCTGGTAGCCGAATATACAGACCATGTGGAGGAGGGCGGGCGGGCGAGAGACAACAAGCGAAATGACGGAGAGGAGAGGAATCTTGTCCAGCACCTCGAATGAGCATGTCCGAAATCACGAAGGTCGGATCATGGGCCAAAGGGGTTTCACCATTTAAAAGTCCTCGGGCTAGTCCTAACTGGGCTATAGTTTATGTTCCTCAAGATGGGAAAATTAACCTAAGATGCTAGCGTCGTGGCCTGTGCACATGTCCCGGGCAGCCACACCTCTTTTCCGATAAGGAGAATCTGCGTACACAGTAGAGGAAATGCCCCGCCTTCCCCCCTTCCACAGCACACAGGTGAGGCAGGGGAGCTCATGGTTCGAGCTCCCCCCAGTTTTGGATCGCGGAGTGTCGAATCGAAAAGGGGAGCGGGCAGGGGGCTGTCAGCTTCGGTCGAGAGATGTGAGCTTTAGACTGTGATGCTTGTCAAGGGGCGCGATCCGCAAGCTACAAAGCACACAGAAGCGATTCTCGGCCCCGACTCCGTGGGCCGCAAAGGGTGCGCGAGGAGGATTCGTACATCTGCGTTGGGGGACTCCCCCGTTTCCCTTTCGTCCAAGCCAACCCTGGCTGTGCAGCATATGTCCTATGTATCTCACACAGCCCACTAGGGATGATGCCACTCCGTTTTTCGCTATTCTGCCCGCCATCCGGCCCAGCCCACTTTTATGGGCACAGAATCCCCCCTCCCTTCTCCCCTCCCCCTGGTCTCTATAATACCTCTGTTCTCTAGCAGAACCATAATATTACCTCGAAGCTCGAAGCGGGGTTTGCTGATGGTCAGAGCTCCCTACATATATACTAAGTAAATCGCACGCTTTCTGAGCCCTAGGGCGCAACACAGCATCACACGGCATCTCAACTTGGCCGCCAGGGGCGCTGGGAGGAGGCCACTTGGAGAGCGACGGTCCGAGAAGGAAAAGAATGCGCCTGCAGCATTGCAGACACGGGCAGGTCTCAAGCCAGGCCTCACCACTAGTCTTTCTCGGCGGGCCAATCACGGCCGAGAATCGGAGCGCGTTCTTGCTCTGGGAGATGGAGAGGCTCCACTGGGCACACATCTCAGCCAAGTTGCGTTAGGTCCTTGGCAGGCCGACGTCCAGCTGCGTGCTTGCATGCGATGCCACAGTCTCAGCTGCAGGTGCGGGCCCGGTTCGTTGTTAATTCGCTCCGTCTCAGCGCCTGCGACGGGAGGGCAAAAGGCGGCAATGCGGGAAAACTGTTAGGAACAGGAGGTGCCCGGACACAGATCTGGGAAGATCCCGAGGGCCTCCACGTCTCCAGGCCTCCAAAACACAAGCATCCATGAATAGCCATAGTCCTTGTGAAGCCACACCACCTAGTAGCGCACGAGGTAACAGAGCTGAGGACCCGGCTTACTGTACCAGGCGCCTGATCGCTCTTCTTTAGGGAGGAGGACGGTTTGCCACATCGAGTTTTAGGTACGAGATGGACTGTCAAGACTGTGTGGTGTGGCGGACGTGCTCTCTCCTCTGTTCGACCGAGGTCTTGTCCCCCCCTAGACACCACTCACAATGGGAGGGCGGGGGGCATGCACGAAGAGCGACGACAAGCCAGGATGTCGCGCTCCAGCCGCAAGAATCTCGTCATGGGGGCCTGTTGGGTAAGGATGCGGTTGCATAAATGGAGCCTTCTTCATCATGCTGCATTTCGCTGCTGGAGAACTGCTACAGCAGGTATGGAGCAAGCACGGCTTCTCGCCTTCTGTAACTTTTTTTTTCTTCCCTGCGCGACTAGCGGGCGCGACTAGGGGAAAATGCAAGCCAAACAAGAGGCTCCATTGGATGCTTGACCGCCTTGATCCTGGGCGATCGCTTGATGTGTCGGCAACCTTAGCCAAGTCTTTGGCGTGGAATGTTGCTGCGCCGGTTGCTCTGGCGTGGCCAAGCACACCCAAGCACCCAAGCGATGGCGAGGCGCCGCTGTTCGATGACGACGACTAAGAGCGACGTCGCCGATTGTGCAGCTTCCTTCGGTTGGCGATCTGGGCTGACAGGCGCTTCCCCTCCCAGCCAGCCCAATCATGCACCTGTCCCCCAGAATAGCGGCACACCGGTCCATCCCATGTGAAGAACCACGCCAGTGTTCTAGGAAAAACGGAGGGGCGCAAGTCTGGGCTTGGATGCGGGAAGGCGAATTTGGTAACTGATGGCTCGGGTACTGACTGCCTCGGGAATCAGCTATGGGACTGGACAAAAAATTCAAACATTTTCCAGACTAAACGTTCTGGGATGTCTCATTTCCCCATTTCCCAGTAAACGTTTTGGCTGGCCCAGCCTGTCAGTGGCCGTCCCGCGCCCACGACTTTACCCAGGGATAGCATGGGGGACGGGTACCCCAGCAAGCCTAGGTAGTTCAGTGGCACCCGCCCCCACCCCTTTTTTTTTTTTTTTCTTTCCTTCGATCTAGGCGATCCCGCCCCATATCTTCTCCAAGCTGGTCCGCGCTCGCGTTGACACCCCAGAACGGTCTAATACGATAATTACACTAACGGTGGTACATCGCAACTCCGGCAAATTTCTGTGGCGGAGAGCACGTCCCTCTCCTCCCTCCTCCCCCCCCGGCTTGCCTCGCTCCCTCCACTTAGTGCAAGTAGCTCTCTGGGCGCCGTAACTCAGGCCTGGGTCGCGGTTATCATCTGGCGCTAATTTCCTCTCTCCTTTCCTCTCTTTTATCTCCCCAGCAGTCCCTCCTTCCCAGCAGTTCAGTCTCAGCTCGTCACTGTGGAAGTACAGCGCCGGTGGCCTATCGACCGTGTAATCCCCCTCCCACCTCGTTGTCTTCCCTCCCTCCGCTCCCTTCCTTCCTCCCTCTCGTCCCTCCTGGGCTCGTCTCCCGCATTATTCGCCCCCTCGACCGCGACGACGACGACGACGACGACCACGCCGACCGCCGAACGCCGAACCCCCCCCAGCCTCGCACGGCGAATTCTCTCTCCACCACGGGCAGACCCGTCTGATTTCGTCGTCTCCCTCCGGCCCCTCTCTTGTCCCGGCTGCCCAGCATGTTGGCGCTCTTGACTTGGGGCACCCGCCGCGCTGGTGGCATTGCGATGCTGGCGACCTTGGCGCTTTCGTACTGGGTCATATCGAAGGAAGCCGAGGCCCAACGACATGGTTACAAGTATCAGCAGCAGGACAATCTTAGTGCGCCCAATCACCTCGCGGAAGGCGCTGGTATCTGGGTTCCGATCTTCGCCTACTATTGCCTGTTTATTCACTTGATGGTCTTTATGTTTCCGCTGCGCTCCCTCTGGTCTGTGTGGGACATCACCTCGCGCCTCAAGAAGACGGCCATGAACAAGTCACTCAAGGATTTCAAGCTCGCTCACCGGCGCCGTGGCTCGTCCACGTCGCTGTCCAGCTCCGAGACCTTGACCTCAAGCAAGGAGCTCCCCTCGAGCTCTAGCAGCGAGGCTGGCGATGCCGACTACGACATCGAGGCCGCTGCCGAGTGCGACATTGCGACCGACCGCGTCATCCACGGTATCATCATCCCCAACTACAAGGAGGAAATGGACACTCTGAGGGAGACGCTGGAGGTGCTCGCATCGCACCCGCAGGCGCGAAGCACCTACGATGTAAGTTTATGTCATCCCTGTCATCTTGGTCAAGCAGCCCCGCGCCCCGGCCCAGCATAACAGTCCAGTCGCAATGCGCGGCGCTAGCGCAAGGAACGACATCGCAAATTAATTGGGAGAATTCATGGCTGACAACGGTCGCGAATAGATCTACCTCGCCATGGAGCAGCGCGAATCTGGGGCGGACCTCAAGGCTCTGGAGCTGATCAATGACTACGCCAAGAAATTCCGCTACATGGACTTCACCATCCACCCTTCCGACATCCCTGGCGAGGTTGCCGGCAAAGGCAGCAATGTCAACTGGGCTGCGCGCAAGCTCAGCGAGAGGTATCCTCTTGCTTCCAGGACGGACGTGATAATCACTGGAATTGATGGTACGTGCTCGGGTCCAGTCTCCTGCATCTGTTGCAAGCAATGTTTCCAAGCTTGTTATGCAAAACATGATTCGCTAACCCAGTTGCCAATGCAGCCGACAGCCACCTTTCGTCAAACTATTTTGCCCTGGTTACTAGCATGCACATTGCCCACCCTGAGACGGCTACCACCACCCTGTACTCGGCCCCGATCATTTTCGACCGCAATGCCGACAAGGTTCCTGCCATTGTTCGCGTCGCCGATATCCTGTGGGCTGCTGCGGGCATGTCCGGTCTCTATAGCGGCTCCACCATTGCTCCCCCCACCTCTGTCTACTCGGTCCCCCTCGAGCTTGTGGACCGCGTCGGCGGTTGGGACTGCGACTCGGAGGCCATTGGTGAGGACCTCCACATGTACCTCAAGTGTTTCTTCGCCCTCAACGGCAACCTGACTACACGGACGGTCCTGAGCCCTGTCAGCTCGACCAACGTCCACGGAGGCGGTCGCGGCAAGGGAATCGCGGGGCTCTATGCGGATGTCAATGCGCGGTACAAGCAGGCACTGCGTCACATGTGGGGCTGCCTCGACTCTGGCTACGCTGTGCGCAAGTTTTTCGAGCTCTGGCGGGACAGGAAGCAGACGACCCGTGTCTTCCGACCTCTCCACAGCGCACTGTAAGTAACACCCATGGTCGCCTCCACACGCTTCAAACCCAACTAACAAGCTATAGCAATGACGTCTCTGACATCTATGTGCCCGAGATTCCTCTGGACGGAGTCGATCCTGAGGCGACCAAGGAGAACGGCATCTTCTCGGACGTGACTCAGGACACCCTGAGGGATCCCGACTACGAGCGCATCTTCTACATGTTCCATCGCCTCTTTGAAGCCCACTTCCTCCCGCTTCAGACGACTATTCTCGTTTTCGCCTCGACCATCTTCGTCTGGGTCACGGACGGCTCTGCCGACATCCACAGCACCTCGTGGGTTTTTATCGTGTGCAACGTGCTGCGGACCCTCGGGTTTTTGGAAGTTGCCGTATACCTCTTCTTCTACGAGCACTTCCACCGCATCTGCCTTGAGACCCGCGAAAAGGAGATGAGCGACGCTGGCCTGTCCAAGGGAATGCACTTTTCGCGCCGCGATCCCAAGAAGAACTGCCTTGACTACATCATGGTTCCTCTGGTCGCACCGCTCTACGGCGCAATCCCTTGCGCGCAGGCGCAGGTGTGCCACTTCTGGACGATGGACCTCGTATATACCGTCAGCAAGAAGGTTACTCGGCAACGGGCGAAATCCTTGTCCGAGGCCTTGCTGGCGTAACGCGCGACGCACCTTCTCACGGAGTCGGTTTCATTGGTTATCTGCGACATCTTATTTTTGACATACGATTCTCCTCCGGCACCGGATGCAAACCCGCAGCTTTTTGGGCGGGCTCAGCGAATGCCGCCGGAACCTCTTTTACTTTGTTCTTCGATTCTCCTATGATACCGGCCTAGGTGATCCCACTGGCGGGCACCCCCTTTTTCGACATCTTCATCCTTGTTCACCATCTCCGATTCTTAGCAGGAAACCGACTTCGTGAGGCTCGCGTGTGTAGATAGAGAGGACATGATGTTGATATGCATGGCACGGCATCGGCACTTGGCATCTAGATATGGAGTGGTTTGAACAGCTCTTTCGCCTGATTTGGGCTTCCTTGGAGTTCACGGAGCAAGAGAGATTATACCGCAGGGTGGCACGGGACGGCATCCCCCCCTGCTGGCGTCATTCGCTTACAACCAGAGAGAGACGGGCGCGGACGCGGACGGCAGTACTTTTTTCGCACGAGGGAAGGGGTTGGGGAATGGGCCATCTGGCTTGTCGATGACAACGAGGCCTGTCGGGTACTGCTGGGGCGAGGGCTAGCCCAGCACCCCGAGTCCGCGATCGGCGAGGAGGCTTTCACGGTTTTTTTTTTGGACGGAAGAAAGCCCGCAATCCCCTAATACCTACTAGCCTCTAATATTTAATCATGTATGTACATAGCAGAAGAGCAGCAGCACAGGTCAGGTCGGTGCGGCGAGGACGACAGCGACGCGTTTTGACGGGGACGCGTGCAAATCATCGACGCGCCCCGAACGCCGCGCCGCCTACGGACATGGAGGCAGCTCGCAGGCTTGCCCGCAGATCTAGGCGAGTAAACATCTAGCTCCCGTTGGAGTAGACGCACCCTAGAAATCAAGACGCTCGCTTCGGACGCACTGCCTTCTTTTCCATCGCCTGTGCGCGCAGCCGTGCTTTGGTGTGACGGCGCACTGCGTAGCGCCATGGACTCCTTAAAACTTGGTAGGGTATCTGTGATGTAGACAGTCAGCACGAAGCACATTCTTGCAGCAACTACTCTCAGCCAAAACCATCCAAGCGATAGAGTCTTTTGCGCAAGATGCCCCATAGTGCCCCATAGCATCGTAGCCACCCGCAAGGGCCATTCTTGGGGCCCAAGTGACCGGCAACGCGGCGGCTTCGGGGGCTGCTGACGCAGGATTTGCCCCAACCTCAATCGGCGCCGGTGTCTTGGCCAGCTTGCCAGCCCAGCGGTCCAAAACTTGCCTGATGCCATCCTATCCTCCTTCCTGCAGTGCTAGCGGGGCGATCGATCGATCGAAGTTCTGTTATTGCTTCGTGGATCCCTCTGTCGCAGACGGGACGGGCATGGCCCCAAACTCGGCTCTTTGTTCCTCGTCGCGTTCCATTGCGCGGTCCATCGTGGAACTTGTGGGGGAGAAAGGGACACAAAAGGAAGTACTGCACCAGGATAAGGTGCCTCGTGCCGTTCCGAAACATGCGGCCGGGGTCTGTGGCCAAGATATAGAGTTAGGCCCCGAGAGGCTTCGGCGTTGAACGGCCGTGCAACCAATGATCGCAACGATAATAGCGGGGCTGTTTCCGCCCGGGGCCGGATTGGGGCGAACGGCTGCTCTCCGGCTCGCGGTCTCCGAGTATAGTTCGGAGCAATTTCACGGACTGCCTTCAGTCTCCAGGTAACGAGAAGGAAGGAGGCTGAGCAAGTTGGGAAGGGTGGGCCCGAGCCGTAGGGCTTCTTGACTATGTGTATAAAAGTCGCCATAAGGAAGACGAGTTGAAGACTCCCAATCCTGCACAACTCCGACTCTCTCATCTTTTGTTCATCATGGCTTCTACCGACGGTCGCAAGAAGGTCCGTATCGGGGTCCTAATCTGGCATCCTGATCTGACCCAGCTGCTTGATGCGGCCGCCATTGACATGTTCGTCTTACCTTGTGTTTGAGTACCATTTTTGTCCGATATCGAGAGCATTCAAGCTCCTGCTCTCGAGACATTCCCTAAGTAGCTACATACACCTCCACTCTAGGAAATTGCTGATACTCAGGCATAAAAGAATTGGCAGCATGAGCTTCCATTATGTTTCCCGGGTCAGCATCGTCCCCAAAGCCATCACCGACCTCGCTCCGATGATCGATATCTTCTACGTCGGGCTGCTCCAGCCCGGCGAGATGGTAGAGCTGTCATCACGGGCCCGGATCCCCATCACGCACCATATCTCGGACCCGGTCGTTGCGCCTGGTGCTCTGGACATCGTCTTCATCCCAGGGCCAGACCCCGATGCCGAAGTGCCGAAGGAGGTGACGGCCTGGCTGGCCGCGCACGCTAGCCGCCCCGAGACGGATATTCTGAGCGTCTGCTCGGGTGCCTACACATGCGGCGCAGCCGGGATTCTGAAGGGAAGAAATGCATGCGGTCCGCGTATCTTTCAAGACGACCTACGCGAGAAATTCCCGGAGGCGACCTGGGTGGGTGACGAGCTCCGTTGGGTCCAAGACGGTAACATTTGGTCTAGTGGTATGTTTGAACGCCTTTTTTCTTCCCAGACACCAAGGGCATCTTACACGATGCTGACGCCAGCGCACTGCAGGCGCCGTTACTAACGGCAACGATCTTGTGGCGGCCTATGCTAGGCAGTCGCCGCACTTTCCTGATGCTATCGTTGAGATGGCTATAGAGGGCTGCGCCGTAGGAGACCGGCGGCAGCGGTTCGAGGATGCCAAACCAAGCTAAGGCCCCGGAGATCGATGGTCGAGACTATCGTTAGCTTATTTCCAGTCTCATCGGATCTTATGTATTACAGAACAGGGGTGTTTGAGGCGCCTGCTCGGGGCAACAGAACATATGTGCCCCACCCATCCACCTCAAGATGCCACGAAAAGAAGGGAATGGATTATGCCCCTCCTGAGTGCTAGCGTGCTTGTGTGTTTGTCTATTATTATTTACTACCCAGGTAACTCTAGAAACATTGATGCGGAAGGGCAATAACTGCTTCAGAGGGAAAGGTGACACCCACTATCTACGTACGTCAATGACTTGCCTTATAAGCACCTTCACACTTACAATAATGCCTAGCCTTTTGGGCCTCGCCGGTATTATATCCAGTCTAGATGCTTCACATAGGATAGAGTGCCATATAGTGATTCGACCGTCCAAGGCGCGACGAACCATCGACGGTTTATTTGGAAAGACGAGAAGCGCCCCTCAGCCGGGGGGGGGGGATCCGGCATGCTTAAAACATACAGTATTAGACAGGAAAACTCTTCGCTTGGCGTATTCGACGTTCTCTTCACGGTCGGGCCGAGCAAAGTCCCCGCCAAGCTCCATATCCAGGGGCCTCGGCCGGCAGCCGTAGAGACGCCCGATGGTCTTTCCACCACCTGAAAAATTGCGGTGAGAGAAAGGTTCTGCACGAGTGGAGCCAGCCCCCTGAAGTTTCTTTGTTGCTGGGGACAACCAGGTGGGAGATCGGGGCGGGTTGGGCTTATCGATAAGCAATGTGGGGAGCTTCGTTCGGTCTGCCTCAATTTTTTTTTTTTTTTTGCCTCGAGCCTTAAGGTACCTCCTGCTCCCCCTCGACCGAATTTTTTTTCTTCCCTCACTGGCAAAAGCATTCTTGCTTTCCATCTTTACATCCCCTGCGTATTGTCCACGCTAGATTGCAGAGCTTTTCCTCCCAGCATAAAAGCGTTGGATTTTCAATAAAACATAATCCCTTCGCCGCCGCAATGTCGTCGTTGTTGCCTGTCGCCCTCTACGGACTCGAGGTCCCTCCTGGAGAGACCTTGGTCCCTGCGGCCATTGAGTTTCCTGCCACGGTGAGCTTCTAGCACCTTATTCGTATCTACCTGTCTTCTTCTGGTCTTTCCTGCTGACAATTGAGCCTAGATCCGCATCACCATGGCTGCCATTGACCCCACCCAACCTCCTGAGACTGACTCGGAGGGCAACGTTCCCTCCGTTCCCCGTTCCACACTGAAGCTTGTTAAGACCCGGGGCTACGACGGCGAGGATGACGAGGATGATGAGGAGGCCGATGAATATCTCGAGTCCCTCCTTGCTAACGCCGAGGATGATGACGACGATGACGAGGAAGACGACGAGGAGGACGACGAGGACGAGGCAGAGGAACCCAATGGTGGCCCGAGCGACCCCGCCAAGTCCAAGAAGGCCCGTCGTGAGGCTGCACTCAAGAAGCTTCTCGAGGCTGCCGAGGAGGAGTCAGACGAGGAGATGGAGGACGCCGATGCCAAGGCCAACGGAGTCAAGAAGGGCAAAGAGAAGGCCAGCGATGATGATGAGGACGACTCAGAGGATGATGACTCGGATGATGGCTTTGACCTCGAGGAGTATGTCGTGTGCACCCTCGACACCGAGCGGGTAAGTGTCTTTGATCTTACACAGCATTTCTAGGGAACCCCGCAGCTGACAAGTGCCTCAGAATTACCAGCAGACCCTGGACATCACTGTCGGCGAGAACGAGAGGGTCTTTTTCATCGTCTCGGGCACCCATGCCGTTCATCTCACTGGCAACTACGTCGTTCACGAAGACGATGAGGACGATGATTCCGACGACGAGGAGGATGATGAAGACTATGACCTTCCTCCCGGCCTTGAAGACATCCTGGATGATTCCGACGTGAGCGACGAGCTTGATGCGATTGAGCGTATCGAGGAGATTGAAGAGGACGAGGAGGAGGCCCCCAAGCTGGTGGCCGCCGAGTCCAAGAAGAGCAAGAAACGCCCGGCTGAGGATGAGGCTGAAGGCCTCGACGAGCTCATTGCTAAGGATGAGTCGAAGCTGAGCAAGAAGCAGCTCAAGAAGCTCAAGAACAACAAGGGGGAGGCCGTCGCCAGCGAGAAGGAGACCACCCCCAAGAGCGATAAGAAGGTCCAATTCGCCAAGAACCTTGAGCAGGGACCCACCGGCCCAGCCAAGGACAAGGCGGCTCCTGGCGTCAAGGTGGTCCAGGGCGTCACCATCGACGACCGAAAGCCTGGCAAAGGCCGCACTGTCAAGTCTGGGGACAAGGTCGGCATGCGCTACATTGGCAAGCTCGAGAACGGCAAGGTGTTCGACTGTAAGCAACATGCTGCATAAAAATACCGTCCTATCATGTGGTCAAAGCTAATAAGATGCACAGCAAACAAGAAGGGGGCGCCGTTCACCTTCAAGGTCGGCAAGGGGGAAGTCATCAAGGGCTGGGATATCGGCATCGAGGGCATGTCCGTAGGCGGTGAGCGCCGGCTGACCATCCCGGCACACCACGCCTATGGCAGCAAGTCGTTGCCTGGCATCCCCGCGAACAGCACGCTCATCTTTGACGTGAAGCTTCTCGAGATCAAGTAAATGCACGTTTGATGGTGGTCACGCCTCTCTTGTGGGGGTGTCGATGCGACAGCGCATGTCTGAATGGCCGGGAGAGCCAGGCTGGTGCTAATACCCAACAAAGTCGCACACGTCTCCTGTATTCTATGCCAATTTGCTTGCTCTTTCCGTGCCCTTTCCGGACTTCGTGCCCTGGGTTTCCTGCCCCCTGGCTTGTCATTTCCGTTTCCCTTTCCTTTTTCCCTCCCCTTTTCTTTTCAACTCGATTTCCTTGCTCTCTCGACGATACCTTCGGCCATGACGATGAGGACCTTCGACCTGCGCGCTGTCCGCAAGGATCCGGTCTCCTTGACGCGGGAAGTGGACGATGTCGGATGGGATGACGAGGCCTGCATTGCATATATTATGGCGCATAAAAGCTGATTTGGGAAGAAGGGGCTCAAGAAACTATTCGGCGTCGTTGAGGCACATCAGTGGTATATTCCACAGTGCGCGAGTATCTAAGTACGCTCGGTAGCTCAGATACTCCTTCTTGAGAAATAAAATCCCTCGTGTTAATCACTTCCCGCTTTGTTTCCTAGTGATGACGTGAATGTAGCCGCCCTGGACAGCAATGATCCAGGCTACACCTTCCGTTTCGCCCGCCTGTAATAATGTAGGCGGCTCCTCCCTCAGCCCCGCTGTCGAGTCTCGCTGCTCTTGCTAGCCGTACATACCTCGCCGTGAGACAGGCGACACAACAACACATGCTAGCATATTGACACTCCTGTTTCTTGAGCCGTGCTCCCTCAGCCACGTAATCATCTCCGCTCGGGCAGAATGCGAAGGTGCTCAGCAGCAGCTACAATCTTTTGCTATACTTGAGCACACGCTGAACAACCCATATTCATAAAACCCCCAACACTTTGTAGTATTGGAGTCTCAGCGCGATGAAGAGACGACTGGCAGCCGAGCCAAGACCTGAGGTTTCAACTGACAAGCAGGTCGGTGCAGACACAGCTCACGCTCTTGAAAGTCGCTGGAACAACTAGTGGGTGTCACCACACGGCCACGATCGCTCCCTTCCTAAGATCAGGAGGCAAGATTCTAGAATAAAGTTGGCAGCGTCAGCCATCAAGCTCATCACGTCAAGCGGCCACTTGAGTAAGAGATTCCTAGGCGTGTACAGTGGCATCAATTTGCTAATATGGTCAGCAACCGACAAGTCTCTGCTAGAAACTCCCGGATCTCCTCTGGGGCTATCGACCAACCCTGGAACAAGATCCATCCTAGCAACTGGCCTCGAGAAGATGTCGATGCTCATTCGCTCTCCGGTTGAGCCCACGGTGATCTGTCGTAGCAAGTCCAAGACTCGCCCTTCCCTACAGACCATCCGGCCCGGCCCCTCGGCAGTCTTCAGGCCCGAGACAAGCTCATCAGCTAGCCCCTTTAATTCGGGCACCCATTCGAGCAAGAAAAGCTCAGGAAATTTGCCGAACGACTCAACAGGCCAGACATCTCTCGACTCTTCCAAGTTCCAGGGCTCTCTAACAAGCAAGGGGATCTGTGCTCCCGACCCAGAGAGAAAGTTCCATCAAGGCAACAGCTCGGGGACAAGAATAAGCACACGCTCTAGTCCGGATAGTACACTAACGACAATCCAGGAAGTAGCTATCGATCCAGTCACTCCGAGCATCGTGACGGTCGAACGGACGGCCGCCGCTAAAATATACCTGGAAACCTACTTCAATGAAAAGCTCCAGACACCTGGCCCGCGGGACCTGCGCCTTCAGTTGCTTGAAGCGGAGCTGTACGCACGTGGTGGGAGCTTGGCAGCAACAGATGAGGTTGCCGTGCGGCGGAAGTTCTACCGCCGTGAGACCGAGCACCTACGAGAGATGCGAGCCATGAAGACGCGGAGCATCCGGTCGCTGCAAGTGGAGCGAGAGGGAGCGGCGGGCTGTCCTGTGGACGACTACGAGGTTGTCAAAGTTTTAGGTAAAGGGAGCTTTGGGGTGGTTAGGCTCGTGAGGGAAAAGCATACTCACAGAGACAGCGGATACGGAACAGACGGATGGTCGGACGTCGAGAAGAGGCAGGTTTACGCCATGAAGGTGATACGAAAGTCCGACATGATTCGGACGAGCCAAGAGGGCCACCTCAGAGCCGAAAGAGACCTCCTTGTCGCGTCCGAAGGGTCAAAATGGTAGGCAAGCCCTGGGAAGTACTTTCCTCATACATTGATAAAAAACTTTTGACACGAAAAATTATCTCACACGGCTGTCGGTAGGATTGTACCTCTCGTTGCCAGCTTCCAGGACACCGCAAACTTATACTTGCTGATGGAATATATGCCCGGAGGTGACTTTCTCGGCCTCCTAATCCGAGAGAACATACTCCAGGAGCCGGTAGCGCGCTTCTACGTTGCAGAAATGATCGTCTGCGTCGAGGCGACGCACGCGCTAAAGTGTATCCACCGCGATATCAAGCCAGACAACTTCCTCATCTCAGCGTCGGGGCACCTCAAGATCGGCGACTTCGGTCTAGCGTTCGACGGACACTGGGGCCACGATACAGCCTACTACAGCAGCCATCGTTACAGCTTGCTCGAGAAACTTGGTATCCAGGTTGATGGCGACAGGCAGGACCGCAGCGACAACCGCAGCACGCAAAAGTTAGCGAGCCTGAGCCAGGTGCAGGGCATAGAGAGGCACAATCGCAAGGACGCCGATGACGGCGGCGAGCCCTTGCTGAATTGGCGCAACCGCTGTGGCATCCGCACTTCGGCCCTGAGTGTTATCGGCACAAGCCAGTACATGGCACCAGAGGTGGTGGAGGGGAGAAAGTATGATGCCCGCTGCGACTGGTGGAGTATCGGCATCATACTGTACGAGTGTCTCTATGGCCACACCCCTTTCCTCGCCGAGGAAGGGCGCGCGACAACGAAGCAGAATATCCTGGTAAGTCAATAAAAGGCCCCAGAGGCGGGCCAAACTAAGCATTCCTGCCTAGAAACACAAAGAAAAGTTTGGATTCCCGGCTCGGCCACCTATATCTCACCGCTGCCAGCATCTGATGGCCTCACTCATCCAAGACCGAGAGACACGTCTGTGCTCGAAGCGTTATCGATTCAAGGATCTTTGTTCCGCATCGTCCTCCTCCAGCTCCAAGGAGGCAGCTGTAGCCGCGAGCAGCAACCCTAGCCCCGATAAAAAAGGACCGCGCGACTTCGCCGGCCGCTATGTGTTTCCATACGACGCCGAGGACATAAAGGCGCACAAGTGGTTCAAGGGAATCCCCTGGGACCGCCTGCATGAGGTCGAGCCTCCTCACATCCCCCAAATAAGAGCGCCAGACGACACGCACTATTTCGACGAGGAGGACGAAATCTCGGACTGGAGCGAGAGCCAGACGTCAGAGGCATCGTTTGACTATATAACGATGCCATCGCAAGCCCCAGTGGCGGTGTCTCATGGATACTCCCAGATGACATCTTCAGTTTCAAGGCCAGTATGGCAGCACCACCAGCAACCGCCGCAGCTTTTTACGACCCTGGCTAGCCAGGAGATACTGGGATCAGCAATGGGCGCCACCCGCGCTGACTTCCGGGCGCGGCAAAGGGAGCAAGAAGCGCGAGCAGCGCTTCGAGGGCTCCGGCGATCTATCCAGCGATGGGCGTTGGCGGCTATCGCGACCCCCTATGACACGCAACGCCTACACAACATAGACATACAGATTGAAAGCTTTCCCCAGCTGGCGGTGCACGAGAGAACCCTGCTCAAGCACTTTGTACGAATGTTTAGGAAGCGCGAGAAGAAAAGACCTCGTGACCGCCTCCTTAGAGATCGCAATACCCGAGGCGTCGCCATGGAGGTACGCAAGAAGACGGCTTTCTTAGGGTACACATGGCGCCGAATGAGACCTCTGCGGGACATCCTAGTATTACCTGACGAGGCCCAAGACGAGAATGAGGCGCCGGGGGTGGAGTTTTCAGAAGGTGAAGAGGGCGGGGGCGTAATTCATTGCAGCGGTGACACGGCGGTTGGGAGCGGAAGCAGCTGGGGTGGGCTTGACGGCGCTGGAGGAGGTGATGCATGTTACGACTACGGCCGCTTCGACTTCCCGGCCATGAGAGCGCTGTATCATCATCAAGCGCGGATGAGCTGGCAGTGAGCTGTAGAAGTGACGGGTTGCGGCGTCTTCACGACCGTGGCGACAGGATCGTGTGAGCTTCCGGATACAGATTGTGAAGGGATGCGAGTGCCATTCCTAGGATCATTGCTAGACGTTTTCTCTCCCCGAGCTGTACACTACCATCGGCCCAAGCAGCAATTAGACATTATGACCTTATTCTTCACCCCAAGCCGTAGTAGAGCCGAGATTCAGAAGGTCTAGCAGGAGGCATTGGGTCTTTATTAGGTCTGACGCAGCTCTCGCCGAATCATACTCGTCTGCGGCTCACCAGCCCGGATCGTCGCCCTCGCGCACCTCCTCGCCCGGTGCTGCACCGCCTGATGCCATAGCCTTCGCGTTCATGATCTCCCATTCAAACTCCTTGAGCGCCCTCAGCTCCCAGTTGAAGAACACCAACGAGATGAGCCCGTCCACCGTCCCCGTCGTGAGCACCAGACTGCTCACCAGCATGAGGATGAAGGCGACGAAGTTCGCCGGGCTGAACCACACAGCAATCCAGCACGCGATGGTCACCGCCACCGATACGAAGAAGTGTACCCCGCGCCAGAATTGCTGACTCCGTTCGCGAGCGACGTACCTGTAAGTGATGCGCAAAATCTCATCGTACGCCGACCCGGGCAGGCCACGGTCGTCGTCGTCGGTGGCGAAGGCGGCGAGCTGGGCGTCGAAATTCATGGGGCCCAGCAACTCGCTTCCTGTGGGGCTCTGGAGGTACGTGCCGTTGTGCAAGGCTTGCTGCTCGCCATCCTCGGTGCTGGCGTTCTCGCTGCTGCGCGTCTCGGGCTTCTCGCGGTTGGACGAAGCGGTGGCGGCAGACCGCCTGGCCGGATCATGCGAGTGAAACACCAGTGTGGCCTCGACAGCAAAATGGTCGCTGAGCGAGCACCCCAGCTTGGGATGGGGTTTGGTCATGCCCACCTTGGCGTGCTTGACCACCCATCCCTCGATGGGCACCCCGCGCAGGTCATGGTCGGCATGGCTCGGGGGACCACCGTAACTAGCAAAGACGTAGTCTATCCTCTTCCCCTGCGGATCGGGCCTGTCCGGCGGGATCTCAATCTTGGCCGCTCGCTTCTGGTCGGCCTTGCTCCAACGCCACGTGTTGAAGACACTGTCGGCCGTCGCCCCGTTCTCGACCAGGTTGAACTCGCCTGTCGGAACGGGGCGCCGCCGGGCGCGCTCAGGCGCCTGCAGCGAATTGCCTACCGAGCTGTCCGGGTGTAGCACGCGCCAGACATCCTTTACCGGCGCGTGGGCGGTGACGATGCGGTGAGCCAGGGAGAGGGGAATCATGTTGAAGTCCCCCAAACCGAGCACAAGATGGCCGCGCTCGGCCGCGCCGCGCATGAGCTTGGCCACCTCCCAGGATTGCGCGAGGTCGTGGCACAGGTAGGAATCCTTGGCCTGACCCTCCTCATACGGCGCATGGGTCTGCCGATTCATCGTCAGCGTAGATAAGGGGCGAGGAATCTCCCCAGCAGCAAGGAGCCGGCTGGGCTCACATGAGTATTAAAGACCTCGACCACGTCTCTGCTCCCGGGTCCGTAGCGGATCTTTGCGCAAGCCACTCCCTTTCCGACGTACCAGTCGCCGCGCCAGAAGGCCGTTGGCCGGCCGTTCAGGGGATACTTGAACATGGTGCTCTCCTCGATGGGCCATCTCGACAGAATAGCAAGGCCGCCGCCGAATGCAGCGCTATTATAGAACTTTCCATATGGGAGGATGAAGCGGGTTTCCCTACGCACACTCTGGTAGTCCTCTTGGGTGAAGCACTCCTGCAGAGCGACGATGTGGGGCTGGGGGTTGGCGGCGGCGAGCTGGCGGCCAATCTCGGTGATGCGCTCGTTGCGGAGCTTGGAGATGTACTTGATGCCCCAGACGTTGAGGCTTACCACGTTGATCTCGGTCGGCAGCTCCTCCATGGCGCGCTGGATCCGGAGGCCGACTTTTGGGGGGGCGGGGGGGGGGGGGGGGTAGATGAAATAAATTTAAGGGTAACAGCAGGGCGAAGGGTCGGAGAGAGACAGATGCGAGAGACAGATTCTTTGAGGGTTGGTGCAGTGAGGTGAAGAAGGGTTTTGGGGTAAGTCTTCTAGTGAGGATAAGGTGAGTGGCGGAGGTTGAGCAGATGACTTTTCAGGCTTGGTTGCTCTAGTAGTGTACGGCCCGAGGATTCCGACATGGACGTTCTGATCTTGTGGTCATGTTTTACAACGATTGTTCTTACAGTTCACCCAATCGTCGTGCTGGACTATACATTGGTCAAAAATAATAAGAGAAACAGAGGGGAAGGAAGAGAGGGGGAAAAAAAGGAAAAGGGGCGAAACGGGGTGATATATGGCGGGTTAGGGAGAGCTGTAACGACTCCGATATATTAAAGGATGCTGTGGTATAAGGGAAGGTAGTGTAGCAGTTCACGTATGAGCGTGTGGTCGCTGCGGCCTGGGAATTGCCGCCGCTCGAGGGTCGCAAAGGGTGTCGGCCAGAAAGTCCACGAAGGGAAGCTGCGCTGGACCCCGTCTTATGCAAACACGCGTTCAAGAGTGAATGACCAGTGGCGGGGCCGGCCTCGAACCCCGATTCCTCGGTGCATTGGCAGAGCTTGGTCCCTTGTAATCTCGTCTCACGAGGCCAACCCTGCGTCGCGACCATTGGCCAATCCAGCCCCACCTCCAAAGTTCCCTAGCGCGCCTTTCAGGCTCGATCGTCACAAGCTTTCTGGGTTCTTCAGCCTTGCGGATGCACTCACCCCAAACTCAGAATTTCAACCCCCCCAACCGCAGGGGTCCCGCCGCCGTCCAGGCTCAACCACAAACCACCGCGAACACAGGCCGCGCCATGTCCGAGCTTGACTCCAAGAGCGGTGGCGTACCTGCTGCTGGACCCCCTTCCAAGCGCCGGAGGGTGGCGGACGGCAGCTCCGACTCCACGCCACGGTATTCGTCGCCCGACGACCATGCACGAGACGAGCAGCCCGATGGAGGCCGTAATGCTGCCGAGCTTCCGAACCGGAGCCTCTCCATACGGCGGGGTCGCCCTCCCACGCGATCGCTGAGCCGAAGCCCGAGCAGGGCCAGGGAGGACGAGGAGAAGAGCAAGCGGTACAGCTCCAGGACACCAAGCTCCCGCTCCAGATCGCGATCGGGCTCCTCCCGCGCCCGCCCCCGCTCCTACAGCCGCTCTCGATCGAGGTCAAGATCGCGCCTAGGGTCCGACTCGCCCTCCCCTTCCCCGTCCCGATCCCGCTCGCGTTCCCGATTGCACACGCGCCAGCCCAGCGCCAGCTCCTCTGCGACCTCGTCGAGGCGCCGCCTCTCGCCCTCCACCTCCCAGCAGCCTCCCGAGTTCCACCAGCCGGCCAAGCCACAATATCAACAGCGGCTAGAGTTGAAAGGCCACGCCGCCGCGGTTAGCCAGGTCCGCATCTCCCCCGACGGACGCTGGATCGCCTCGGCCTCGGCCGACGGCACCGCCAGGGTCTGGGACGCCGCGACCGGAGCCCATCTCGACACGCTGGTCGGCCACATGGCCGGCGTGTCGTGCGTAGCGTGGTCGCCTGACAGCGATATTCTGGCCACTGGGTCGGACGACAAGGCGATCCGTCTGTGGGATCGCGTGACCGCCAGCCCCGCCCACGCCGTCAGTCAAAATGGCGAGCACTTGGTTCCTGTCCGCGGTACCCTCTCGTCCCGCGGCGGGCGCACGGGGCGGGCGCCGTTGCTCGGCCACCACAACTACGTCTACTGCCTTGCTTTCTCGCCCAAGGGCAACATCCTTGCGAGCGGAAGCTACGACGAGGCCGTTTTCTTGTGGGACGTGCGCGCAGGCCGGCAGATGCGAAGCCTCCCAGCGCACAGCGACCCCGTGCGCGGTCTTGACTTTTGCAAGGACGGAACCCTGGTTGCGAGCTGCTCTACGGACGGGCTGATGTATGTCGAACAAACCCTCACCCCCCCCTCCTCATGTGCGTCCCTTTGTCTAACGAATGGGCCCAACAGCCGAATCTGGGACACCTCGACTGGGCAATGCCTCCGGACGCTGGTCCACGAAGACAACCCCGGCGTTAGCAACGTCTGCTTCAGCCCCAACGGCCGCTACGTGCTCGCGTTCAACCTCGACAACTTCATCCGGCTGTGGGACTATGTATCCGGCTCCGTCAAGAAGACATACCAAGGCCACGAGAACAGCGACTTCTCCATCGGCGGCGCTTTTGGCTCGCTCGACACCGGATGGGGTGGGACCTCGGCCTTTATCGCTTCGGCCAGCGAGGACGGCGACATCGTCATGTGGGACGTGAAAAGCAAGCAGATCGTGCAGCGGGTCCCCAAGGTGCACGAAGGTGTGTGTTTCTGGGTGGACATCCACGGCAATACCTTGGTGAGTGCTGGACAGGACGGTGTCATCAAGGTATTCAGACAGAGGGGGAACATAGCGGCTAGGCTCGAGGAAGCTGCGAACGGCACGACCATGGCCGACCATGGCTCGACGAATGGCCTCAAGGATGAGAGCGTGACGCCGTACCCTTCAGTAGCGGACGGCGCAACGCCTATTAAGCAGGAGCACGGGGGAGATCAGTCATGAGTAATGGCGTTCGTGGAAGGGATAAAGCATAGGAACCGCTATGACGGCCCATAGGCTATGCAGGATACCCACGCAATGTTAATGCTCTACCAACACGACGTGTGCAGGCGGTTTAAAGGCATTCTGTTTTCTTTTGGATTTTGGTCTGTCGGCTAGCTCACCACCCAAACACTTTTCGTGAGGTCGGACCTGCTAGAGAAGCCCCAGTCTTGGGGACGCGGTGCCTGGGCTAGCAACACTGGCATGTGGGCGATGATGCACATCACAGAGAAAGTCCCCCCCTTGCCCAGCTGTTTGTTGCGCAGCCGTCGGGGCCGGGACGCGACGCGATCCACCCCCGGAATTGCTTTATCAAGCATTGCCTCCTTGGCCAGACATGGACCCATCTGCTCAGATTCAGTTCGGGTCGGTTAGAAGGCGTGGTTCCGCTTTCCCCAGCGTGAAACCTTGCCATTCCAACCCCCGCCTCGGGACCGAAACCCCGCCCTGGTCGATGTGCTCTCGAGGTGCTGAAGGGCTGCACCAATCATGCCTTCTTCGATTCGATGACGTCGACGTCCAGCGCTTCCATGACCTCAAGCACGAGCGCGAGGCTTTCGAGGAACGAGTTGACCGACACACGGAGCATGCGGTTCGTTGTGGCCGAGTATCTCACGCGCAAGACGGTTTCTCCACCATCTGCGGCCGCGCCGGACGCGTCGTTGGCTGTGACGGTGCTCAGCGCGCGCTGCACCAGTGGCGACAGCTCCTGGTCGACCTGGAGGGCCCTAAGCGCGACAGAGGCGAGGCGAGCGTCGGGGAAGGGAACATCGAGGGTCCTGTGAGCGTTGTTGGGTTAGTAGCAGATACAAAAGAGACATCAGACAGCTACGAGAGCGGGGTATGCGACGATACGCACAGGGAGCAGGGAAACTGCGTCCCTATAAAGGCTGCCATGACGGCTGAAGATCACGGTGGCAGTCGGGCTCGGGACTCGACGTATGCGCCTGGCCCCTCTTTGCCATGACCCAAAATCTTTCGGAGGCCGTTGGGATGCAGCGGGGCTCAGCTGCTCTTATCGGAGCAGCAGAGGGCAAGCTGCATAGATAAGGAGACGAAGCGTTCCAATTATGTCAGCCAAGCGGTTGCCTGGTGAACGAAATAAATGGGCCCCATACCCTGGCCAGGAAGCATGCACGGGCAACAACACTTGATGTTTTGGGTTGGAAGGCGAAATAAAATCCTCCTGCACACATGCTCTCCTTCCCATTACATGTTTTGTCACAACACATTCCCCTCCCCCCTCTCTCTCCGACCTCATCGTCCGCTCGCCACCTTCTTCTCTCCCATAGCTGCTTCGCATCCGTCGGTCGCGTCCCTCGAGGCTCGTGCAATTCATCTCCTAAACAATAGCTTATGCAAATTGGCTGGCGCCTGCGGAAAAGTGACGTCCGGCCTCGTCGGCGAGCCATTGATCTACAAGACCGCGCAGATCCTCGCAGGTCGCCCACGCAAACCTTCCAGCTGACGTAAAAGCACTCTCCCAGTGTGCAGCTGAGGAGAGCAATCGCCTCGCCCCTTCGTCTCGACGCCATCACCAGAGACCGCCCAGTCCGCGCGCGGCACAACAACGGCATGCCGCCCTCCTCCCGGAACCCCAACCTGGGGCAGGTAATTGAATACATTGGCGGTACGTGGCACTCCTCTTCCAGAACTCTGCAAGTGTTTGGCTTTGAATGCTAGCAACGCACTGCTTGGGCCTGCGGCTAATGACCCCTAGACCGCCTCTACCTCGCATCATACGTAAACCCTCCCACCGCTGAGACTCACTTCCCGTACCCTGAGACCACTCCCCGATCACCCACCAAACGGTCGCAACGAGCAGTCGACGGCGCTACTCCGGTCCCGAGCTCAAAGATTCCCTACTACTTCACTGTTGACGATACCCTCCTCTACAACGCCTTCCACCACGACTTTGGCCCGCTCCATATCGGCCACCTGTACCGATTTGCCATTCAATTCCACGAGATTCTCGGTGCAAAGGAGAACAAGGACAGGCCCGTCGTGTTCTGGAGCCGGGCAGACCCAAGAAGTGAGTTCTTTCTGCACCTCGTGTACATCCGCCGAGACGAGTCTATCTGGCGCTCTTCGCTAACCTCACATGCCCCTTAGGTCGTGCAAATGCCGCTTGCTTGCTAGCATGCTACATGGTCCTCATCCAGTCCTGGCCGCCGCACCTTGCGCTTGCCCCCATCGCACAGGTCGATCCTCCATTGATGCCATTTCGGGATGCCGGTTATAGTCAGGCAGACTATGGCATCACAGTGCAGGATGTCGTATACGGGATCTGGAAGGCCAAGGAGGAGGGATGCTGCGTCCTCGAGACGTTCGATCTCGACGAGTACGAGCGATACGAGAGGGTAGAGCAAGGCGACTTCAACTGGATCACCCAGGACTTCCTCGCGTTCGCGTCGCCTCAGCACACACCCGTGGCCCGCATCTCAGAGACCTCGGAGCAGTGGGCGACAGTGCCCAAGACACTCGCTGCCGTCGATGCTCACCCTACCCTGCCACAGCCGTTCAAGAACGTGCTCAAGCACTTCTCCGACAGGAACATCGGACTGGTGGTACGGCTTAACTCGGAGCTTTACTCGCCTTCCTACTTTGAGGCTCTCGGCATTAAGCACGTCGACATGATTTTCGAGGATGGAACCTGCCCGCCTCTGTCCACAGTCCGAAAATTCATCCGCCTGGCCCACGACATGATCACGGTGAAGAAGAAGGGCATTGCGGTCCACTGCAAGGCTGGCCTTGGTCGCACCGGATGCCTGATCGGCGCCTACCTCATCTACCGCCACGGCTTCACCGCGGACGAGATCATCTCGTACATGCGCTTCATGCGCCCGGGTATGGTCGTCGGGCCCCAGCAGCACTGGTTGCACATCAACCAAGGCGTCTTCCGCGAGTGGTGGGTGGAGGAACGCATCGAGCGCAAGCTGCGCAAGGAGGCCGCGCTCGCTGCCGCCAACGGCAACCCGCTGCCCAGCACTCCCATCCGCGCCATGCAGAAGGCGAGCCTGGGACGCAGCACGAGCAAGAGTGGTACCTCGACACCGCCGAACCGGGGAGCCAACAGGACGCCGCTGAGCGAGATGGACCAAGACCGCGGCCGTGATAACACCGTCGGCGTGCAGGAGGACTATCTCCCGGCGCCCACCCCTGGCCAGCCGCGCAAAGCGCAGCGCTCGGAACGCCATCACCCCTACAGCCGCAACGGCAGCTCGGTGCAGCACACCGCCGTCGCAGAGGAGGCGGGCGTCGAGACGCAGACCGAGATCATCAGCGAGAAACGTAACAGCCAGAACGGCGAGTCGGATGAGGAGTGGCACCTTCGCATGCGCGTCCAGCGCTCGTCTGCGTCCCCCGAGCACCGCCGTGACCGTTCAGTAAGCCACCACATGACGACCACGACCACCACGACCACCAGGTACGAGGTGATCAACAACGATGCATCGAACGACATCGAAAACATTGGCAGCGCCGTCGGGCGCTCCGTCAAGGACCATGCTCAGCGAGCTAGCTCCGCGTCGGGCGTTCTGACTAAGGTGCGAGGAACTACAGGCAGCGTCAAGCGCGGCCATGGCGCAACCGGCACGGGTGCGACCCGCGAGGCCGGCGTGCGCAAGACGAGCGGCCGAGTGGGCAGCGTGAGCGGCGTCACCACGAGCGCTGCCGCTGCTGCGAGGAAGATCAGCGGCATCTAAAGGCGAGGGAGGTAGAGAGAACCTCTCGGAAGCTAGTGGACCGGCCCAGCGACGGGGGCCTGTCGCGTGACATCTAAAGCATAGCACACAGCTGTATACTCCCCGACCATGGCCATGTTAACGAGTTTTACGACGACACGAGTGTCACTACTACATCATGCCCGCTCGGCGTTCTTGAGTGTTTGGGACACGAAAAGGGAAGGACGGGGACCGCCACGACATGGGAAGAGTCGGCTGCGTTTCAGGCATCCTTTGATTCCTCGATTTGACGAGCGACTGGCACTGCAAGCATCCATGATTTCATCATCATCCATCATCGGTATCATCCATCACCGTATTCTACCGGCATGCCGCGCCTCGTATGCGAAGCGCGCGCTGTTGGTGGAGCAAGAGGCGCAACTTGCGAGCTGGCTGGCACAGGCGTTTTGGGGGAAAGGTGGGAAGGGCTTCTGTTGTAATTTTGCGCGCATCCTGCTATTGTCTTTTTATTACTTTCTGTTATAAATGGGAGAAGCAACAGCAGATGGTTGGAGAGAGACTCTGTGTGTGTGCGCGCGCGCGTGTGTGTTTGCGTTTGCGACCGAGCCGAGCTAGGAAATCAGTCGTCGGCCATAGTGGAGGAAACGGCCAGGCAGGCGCCGGAGCCCTTGAGCTTCCCGCCCGGCCTCTTTGATGATTGTATTTTTTCCTAGTTCATCCTTTGGTTGTGCAGTAATACGATGTGATTGTCCAAACGGCGAGGTACACAGCCTGTGATCTTGATGGGTTAGGTATGAGAAATACGGGACCCTGAATAACGTTGCCCGTTAAGGTGTCTTTTCTGCCACAGGGGCAGGCCGAGAGAACTGTCGAGCCCCTGAACCGGCGCTCCATGTGCATGCCATCATCGCCCTTGCCCGCAGCAAGCCCTCAGCTCATATCGAGAGGCAGCCGGTAGTCATTGATAGCAGGCAGCAAAGCAGCTGGCTATACGCATGGCATGAGCAATAAGGGGTCCGATTGGACTGGAGTACCGATTACTACGGAAAGCCGCTGACATCTTTGACGCTTCGCATACCAAAGCGGTTCGACCTTCTCGTAACTCTGACCCCCTCAGCCAGGGGCTCGAGGAGGCGCAATTTCCGATTATAGTCGGTCCGTAGAGTCGACAATGTCACATAGTATGCGCAGTGGCGGGAGAAGGCGATAGCAAAAGGTAGGGGAAGACGATGCCGGGAAAGAGGGGAGGCAGGGGGGGGGGGAGGGGGGGCGACGATCGGGCACATGCGCCGAACTGTACAGCCTCTTACGACCAATGCAAGCCATGTCGGCTCCCGGACTGTTGGGACCAAGTCCTCGGCGGGGGTGGGGCTTAGGATGAAAACAGTTCACATCTCGGACATATCCGTGGTAGGTGCATGGCGTCATGTGACGAGGGAGAACCCGAAGAAGACAGACCGTCGTTGGTGCAAAAGAAGTAGGCTGTGCTGGAACAAGAGCACGACGGAAGCAACGACACCAGTGAATATCGCCAGGGTGTACCGGGACATTGGCCTAGGATGCATGCATGCCTGGTCGATTAGCGGGAAGCCTCACCTGAAAAAGGACAAACAGGGCAGAAAGCAGGGTGAAGGAGTCGTTTGCTCGTTAAGCGCAATAATGCTTCATAACTTTGCGAAGCGCTATTCCTGCGGCTGTTCTGAGAGATGCAGCAGGTCCCGCTCGCATGCCCTGGCCAGAGGAACAGGAGCCGGCCTCGGCCAAGGCTGGCGGCTGCTAGATCGGGTCCCGGCCAGCAGGACTCACACTAAGCGCCGAAGGAGTATACTATTTAACCCACAGGCGTGGACCAACGTGTCTACGCTATTGAGAGATGTAAGCGATGCTGCAGACGTCCTTCAGCCGGTGGTTCAGCGCCAACTAAGTAATGCCCTTTGAGCATGCACTACACACCAACGTACGGGTCATTGGCCAACTGTCCGTGTCAGAACCTTTTATCTCGGCAAATACTTGCAGGCATAGGTCCGAGAGGAGCAGTTATCTTGGTGGGCACTGCTTCAGCCCTTCTTTTCGCCAACAAGCTGCGGTAGGGGTCATGTCAGGCTGGAAGTGTTATTAATCGGGAATGCCTAGCCGGACATCAGCCAACCACAGCGTTGGTGCTCGTCCTGGGAGACAGTGTTTCGACTCTAACCGATTTTGTATAGCGGGGATCCTAAGCTTGGAAGGGGGGGAGGGAGGGTAAGGGCAGTCCAGGGATAGGCTCATTGCTGAAGTAGCTTAAGGGGCAGGCTACTCATTCCCAGGCTGGGAGCAATCATGAGGATATCATTACCAAGGCTACGCAAACGACTGTGTTCGTGAGCCTTAGCGGTTCGCCCCCAAAAGTCATCGTCGCAACTCCAGCCCTATCGACCGGTGTAAAAGGTTAGCTGGGGTTTGCGTAACAAGAAAATAATAAGCGGCGGTTGCACAAGCCGGCCCTACGTCAGCCAAAGGGTAGCGGGGGTGCCACACATGGTATGGGGAATAGGATATTGTATGTCGCTCGAGGGATGTATGTCGCTCGATGTAAAGCTGATTCTTGTTGGCCGTATTCGCAGCCATCCTTTCCCTCCCACTGCAGCTTGTGAAGGACCTTGCTCAGCTCAATGGGCAGGGTCGATCATGCTTCTTGCATTGAAGCCCAACATCTCATCCAGTTTTGGGGGGCCGAGGGGGCGAGAGGGATGAGCGGGATAGTATGCGAAGGCCGTGATAAGAGGACAGGGGCGGCAGAGAAGCTCAAGGGACACCGGGAACAAGATGAGCGCCGTTGGGATGACCAAGCATTTCCTTGAGGCGAAGTCATCCATCCCCTCAATGATCATTCTGCTCGCCCCCCTGCTACACTTCGATGTAGAGCATACTCCAGGGTTGCCAAAAATAACACCCACGCTATCGTGATCCATCACTTGACGTAGCGAGACTGCGTGAGCTCCGCGTCTGTTCGAATCTGATTGGGTGCTGTGGCCGTCTTCACGGGGCGACCGTCGTCGTCTAGGGCCCGGCGAGGTGCAGAATGAATAGGAGGCCCCTGATTTTCGCGGGCGGCATCGCTGAGAAGGCAGACGGCGGGAGGAGCGACGATGAAAATCATGGGAGTGGGGGGGCCCGTTCCAGAGGCCAAGTGCGGTTTCTGTGGCACAGCGCCTCACAAAGGGCGGGCTCTGTCGGGTCAATCGCCGCACGAAGGGGTGCGGGATTTGCCCTGGGGGGAGGGACTTCGTAAGATGCTTGCTAGTTTGGTGCCTCCGTGGCCGCAAGAACCAGGCCGCAGAGGCGGCGGCCGGAAGGGGCGGCCAGAAAGGGCGGCCAGGTTTCCTTTATACTTCGGCCAAAATACGTCGACGGTGCAAGGCAGATCCGAGAGGTGGAAGGGCGAGGGCAGCCGAGATCTTTTAGGAAAGTGGGGCTAGCCATACCTCTGCCTTCTGTTCGTGGTCTAGCCAACCAGGTGCTCCGATTCACTGTGGCTATGAGTCGCCATGCGTCTGAGGCTGTTGCTCCTTCCAACGCTCCCAAGGGCTACCCATCATATGTTTCCCAATCTGGCAGGATACAAGCATCTTGGGAACGAGCCATCCACCAGCACGTCCTCGACTTTTGTCTACCGTACGTGCCTCTAGGCAACGTGGCCAAGATCCAGAACCCTCCATCATCCCTTCTCAGGCCTCCCGGAGAGGTGTGGCTTCGGAGCAACTACCTGCACGGTCAGACATTTTGCAGTGCTAGACTCATGGAGATCCCAGATGCCTGATAGCGGGTCTGGAAGGGTCCTTCAATCACCGAGGAGCCACTGCTCTTCAGCCTCGACTATCCTTGGCTAACGAGGCTCAAAGACGGTGGGACAGCCGTTGCCGATGTCTTCGATTGGTTTTCAGCCAAACCTCCCTGGTGTCCGGACGGCTTCCACGCCGAACCATTGGGTACCAACGCCCAAACCTCCTTTCCGAAGACTCCGATGTGCTTTTGATGCTTCTTCTGGGCAGTAGTATCTGGGCCTATCATATTTTGCGACGGTTTCTTGTCCACGAGACCACGCTTCTCCGCTTCTTTCCCCCTCCCCGCCCCGGGCAACGGGAGTTGCCTTGGTCCGTTTAGATGTCGGCCATACCCGTCCTGATCAGACCTCCCCCAGTCGTCGGTGTCCTAGCTTGGCCATGCTCCCCATAGACGCAGTCTCCTATTTCACATGCCCCCTCTCCTAGCTTGTGCATCCCTGAGTACCCCTTTACCCCGGGCAGTAGATTGAGGCAGAAGCGCCTCTCCTCAGCGAGACCCCAGCCCTACCCCGGCAAGGCGCTCAGGTTGCGGCTCGAAAGAAGCCACCCAAGCGGCCGTAGCCTTCCACAGGATCCTGTGCTCCTTCACGAGGCCGCTTCTTCTGCCTCAGGCCTGGATCTAACATCCTGCCACCCCACCAGCGAAAGCCAGGCTAGCCATAGCACCGTGGCTTGTTTGCTATGACTCCCTCCCTTTTGTTATATCCGCCTCCCTATATTAGACGAAAGCTATTTCTCTCCCGCCGCACCCAGGCAAACACTCATCTCGAGCTCGACTTGCTCCACTGTCCCATCCTCCACCTCCATGTCTGTTTCTCCTACCACTGGCATGAGCAGGTTGTGCGTGAGCATGCCGCCCACTACCAGGTCCCAGGTGCCAGTGCCGTCTCCAGGCGCGGCGTCCTTCTTTGAAGAAGATAGCTCTGTGGTGCGCCTTCCTTCGATGCTCAAGTACAACATCTCGAACATCAGTGAGAAGGCCCAGGACATCGTGCGCGCCCTACGCCAAAAGACACCCTTTGAAGACCGTGAAGACCCCCCCGAGCTCGTTCTCAGAACCTGCAGGGAGTACCGAGGACAAGACGACTGGTACTACACATTCCAGATCCTCGAAGTAGTACCCTACTCGATCCGAATCGGATCTCCCGATAGCCAGGGCTACGCAACCCCCAAGTGCCATGGCCCTCACGCAGACGACCACCATAAGGATGAGAGGCGACCAGACAGCAAGGCGAAGTCCAAAGCGACCGAGCGCCAGCTTCCTTGCAAGCACATGGTCTTCTTGATGGATTCGCTTAGCAAACATGCCCTCTACGACCACCACCCAGACGAGGAGCTCACGATGATGGAAGGAGGATCGGCCGCCGAGCTTGGCGATCCCTTCGAACAGATATCCAAAATCCGGCTCGACGTACTCGCCGATGCCTGTCACTGTGACACGACTCTTCCTGACGGCGAAACAGTCACGGCTGAGAGTCGCACCCTGGAGGCTCAAGAGATACTCGCTTTAATAGCAGGCACAACCCTCCGCGATGTTCAAGACAGACTGCATAACTCCTACGACAGCAGTCGGCTCATCTACCGCGGCGACCCTCTGACCACGTTGTACTCGCTTCTTCTCGCGTCCCACCACCTCACCGCTCTCGTTCGCTCCCAACTCGAGCCATCAGACCCTCCACTAGACCCTTTCCTCGCTCTCCAACGAAGAGTGGATCGCACTATATCAGAGCTCGACTCTTATTCTAGGTCGGTCACGGACGAGACTCAAGTCGAGTCACGCTACATGGAAGGCGGAGAGGTCAAGCACCCACTGGATCCTAGCAGCCCGAATGTTGCCTGGGCTGCGAGTGAGATACAACATTGTGTGCAACATATCGAGGCACTTGTCTCGCGAGGAATGGTCCCCCTAGCTGACTGGGAGCGAGACTCAGCAGTGAAGTCACTCCTCCGCATCCTCCGTGCCGTCGTTGACCACAACCGAGATTCTTTCCCGGGTTACACCAACAGAGAAATTTCCAAGGATGATAGGAACCTCTATGCCCGCCTGATTGGAAATCACGACAACGAGTTTGTCTACTCTGCCCTCAGTTTCCTGGAAGACCACACGGACTATATCGACGACCTCGAGTTCATCATGCAGACTATTGAGGACCTCGACTATGGGTCAAAAGTGAGCTACAATAATAAGATGAGGGGCCTCATTGCACGCATGCGGAGCAATGTATCGAGGCGCCCAAGCCACTCCTTCACAACCCCTTTTTCCAATGTCAAGGATGTACCAACTCTTGTCCTCCCACCAAGAGAATCTCCGGGAGGATCACCAGAGGCATCCCAGGCCACCGATACAGCTACCACACCGTCGAGACGGGCCGGGCGCACAAGTGGTTATCTAGGCCGCAGCGGGAGGGCTACAAGCTCAAACAGAGCCGGTTCGAAGCGGACCGGCTCCGGGGCTGGAGACAGAGACTCTAAACGAGCAAAATGACGGCAATGCTTCTTTTCTATAGCCCATTAACCGTGTCCGGTAACCCCTATTTCATGCCACAGCCATTTTAGACTAAACACCGGATGGACTGGATCACTCCTATTGGTCAAACTGGTACTTGTCCGGTATTCACTTCTTGATCTAGCATGCTTTCTCACGTTCCTTAATACTAGTCTCTTGGTTGGTTAACCCCTTGCTCTGGCAGCAGAAGGGGAGGTTCCATAAATTTCAAACTCGACTCTCCTTTGAGCCCTGGCCTTGTCCTTCCTCGACCCAAGTTGTCGGAATGCGCTCTGACGACCCGGCCCAAGAATTAGACAGATACAAAGAAGCAATATAAGCCGCCGTTTGCCAAAGCTGAAGCATGCTACAGAAGCAGCACACGATACACAGAGCCCGCCAAATGTCATCTTAAGTAATTATCAAGAACATGTAGAGCCACGGTCCTCGCCGTGCTCGGCATACCATGTCCAACATAGGTGCCAGTCCTTGTTAGAAACGAGACGACAACCTTGCGTCTACTAGCCTCGCAATTTGGTTCGTGAGGACTTGTCCTACCTGTATTCTAGCATCCAGAGGAGACTATTGATGTTGTATATGCCACGGGCCTCAAGTGGCCTTTAGCAATGAGCCAAATCGATGCACAACAGCTTGGGCTACTGACAGACCGCAGAGAGGCAGTCTTCCTACCGGAGGCTGCGGCTCCGGTACTACCTCGAGATCTGGACCAAGGCAGCCCTGATTTGTACTTGTTAGTCTATCCTATTTCTGGCTCTGGTGGCTTTGACGATGTCTAGACGTGATACCCTTAGGCAATGGTTTCGATGGTTGATAGCCCTCCGAACGAGCATCGGCCATGTCCTGTGATCTAGGACACATGTATTCTCACCTAGGGGACTCCGGAAGCCTCCACTCAGCGCGGACATCATCGCCTGCATCTTGTACATGCTAGTAAAAGCTCTCTCTCTTGTAGCTACCCTGGCCCAGCTAACGGTAGCCGAGCTTGAGGAGGCATGACACCAAGACAATAGTTGCCCTAATAGTTGCCCTAATTGTTGCCCTAGACATACTTTTTCTACAATGGACAGGTCTGCCCTGTCCGACACCGTGTGTCGGCCTCGACCAATTTTCGATCGCCAGATCCCAGGGGCCGACTTCCCCAGCTGCTCTGTGTTGCTCTCAATGTCAGGGAGGCTAGCCACGCGGCTCGCCGGCTCTGGCTAGTAGTCGAAGCAGGCCAAATTATCTGAGAGGCAAGCCCCGCCTCCACGTGGTAGCGTGTCTAAATGTCGTATTGCACTGGGAAGATGCATTAGCAACAACCGCCGCTGCCGAAACGAGTAATTATCGGCACTAGCAAATTGTCTAAGTAGAGCTGAAGTTTGGCTAGTAGCGACAGATCCAAGAGTGACAGCTATGAATCCCTCGGGGTTAGTCTCGCTAGCTCGGGCGAAGGACCGGCTGGGACCAACTACGGCTCTCCACATGCACAAACATGGACAGTTGTAATCATGGGGCGCTGCCAAGCACAACCGTAAGCGAGAAAGTCTCACGCCAGACGTAAAGCAAGACCTTGACGTTACGTAGAGACCAACCCGCTCGGCCGCGTACCCTCTCAAGAGCGCGGCAAGGCGTCGGTTGGGGAGTGGGCACGGCCGAGAGGAGAGAGAGATCCTATGTATTGAGCCAAAAAAAACAACCCTCCCATCGTCGATGTCTCGCTGCATGCATATACCGGGGTAGCGCAAAGATTCCAAGCTGCGAGGTGGGAGGGGAAGGGGCGGGGAGTATATCCCGGTATTTCCGTGGATCCTTGCCATTCCCTCCGAGGGGAGTTCCACTGGCGGCGGAAGGGTTCATGGACGACAGAATGATACTACTCTCTCCTTGGATGGTCGGCCGCCAGGAGGTGGTATTGGGTGGCTGCGCTGCTGGTTTATCACGCTGAAAACCCGTCGAGGAAGGAGGCGAGAGAGTCAACAGCAGCGACGGCGGCAGTAGCAGAGCTCGTCGAGACGATGATCCTCTCCTCTTTAGACCCCAAGTACCGACCGGTGCCTACGTGGAGCGGTGTAACAAGGCCAATGCGAAACGAGCCTTCGGCGGGGGCAGCGGCATCTGCGCTCGGCCAAAGCTGGCACTTGGTCGAGTCAAGGGCTTGCATATCGGCACGCCTCCGAGCACGGAGGCAGCAGTCGGGGAAGATGGACAGGCCAGAGTGGCGAGACAGACTGTGGTTAGCTGGAGGGAAGGGGTCTTGGGTCAGAAGCAAACATGAAGTGCAAGTCCCGTCAGCCACAGGACCAGACCCTGCGGATCGACGGGCAGACGCTGCATGTAGCGGTGATGATGCGCCAGTGCGGTACAAGCAAGGATTTACTAGGTGCCAAAAGCCGCAAAAGCACCAAGAAGGGGGGGCTAGGCGCCAAGAGTAAGACAGGGAGCGCTGGGTCGGGGTTGGAGGGGTCTTGAGGGGTTTGAGTGGCTGGGGAGGGGAGGGGGCCGAGATGTTGAGATGGCCTTGATGTGATACACGCTGGCTCGACTGCTCACACGACTGCCGCTAGGGAGCGCTGTCCCGTTATCGGTACCGCAATATGGTCCTATCTGGTACCGTATCCCATTCTCTTTGGAAGTGCCACGTACGGGTGCTTCGATTACTCTTTGATTTTTGGCGAGCCCGCGCTAGCACGCCGTTGGGGTCGCGCCGGCTGTCGGGAGCAAGAGGATATGCACCTAGTGGTGCTGGTCTGGGGAGGTGGTCTGGTGAGGTGATTTGGGGCAGAGGGGCACAGAGTGGCAGCTCGCGCACCTCGGGCCTCTTCGATTCAAGAGGTGCGGAAAGGGAGCCGGCGACAGCTAGCCGGGTTAATCCCTAGGGCCGGCAGGGCTGGGTGGGAGGAGTCTTGAATAGGTACCTACTGTAAGGTAGTAAGGTAGCAAAGTATGCAAGGTAGCATGGTAATTAGTAGATACATCCCTTGGGTGGACACGTGCGTTTGGCAAATGCAGCGCCCGAGGAGCCGCCATCGTTTCCTGACATCGACTGGATGGAAGAATGCACGACAGACCCGGAAGTGTGGGGAGGAAAGTGGCTCCCGACTCAGCTTGTAGCACTTATTACCCTTACCTTACGTATTGGCTTGCAGTGCCTAGGTACCTACCTATCTAGGTGCCAATTCTTCAGGTCGCCTTCGCCTCTGATCAGCCTTATAGTAGAGAGCGAGGATTGCCCTGGTTGGCTCAGGTCGAGCGCGACCAGACGGCGTCCTGCTTGGGAGCACGCGAGCCTAGCTCCTGCCACTTTCTTGGCAGGCATGGAAAGGGGCATGGATTAGGCAGTAGCCATAGTGGGGGCTTTCTGGTCCGAGCGCTTTCCAGCTCTGGTCCCACACTCTATTTTAACGACGGGACCACCTCTCAGCATCATCCGTCTGCTTTGTAAAGTACGAGGTGCGCGCGCGGCGAGCCACTCTCGGCCGGCATCGCTTAAGCGTATTGGCATACTGTATCCCTCATGCTCTTTCTCATTCCCTTATCTTATCCTTCTGTAAGGGGAGCCGCTGTCACCGGGGGGGGGAGGGGGGCTCAGCCTTGCTCGTAACGGGGGTTAAGGGAGAGAAGAGAGGAAGAGGGGAGGGGGAGGTGGGGGCAAAAGAAAAGAGAGGAGAGCGCCTCTGGAGCCAGGCTTCATTGCCTGTAAGTCGTGGCGACGGCGTCGAGACCCTTGCGGTCCTTCCGTCCTTTCCCCCCCCTCCACAAACGTCGTTGCGAGCTCTTCCTCGGAAAACCCCGCTCTGGGTGGAGAGGCTATGGAGTCTTGGTAGATGAGGGGCGGAGAAAGGCAGTTGGGACCTTGCCCAATGCAATCAGACTTGCAGCTCCTGGTCGGACTGGCCACGCACGTCGTGCATGGCCTTGCATGGCCTGCAAAGCTGCTCTAGACCCGCAGTTTAAGCTGGCCAGTTCCCCCCGGGCGCGGCGCCAAGACTGGCAAGAGGTAAGAGAGCGTCCATGGATCGCACAATGGCTCCATCGTCGCGAGAAGTCGCCAGTTTGAGCCTCTACCACCCTTACCTCCCCCCCCCCCCCTTTCGAGGCCTCAGTTGGCCACGAGGTCCTGTCATGAAATCAATATGCTCCACAGGCCGGTACTAATGCTAATCATATCCGCCGCGTGCGGAGCCCAAGTTTGCTAGATATAGATGCACTCATTGTTGCTCCGTTGCCCCGTTGCCCCGTTGCCCCGTTGCCCCGTTGCCCCGTTGCCCCTCCGAGACCATGCCGTAGACAGCACGGTACTTAGGGATGCGAGATGACACAGGCTTACAGGAAACATCCCAGACGGGTCCTTCACCGCCCATACCCCCAATAGAACACAATCGCTAACACGGGCTCCTCGGCGGAATTAATCAGCCTTTGGCCTCCCTGCAGCAAACAGTCCCCACGGCGGCTCAAGTCGGCCTTTGCGATGAGAAGATCCCACCGGAGCTGAACAGACACATTTGCGTCATTCGAAAGGAAGAGATGTGATAGATCTCAGATTTCTTCCGATCAAATAAGAATACGACCTGGCGTGTTTGCTCGAAGGGAATGGGGGGGCGGAACGGCACTGGAAGCTAAAGCCGAGAGGGTGTGTGTCTGTATGTGTGTGGCACACTATTTGGCCTCAATGGTGACCATCCCGCGCACCGCCTCTCTCTCTCGCCTAGACCTCGCGCCGTGTTTCATTTTACTCGGTCGGCGTTCACCGCTAGAACTCGTAGACGGCGGTCCAGGAAAAGACAAGAATACAAGCATATAAGAAAAAAAAAGAAAAAAAAGGAGAAGGGTAGCAGAGCGGAACACTCTCCGCAACGACCTTGCCCGCCGCCCAGCCATGTCCGAAACAGGAGCGCAGCTCGTCATGAACCCATAGAATTTTGCAGGTAGGTCAGGTCGTACAGCAGAAGCAGGCCCCGTAGCTATCTCCCACCTCTCAATTGGCGCTTGCAGTGAGAAGCGCCACCATGGATCGTTTTGTATCGGAGACAGCGGACGTGTCCGCAACTTGCAGTGAATATCGCGCTCGTCTCAGCCTCAGTAGATGGATGGGTTGTGTGGATCGCGGCATGCACAGGCATGTCCCGGCCGTACCACGGATTCTATCCGCCGGGACGGGCGATGCCAGCGAAAGACCGGAAACCCGACTCCATGGGCCTGAGAGGCGTGGCTCGGTAAATTAATCCTAGTGGCTTGGGGCGGAGTGATTAGGAGCGTCAATCATGCCCACTTTTCTAGCGCTATCAATTCACAGCAGTCGTCAACCTTCACATGCAAGCTTGGTAGAAGAGCTCTTTGAGAGCGGGACGAAACAAGTTAATTTGACTACCGAGATATTAAGGCTAGCCTAGCTCTATCGAAACAAAAGTCTATGGCTCCCAGAGCTAGGAGGCCTGTATTCCTCGGCTAGTTGACCTTCGTGATCGAGAGGAGAAAGGAAAGGAGGGGGGAGAGGGGGCAAATGAAACGAAATGAGGAGCATACAAGGGGACTGTAACCGGACGCCGGGTCTAGCCCCTCCCCCAATTGGTGAACAAGCTTAGGTCAGAGAATAGCAGAACCAAGAGGAAAACCAGACCTGTGCCGTTATAAACCCTTGAGCGTTGAGGAGCGTGATACTCTAATAAAGACCGTGACGCCTGCTTTTGGGCTCCTTCCAGTTTCCTTTGATGTGCTAATACACATTCCAAACGCCAAGTTCTCAAACAAAGGCGGGGTGAGAGAGTATACGAGCTGTGGTCATGGTCGCGTCAATGGGATGGCCGTTCAGTTCGGGCACTTGCGGAGGGGGAAGAAGAATGGGGGCATTGGCTCGATATGCCACTGTCGGCTCCCTGGCTTCTCGAAGGCATCGGACCAATCCGGCTTCAGGCCTTCCGGTATGCTCCAGCCATGCTTAGAACTGCGCAAGCGGCTGCGGACGAGGTGGCGCTTCTCCGTGGTAGCCTGTCCGTCGACAAATCCCTCGCGGCGGTGTAAGACGGCAAGGTTGTTGATGAAATGCAGATCGCCGGCCTGTGTTCGAATATGCATCTCCGTGGCGCGAGCGATGGCCTCAATGGCGTCGAGGGCCTCAACTTGGCGTTGGGTGAGGGTGGGCAGGCGTGCCGAGCGGGGATGGGCGACATTGCCAATGAGAGGGGCACGACCAAAGTTCATGATGAGCTTTGAGTCTTCGTAGAAGATGATAGGCCTGCAGTGGAACTTAGGGCTATAGGTAACCAGGGTTAGTCCCGCCAACGGCGAGAACATAACAAACTTAGGGACTTACAACGCAAATGGCCAGTCAGCACGCGCCAAGGTACGGATCATCTCAGGGTGCGTTGCAGCCAGAACGTTGTAGATCGTATACGCCGACGAGATAACACACTTGCCGCCAGACGCTGCAGTGCTGCGAGTGAGCCAGGCGACAACATCACCAGCTTCTTCGTTGTGGAAAGTCTGTCGTGGGGCGCGTGAGCAGTTGGTGATCCAGTGGGGGCGGGAACAAAGCGAATACAGATAGGACTACTCACGATGGATTTGTTGGAGTGACGGTGGTGTTCTACAGCATCTTTGTTGCTGTCATCAGCGACGATATGGACTGAGATAAGGTCAGCAGCTGCCCGATGGGACGGGCTAGGGAGGGAGTAAAACTAACCGAGCATGTTGCCACGCTTGTCCTGACGGCCGAAATGGTCTGCGATGTAGCATTGGAGACCGAGGGAGACAAGAGTAAGGTCTTCAACGGTATAGGATACGGGGTTGATGCCACGGAGGAGCCCAAAACCCTTGCCATGGTGAACCTCTCGGCTCAGCGCCTCAAGCTTGGGACCAACGGTAGGCAACGGAAAATTCTCCGGCGTGACCAGATCGCCATCGAGACCGAAACCTGCAGGTACAGTGAGCAAAGGTATGATGCGGTCATCCGTGGGGGGGAAACTAGTTAGCTACCTTTGAAGTGCGCGACAGCGACGTCGATCTCGGCAATGTCCGAGTCTACAAGGCGGACAACGTAATCCGACTCGTCTTTGAAGTCGGAGCCGCTCCAGGCCAGTTTGGCATCGAGCTTGGCGGGGAATCCAGCTGGAAGAGTAGCAGCCACGTCTGACTGCGAGAGGGGAGCGCAACCTGCATCGCGTACAAGTGCCGTAGCCGGAACCTCAAAAACGGTGGGGGTAGACATGGCGTCGACTACGTTGCTGCGTCAACAGGGCTCGAATCAGACTATCTGTCTCCCACGTGGGGTGCCGAAGGACTTGGAGGGATGAGAGGTCTCACCGATGAAGAACAAGAGACGGGCTGTCCCGAGGCGGACTCAGAGGCTTGGCCTGGACCGGGGGTGGGTGGGCAAGAATGCTAGGGGCGTGGGGTGCGTCTATTTTGCCAGATGAGCTCTTACAAGGACCTCGCGAACCTAAGAGTAGGCGGTAAGGTGCGGAAGAGGGGACGAAAGAGCTTGTGTGGACGATGGGAGGTGTCCTGGGGTAGGATGAGAGTGCGTCGGATGATGGGTGAAGAAGAGAGACTGGCGAGGCAGGCGAGGGAGGGCCCTTTTAAAGATAGCGAGACTCGCTCGGAAGGAATCTCCAGCTCGATGTCGACAGTTCTGTCTGAGACGGCGGTAGCCTGGCTGAAGGAGATCGGGACAGGAATCGGCGACAATGGAGCCACCGAGGTTTGATATCCAGTCGGTCGGCGGAAGGTGCAGCTCGGGAAGGGCAAGTTCAACCGCCTAGCTATCCGCAGCAGCAGCAAGCCGCAAAAGCAGGAGATTGCTGGCACGTCGTGTTAGCCTGCGCGGATCACAGCAGTCGAGAGTCCCCAACGGCGCCTAGGCCCGGCAGGAAGCCTGGGTCTACCGGTCCACCAAGTCCCTGGTCGTGTTCTTGGCCCGATGTACATGGAAAGCAGCAGATGGTTCGGGAAGAAAAGAAAATAGAAGAAGTGCTTTGTAGTGACGACGTCCACGCTACCTGGTGGAGGCAGTGGCTTAGGTTTGTGCACCCTTAAGCGGGTCGAGGCAAGACAGAAAAAGGGAGCTCCTCGCGCCAAGACGAGTAACACAGCGGACACAAGAAGGATGTCGGGCTGGGTACCGAGCTGCAGCGGTGATTCGAGAAGTCTTAAAAGTCTCAAGGTATCATGTAGGAGGAGGTAGACAGATTACGTCTACTTGTCTGAGGTGAGGTCTCGTCTCTCTCCTCGAGCATTTTCCTGCGGAATAAGGAAAAAGAAAACAAGAGAGAAGAGAATGAGGTAGGTGGTGGTGTGCGACTGCCTGCGTACGTGCGTTGCGCGCGCCTGTGTGTATGCGAGGGCGAGAGGGAGAGAGAAGGAAAGGAAGGCACTGCCCTGTGGCAAAGAAGCAGGCATGAAGTAGGTAGGTAAGGTAGGTAGGTAGGTACTCCAGCCCCTCTCTCGGGTAGCTGGAAACGAGAACCGCACCCGGTCCGTACATAAGGTAGAGGCGTAGCTGGACCAGGAAGAAGGTCGGGCAAGGGCAGACCGCAGCTATTCTCTTCCTATACTAACGCTTCTTGGGTCTTACCAAAGCGGGACACCGTCAACAGGGACGGACAGCCTGCCGGAAGCACGGACAAGGTCCCGGGCACAAAGCGCGGTCAGGGAGAGAGAGTGGGGAGAGAGAAATGCAAAGGTTGAGAGGGACGGCTAGAAGGAAGAAAAGAAACAAAAAAAAAAAGAAATCAAAGTGCAGAACACGTAGAGCAACATGATCCATCGGCCGGAGGGGGTGCCTATGGAACAAGACCGACATGTCGTTGGGGCTGTTGGTGAGAAGAAGCAAGTCTCCTCCCCGCCCCGCCTACCCCTGGTAAGCGAGTGATGAAGCAAATCTGCCTGTCGATGACAGAACGACCAGCCAGCCAAGAACAGCCACCGGACATAGCGACTGTAAAAAAAGGGACTATTTCACAGTGAGACAGGAAAGGGACCCAAAAAAAAAACCACTGTGCAGGAGCGGATATGCCAGAGCGGCAAGCCCAATTTTGCAGGGTCCAGACGTCGTTGCCTTCATTGTAGCACAACATCTGCATCGTGGCGAGGGCCAAAATGAGAAGGGGCCGGCGGGAACGGAGGTAAACGCCCCGGAATGGCGACCAGGGGGGCGTAGAAGGAGCTAGGAGGAGTAGGAGAAGAAGCAAAGGAGAACAAGAGGAGACGAGAGGACAGGGCAAGAATAGGAGAGGGGGGTGGAGAGAGCAGGGTTGAACAGCAGCAGATGCGCGGCCCCTCTGTGACCCGCGGCTGTGACTTCTTGCTGGGAGGGCTGGACACGACGATGTCGAGAGAGCGTCGGGAGACGGATGTGAGGGCCATGGGCATATCAGGGGCAGAGAGAGGGAGAAAGAGAGCAAGCAAGGAGGTAACCGCTAGATTATAGTCGTAAATAGCATGTCTTGCGCTGGAGAGACATTTAGCGGCGGAAAGTGGAGCTGGTTCCCTGGACGAAGGGGGTGGGCCGCTGACGCACACTGCAGCGGCAGCACCGCAGCACCACACCGGACGGCCGGCCAAACAAAAAAAAAAGAACAACAACAACACCTCAGTTCCAAGAAAATGGCGGCGCCCAAGGGAAAGGCTGTTGAATGAGTCTGTGAGGTCGATGAAGGGCGGATGAGACACGGGCAGGTCGTCTCGTAGAGGGCGCCTCCCTTCTCGGTGTAGCAGTGTCTCAATCGTTGACGTTCCGCAGGGGCCGGCAGCCGCTTCATCGACCCGCCCCTCCAGCGACTGCTCCCGGGTGGTGGTCCAGATGAAAGTGCAGCCTTTGCTGCTGCTTCCCGGGTCCACGGAGAGAGCATGATTGTCAGACTAGGCCTGTACGACTTGATACATCACCGTACCGAGCACCTTTTCACCGATCCCTTAGGAGATCCCACGAACGGGCCGTCGCTCGCCAACTCCCCAGAACCCGGCCTTGCAGGGCGGCAGCCGCCCGCCCTCCCCCGTCAACCTGGAGGCTGGACCCAGCCACGGCAAGTGCCCTCGCGACAGCCCGGCTGTACCGGGTTGGGAAAGACGAGGCAAGAGGGCACGTCTGCAAGGGAAAGGGAAAAAAAAACTTTGTTGAGGACAGCTGAGGTGGGGTTCGGCCATCGATCCGGGGCCCATGTTCCAATGAGAACTGAAGTAGGGAGGAGCGTCAAGTTGCCCCCGGCATCCCCCAGCATCTTCACATAGCCCTTGTCGCTCTCGCCTGTGCATGCTTCGGACCGTAGGTACCCTGTACTTGCATGCATACGTCTCAAAGTATATACATGTCGTCGATGAAAGAGGACTCCTGCAGCACCTGTCGCTCCGGGTCTCAGCGAGACTTGGGAGCGCGCCAATGGCTGTCCCCTTTGTCTCCCATCGACGTGGTATCTGGCGGCTGTAGCCCGGACGGATCGTCACGAGAGACTCGATGGAAAGACCAGGGTAAGGCATGCAGTCAGGACGATAGTGCTGCAGGTAGATGGCGTTTGAACTGTCCGGATGTAAGTATGCGCTGGCAGCACACCACCACTATTCTCTTGTTTCCTTTCCTTTCTAGATAGCAAAGACCGCCTCTGGTCGCCAAGGTGCGCGAAAGATGAGCTTGACCGGCTCGACCGTTTGCTTCAATGTGATATCAGACCATCTCTGGACCCCCCCGTATTGAGAACCTCGTTCGAGTTAGGGCCGTTTATGTTCATCGGCTAGCTACACCCGTCCTATCACGTAAGACTTTGCCCTTGGCAATTGTGGTTGGCTGCTCTGTCATAACACGAGAGCTAAAGACTCAAGGGGGTTGGGGAGAGGGAGGGGCACTGAGGAGGGCAGCGTCAGCAGACAAGTAGGCTCCTGGTTTTGTCATTTCATATCTAGGTCTTAGGGTAGCTCGCCGTTCAAACATGTCTGCATGATGCGGAGCGCTCCGCCCCCTTCCCTTCACCCCATTCCATAGGCATTCGTTTAAAATGCCTAAAGACTTCAGATAACGCCGGTACCAGATGCTAATCGACTGACCGAATCCAACGTTATCATGGCAATACCTCTAACATGTGAAATGGAGGTCCGTCCGAAGCCTGCCAGAGAAACTTTCCCAAAATAACTGTCGCTTAATCAATGCCGCCTATCCGCCCGATGCATCATATTTCCACTTCCGACGCCATAAGCTTGGGCGCCCACTCTTCATCAAACAGCTGACTGGCGTAATAGTACTCGTCTTCGTACTTCTTAGCCTCCCGCAGGGCGGCCCATTCGCTCTCTACAGACGACGTTAGCCTCGCTCTTCTGGGCGATGGGAGCGACTTGCACACCCAACGCTCAGCTACTTGACCCCAGGGATACAGAATGCTTACTGCGGTTGGCGGCAAACTGCCTCGTGTACTTGATGATCTGAACCCCGTGATTGTCTAGCTGGGCGAGAGTGCGGAGTTCCTCGTCGCGGCATTGGGCCGAGAAGGGATAAATGTTCTTGTTGCAGTGGTGGAAGTAAGCCAGAAGTGTGTTGGCTCCTAGAGGGCTATGTCAACTTGCAGCACAGCTTAAGGGAGTACCGTGAGGCACATACCGTGATCGTACTCCCTGACTTTGTCCTCCCTCGCGAACCGTCGCTTCGAGTGCAAGTCAGCTCTGCTTCCGTAGCCTTCGGTCGGCGACAGCTCACCTTCATGCCATGCTTCCTGGCGTAATCGGCGTCGTGCCGAGTAATGAGCGCAATGTTGTGTAGCAGAATGAAAATAACAAGATACTGCGTTAGCCATGTCTTTGTCTTCCGCTCGCAGATCATCTTCTGCAACTCTTCCAATGTCTTTCGGCGCAGCTGAGTTTGCACCTGATGGATCAAGACCGAATCGATTTGAGCACCCATCACGGGCGGGAGTGGAATCTTGCCGTAGAGGGGATTGCTGTTGTCATTGATCAGAGTTCGGGCCATCCCTAACGTGTCATTTCCGACGATTTCGAAAGACTTTGTTGTCAGTCGGACCGACATCCAGAGATCGAGGGTGCTTTGGAGCAGCCTCTGTTCCAAGAGAGGGGTCTGGGGGTCTCGCGAGGTCTTGATGGCGAGGATGTAAGTCTGCCAGAGGAGGTTTTCCTTGGCCCCTAGCAGCTTCTTGCAACACTCGACCAGTGACAGCTTTATATACTCGGCGAATGCGTTCTTGGCGTCGTCCAGGTTGACAATGGCATATGGCGGGATGCTGATGGATTTCGTGCTGCCATCTTTGGACACCCACGATCGGTTCACCTTGTCCCCATCTTGGGGCACGAACCGACGAACTATGAGCTGAACCGACTTGCCAGTGTAGCCTTCCGTGACATGGATCGTTCTCAGCTCAGTGGATTCCCAGTTCCCGATGTCATCCACGACGCTGTCTCTCCATCGGTTCGTCCACTCGTGGCCCTTCACCTGGCCAGGCTTGAAGAGCTTCACATCCATAATCTTCCATCTCAAGCAACCCATACGAAATACCTTCTGCGTTGAGATCTTCTTGCATGACATGCACGGCGCATTCTCACCTTCCTCTTCGTCCTCGTTGCACTGTGAAAGTTGTTAGCTGCATGAAGTTGGGAGGAGGCAGCGGACGCGAAGAGAGAACTCACCCGAATGCGCTGGATGCGACATCTAATGCAGCTTCCAATCTTCCGAGTCCGTGCCGTCTTCTCACGCTGGTCCTGATCCCTGAATGGCTTTCGTCTCGCGGTTGGCAGGCGTGGCTGGCTGAGCGTCTTCTCGTTCTGCTGATATCCGCCAAAATCCGCATCAGGGCGGCCGAGCTCCTGTCCATTTGGTGAAGAGTAGCCTGGGAATCCCGCAAACCGAGACCCTACGAATCCGGGGTCAACGAAGGGATCCTGTAGTGAATCGGTTCTTTCGTGAGCCAAGAGCTGGGCTGGCGGGCCCTGGACGCTAAGAGCCATGTTCATGCTGCTTGTCGTGGTGACGGGATACACCATCTCTTCCCGACTGGTGGCGGGCTGCATGCCTACTCTCGTTGGTTGAAGAGCAGGGTAGCTAGCCATGTACTGAACCACTGTCGCATTATCGGAGCCAAAAAATGCTTGGTGATTCGTTTCGGGCGTGTTGTTGCATGAGGCCGGGGCGTGAGGATGAACGGCAGTGTCTATAAGTAAAGATGGCCTGGCCGAGCTGAAGTCATCAAATGACGTGGCTGCTGGTAGCGATTGGTATCCTAATGATGTTAGCTACAATCTTTCCAAGGATGGCGACCTGGCCTGGGCGTCCAAGACGGACGTTTCAAAACTTACCAGATGGTGAGTCGAACGTCGTACACGGGGCGCACATCGCAAAGCTCGCAAAGCACTCAGCTATACGGGAACTCGACCATCCGGGCAGGTCGTCGTCCAACTGAGAGAAGCGGCGGTTGTCGTCATGGGGAGCGTGAGTGGGAATACTTTGTTTTTCTTGGTCCTGCTGGGCAGAACCGCTGGGGTAGGGTGAAGGCATTGGAATATCTGGGTTGAGGCGGGGCCTCTTGCGCTGGTGAAAGTGCTGCTTTTGGCTCACGAGAATTGGGTACGGCACGTTGAGGTAGGCTGCTGCCTCGTGTAGTATGAACTCTTGGTTGTGCTGGGCCTCGAGTTCGAGCAGCCTGAATAGGGGTAAGGTTATAGTGACAGGCTGATCGGCGGCGAGCGTGGTGTTGTATATATACTGTTGCCGGGGTTGCAAGGGCTGCGTTTGAAAAGAGTTTTCATGGAGTACTTGCTCTGCAGGGGACTCCTCATGGCTATAAGCCCGCCGCTTCTTGAGATTATGGGTATCCTAGAAGGGATGTGTCAAACCGGGCCTTGTTTTGATGAAGAGGAGAGAGGCAACAGAGGATGATAGGCTGGATTACGTTGGCCCAGAGAGCCCAAGGCGAGCAAGGAGAAGGAACCAAGGGGAGGGAAGGGCCAAAAAGGGGGGAGATATGGCGGGAATGGGCGTGGAGGGAGGGCTGAGGTAGGAATATTTGTGCGGTGTAAGTGAGTGGAGCATCCCGCACGACTTGAGCACACTACAAATGGAACAATAATGGGGCAGATCGGAGCCAAGGTCGAAGTACGGCATGCAGTCGTCCGGCAGGGGGAATAGAGACGATGTTTCTTACCATTGTGTCGAGTCGGAGGGTGGGTTGGACAACCCCCAACATCCTCGAGTGTTAGACGTATGTGTACTTGGCCGATAGGTACCGGGATAGTATACAAGCCACTGTGTCGGCAGGCCCCAAGACAGAAACACGGGACGGCCAGTCCACAAGAGGACCCGGTGTACTGGCGGGGGAAAGGGAGGGGTGCGGAGAAGAGAGGGTACCGTCTCACAGGAACGCCATCACCGTAGAGGGCACACCCCCCTCCCCAGTGGGCAATGGAACAAAATAATTTGGCCTGGCTGAAAGTAGCAACTGCAGTGCGGCTGCGGGCTCCCAAGAGCTAGTAGGTGTGTGGTGCCGGGCACAGACGAAGCAGCCGGGGCGCAGAAATTCCAGGCAAACTGAACCGGGCAAGGAGCAGATAGTGAGCACGAGGCCCAGGCGAGCGGGAGGAGAAAGGGGGGGGGGGGGGGGCGTGGGAGGCAAAGAAGGAGGGAAGAGCGAACTTCCGCACCGGAAGGGGGAGGGTCAGCAGAAGTCACACAGACTTCTGCTGCGGTTGCTACCTCACGCTCCGGCCCTCTAATGCACTGGGCCACAGCCGTTTCCTAGGCTTTTTTAGGCGGGAGAGGCAGAAGGCGGCAGCCTTGCTGCTTTCGTGACGCTGGGAGGCCAAGGATGAGAAGCTCCTGCTTCTTGTCGACCGGCCCGGTGAGCAAGGCCAGGATGCGGCACTCGAGCTGAAAGGTGATCGGTCAATGCCTGGATGGCCAGTGTCCGGTGTGCGGCGCGTTGACGCGCTCCCAGCGCAGGCGGCAGCCCGGCGGCGGGCTCGTCCAGTTAGTAATCCTCCAGGGTTTCCTATTTCTCTCCTTCCTGCCTTCTCGTCATTCAGACTAGCAGCTCCAGGAAGAATGGCTCATCGCACCAGTCGTCGGGCCCGATGCTGTGCTTTGGTGCTGTGTCTTGGTTGTTGCTGTGTCGGTCGGCGGTGCTCGTCTTGTTGCTCCCTGCGACGATGCTAGACCGTTGCTGCTTCACGGCTAGTGGGCCGAGCCGAATGGGCTTGGCTGGCTGTCAAAAGTGGAGTAATCAGAGCTAGTCGTGCTAGGAGCTCTCCTGATCCAGGATGGACGCTGCTGTGTGTCGTCGGTCTCGGCTGAGTAGCATCGATTGGGCGCTCGACGCTGAGGGCGAGTGAATCGGTGAAGGGAAGAATTGATGGGAAGATCTGATTGCGAGTGCAATGTATGGGATATCTTCACCGAGTTGCGGAAGGTGCGACGGCTCTTTTTTCCCCTTGCGCCCCCCTTTCCTGGGGTTCCCGGGGGGGGGGGAGGGGCCTGATGGATGGTCGGAGATGTCACACTCAATCGGGGGCCACCACAAAGCGACCAGACTCTCGACGCGCGATGCCAGCTCAACCAAGCTCGGCCGTGAAATGGAACATGGTATGACATGGGCGTGTATAAGCATGCCACCAGGTGCGTGCCCTGGACGGGGGGGAAGGGGGAGGGAGCGGTCCGACCACACGCGAAGGAGGGCGGCCTTCTGGAGCCCGCCCCATGGCTGGCGATCGACTTCCCTCGGCGCACTTGCCCTTTCACGTCGCACGAAGCCCATTTCTTCTGCCCGCATTCTGCGTGGTAATTCCTGTGTCACCCAAGAACCCACGCTCCCTACCCCCGCCATCACCAATCCGCGTGTCGAAAATTGATGGGTGCAATGTCCTGAGCCGTCGACCGCCCCGCCACGGCAGACAGCTCGCCAGGAGACGGCCTCGGGAGGAGGCGACCATTGATACAACCGTAGCTGCCCTAGCACGACGCAATACAGCGGCTTGTTATACCCTGGCGGACCAACTGCAAAGCTCGACGAGCGCGATGGCTCTCCACACCCACACCTGGTGATTGGCTCGCATCGATGGGAGCAGCGGGAGAACGGCTTGCCCATTGGGCCGAGTACCATCAAGACTGAACCCGTGAGGCCAATCTCGGGACGGTGAGGGGGGACGAGAGAAATTCGTCCGGAAACGTGACCATGGTCCATCGCCAGCTCTCGACGACCTGGCGCCGCCGCGTCACGCCAAGTGGTTGATGCCAAATGCCCATGTGGCTCCGCTCCGTTTGCCTGCCGCCCCCCACCCCTTCACACCTTTCTCACAGTGCCCATGCGACTAGTCTTGACGAGGAAAGCCATATCTTAATACGACAAGGCTCCGAGGCGAGGGATGCGCCGGCATTTGGCTCCTCTAAGAGGGGAGAGAGATTGAATGCCGGCCAGCTGTACAGCCTCTCTGTACGTGACCATCCTTGCGCCGTAGTTGAAGCCTAAGAGTGGGGAAGCAATCGGTCAAGAGCGATCACTAGCTGATGCAATTTCCGCATTCCGACTCGGCAGCGTTGCCGTTAGCCTCGCCCCTGGAACAAGGGGTGGCCAGTTCTCCGCATTTTCCTCGCCTTCGATTGTTTCTGTATTCCGGTTTCCGACGACTCGAGCTTCCATTCCTGTTCTGATCGGACCAGCTACCCTATCTCGTCGACCCCCACCTAGAGTTGCAGTATCACATTTCACCTGGCCATGTCGTGCGTATCAGTCGATCCGATTCATCTTGACTCACAACATACCCCAGACAGCGCACGGTCGCGGATAGTGAAGTTCGGCCCTGTTCTACGACGCTTATCACACTTGCCCCCTGTCATCTGACTTCCCTTTTGGAGAGCGCACATGCATCCAACTCTACGTCGCCGACGCTACTGTATTAGAGGCTCTGCTGCGCGAAGCACGCAAAGGGGCGAAAGGGGCGAATGGTGGAATGCTGGGTCGGCAGCCGGCCGGAGCCTGCACGCACGATGCTACTACAACGGTCGTCAGCGCTCGCTAGTTAAGTCTCTTCTTCCGCGTGCCCGCACGCACGAAATTCACACGATCCTTCCCGGACTTCGCACCCAAAAGCCCCCCCTGGAAATGTAGTTTGCCAATTGCTCGACGTTCCTGGACTAGAGGACTGGGTGCACCTCATGGGGGCTTGGACGACAAAAAGGACCATTCTACCGGCCCTGTTAGAATCGCTTAGCCCCGGCGCATAATTATCCTCTAGTGCTTTCTCGATTTTCACCTCAGCATTCGCGCTAGCCGTCGCCCGTTGGCACTACCTAGCGAGGTGGGTGCCCGTACCAACGCACCCTAACATCGGACCGGCCGGCCACTAAATGTAAGTCCCCGAGCGGCTTGCGTGGATGGCTCGTTGAAGGTGAAGCTCACACCGAGACCAGCTGAGCGTCACGCCAACAGTGAAGTAAAAAACTGACAGGTCACCCAAGCGCATCTTGAGCTGTTTCTTATTGGAAGCTTCGCGGCTCCCGTAGGTGTGACGGCAGGTTCGCAGAGAGGTGTCTTAGAAGCCTCGACGCGAAGGGATCGCCACATGTACTGACCCCCGCGCCTGGATGACCACCATTCGCCGATGGGCACCCATGCCAGGGAATCGGACCATGACCAGCACCTTCCTGTAAACCACCTTAGTGCCCGTTCCGCCCCACCCGCTCGTTGCTTCTCTCTTTTTCTCTAGTAGATCACAAAATAAGGTACCTCGACGTCGAGTCTCGACTCTTTCTGACTCAGCGACCGGTCTCCTGATTGCCATGTCATGGGACACACCGCAAACCCGCCCTCTCCAGGCGTAGTGTAGCCCATCCATTGTCCCTATCTGAGGCGTCGGATATGTAGCGCCTGACTGCAGTTACCTGTCTCCAACATATGCACCTTGCCCTCCTGTACCAAGGTTACCGACTGTAGATATCGTTGTGAAAGACTTTTATCCACCCCCGCACCCCGCCCGCCCCCTTCTCCCCAGAGACGGGTCTTGATCATAATGACTCTCACAGAGGGAGCATCAACTTGCGGCGTCTCAGGGTACGGAGTTATTTGCCGCATCGTCGGGGCTTGTCTTCCCTTTTAGCAACTACCTCCAGGCCTCCAGGGCAGCGGTCCCCTCCCCCGGCGGCGGGGTTGGACTGGCTGTCTGACTTGCTTGAGGACTGCTTTGCCATAGAGTCCAATCAAACCCCCAGCTTGGCGGTATCGTATACGCCGTCGGCGGTGGCCTAGCAAGTCGCAGTTACCAAGCTAATAGGTGTAGGCACAGCACCAATGCACTGCTCCGTATATCGCTGGCTGCGAGTTTGCCGATGGGGTTTGCCTGAACCTTTGAGCTACCGCATAGTAGAGGGGGTATGCACGCACATACATCCATGTTCCATGCAGGCCTAGGGCTCACTCCTCCGGCAGCTTTCGCCGGCGCCCATCCGGCCAAATAAGGTTCTTTCCCTTGGTATTGGAGCCCGAAACAGACTTCCCCGCGCCTCCACCCCATTGGCGAGACACCATTGTGGCCATGCCCTTGCTTCCAGCCGGTCAGGCGTTTCGCATCACGTTCTCGGGTATGCAGCTGGACAGAGACATGCGATCCAGCAGAGCTTCCTGCGAGAGTTCCCGTCGGTGCGATCACTCAGGGTCTTTACCACCCCTCACTCTCCCAGGTCTCTAGGGGTCGCACCAACTGCATCATCCCACTCTCCGCCCACAAACCGTTCCCAAGCGATGGCCAACCCGGACCCGTGGAGTGCTGGAGCCGCTCGTGCAGCCCGCTAAGGAAGCGGACTAGCTTCCGTACAGGATCGAACAAAGGGTAAAAAAAACATAGGTTTGCGCTCGCCTTGCTCTGTTAATGGGTCGACCCGAGTCATCAACCACCAGTCACGCCTCGTAAGAGCTGTGCATCTAGCCTACTCAGGGCCACTCTTATTTTTTGTGCCTAGAAAATACTATAATGGACCAAACCGCAGGCCAAAGCGCAAGGGCTTGCGCCGAGAGATCCTCACTCATCTACCGGCAGACGAAGTAGTTATGGTCTTACGTCCACTCCCCGACGGTACAACATGCTGAGAGGGGCGCAAAAGCCTCGGAAAATCGGTGAAGGTTGATCACCTGCCGCTACTCGAATGTACACCCAAGTTCGTCGTCGTCACATCGTGACTGCTTCCTCCGACGCGATTTTCGACCAGCCGGCTTCCCGCCCTTGGCCATTAGCGAAGCTGATGGGCCTGAAAGCAGACCGAACTGCGCTTCACCGACTAAATTCGGTCAACAAGTACAAATACTTCGCAGAACACCAGGGAATATGTATCGAGACTTGCACCTCTCGCTGCCTGGGTCATGCAGCCACCCTCCATTCGACCCTTGCGTGTGCGATCCAGGCGAAGGAAGTTGCATGCACGGCCTCTGGCCAGAGTCGGGTTCGAACCGCCGGGTAGAGCGATTGTAGCATCTCGGGAGACCTTTTTTTTCCTCTCAGACGGCACGCGGCCTGGCTACCCGACACACAGACGAAGAGCTGCCTCGACAATGAAGCTTCTTGCGCGGAGCCTGTCCAGCTTCCTCGATCTGGTTACGAAGGACGCCCAATTGTGTATGTGGTGCGCATATCCCTTGAAGCCGTCCTCGCTCATGCTGACAGAACTCGAATGTCCAGCACTGGAGACTAGAAAGGGCTCTTCCGATGACCGGCGGTCATGTCAGCTACAGAGACTCGAGCTGCCCCCGGCTTGTGCCTGACGTGCAGGTTGGGCCGATTCGGACTGCGCCAGCCCTCTCGGGGACAGGAGAGTCATGAATGGAGTGGTTCGCACTTCGTGGGGGCGAGAAGGAGCTTGCTGGAGACGAAAGAAGGACGGTAAGAGAACACCAGCTGTGACAGAGGTCCTCTCAGGATTGCCGACGGGTCATGGACGCAGCAGGTGCGATGAAGCCGCATGGAAGCTCTCTGCCTAGTCAATGCACTTAGGGGTAGCTCTGCTATATACAGTCGTCGAGGTTTATCAACCCATAATATCCCACCTTCGCTTCCCTCGTCAGAGAACACCTGCTCTCTCTTCCTACATCTAACACCCACCGCGTTCTACTTCCTTGGCTTGTCTGGGGAACAGGGATGCAAGCATCGAACCCCCTAGTATCTAAGACGGCTGCTAAGCTCTCGGCGCACAGTCTCTCCTTCTCGAGCGAGCCCAGCTCTTTGCGTATCGCTTCCGGGCTGCGCACATCTCATGTGTCATACCTGCACCGGATGGTCCGTGATGAGGGCGCCAGGCTCAGCCATGGAATGCCAAAGAGCCGAGGCCCACCTCCCAATAAGGCGGCTCAGCTGAGAAGCTCCAGCGAAGTGGCACTCGGTACGGCGTATTTCATCCAGCGCAGCGCCTACCCTGCCTCTTTGACCGCGGGCAGCCTCGTTGCACAGCAACGTCGGACGTTTAGTCCATCTTCAGACTTCTACAAGTACCGGCTCCATGGGCCGACAAGCTGTCCCCGCCGGCCCTCCGAATGCAGTCCCGGCCTCGTCTCGGCCCTTACCTAGTTAGTCTGCCCGCACAACCCGAGGTCGGCTCCTGCAGACCCTCTAGAAGCAACCACCAATCTCTTGATGGTTACCGCCAGCACCAGTTCCGCCAGCGACGCAAACATGCCGAGAAGGAAGAGTTGCACACCATGGGTAAGTCGCACTGGTGTCGATCACGTTGCAGTTTTGTCTTCTCACCATCAGGCGCAGGACCGGCTTATCGAGCACCGCTACACGGCGCAGAGCCGAGCCAACCCACATCGAACTGGTGGCACTCTCTCTCGAGGGCAAATGCTCTTTCCCGTGCCCTTAGCCACCCGTCCGCATCCCCGTCGGCCTTCTCGTGGCAGCCGGGTGGCGATCACCTGCCGCCATGTGCGCCGAGGGATTTTCTGTCCTCCGTTCGACACGCGAACTAGGCAAGGTCGACCCTGTTCTCTCCCGTTCATCTGCTGCTCTCAAAAGCTTCTGCGGCAAGACCACCTGGATTCGTAGCCGCCCTTGCCCGCCTTGCTTCTTTCCAGCGTCATCCAGCCTCGACCGATTGAACCAATCATATCGAGTCACCCCCGCGACTCTTGCTCACACGGCACTGCAAGCCCGTTAACGGATTCAGTCTGGTCCAGCGCCAAAAGAGAAAAAAAAAAGAACTCTTGACGACTGCTGAGACTACGACCCAGGCGGACCGGTCTCCACAGCGTGGCCTTCACTCCACTCGTCTCGCTCGCGGCCCGCTGTTTCGATCCCGATTGCCCACTCGCTTCTTCATTTCTGCGACCACGGGGCTTGTCCCGGCTCAGGACTCGCCTAAACCGTTGATTCGGCGAAAGAGGGGGTGTTGGTCAAGGTCTCGACGGCATATCGCAGATATCGGTGAGACCCCCGGATCCAGACATGAGCGCTGCCCAGCTCCCCAAGCGGGCCTCCCGAGCGGATTTCGCTTCGTGTGAGACTTGAAAGAGGGTGCCTACCAATCGCTCTCATGCCGCTGGCATCGCCTTGTCTTGCGTTCACTAACGCAAGGCCCCTTATGGAGGGTCGGTCAGACCACACCGCTGTGGTACCTCTACCTCCCTCTTCCTTAGGAACTTCGTCGCTGCGAGTCACTTCGACCAAACTGCAGGCATGGAGCTCAACTCGGACTCCATTCACGATGTCATTCATCCAACCGCGGCATTCTCTCAGAGTCCGCCATATGCTTCGCCCATCGACGAGGGCCGGCCCCCGCCGGCGTGGGCTGACTCTCAACTAAACCCAAAGAACCGCATCGACAGCCTCGACCCCCCCAAAGATCCGCTCTGGCGGATTGACGGCAGCACCGGCCAGGGCACGCAGTTCTATGCCCTCCCATTGTTCATGGCCGAGATCCCGCCCATGCGGTTTGATGTTTTCATCCCCGAAGAGGCCACCAAGGACCCTCTCCTCCGTGAGCTGCTAGATCTGAATCTTGCCTTCCATACCAAAGACACCGAGCGAGTACGGAGGCTTGCTGTCTCGAACTTGATTCTTCGAAGGCTCCAGCTATGGAGCCAGTCTCCCGGTGAGGGCAGCCCAGAAGGGGTGGCAAAAGCATACGAAAGCTACCCATTCGGATCGCGCATTATCTTCGAGAACCTAGATCTAGACATTCGAAACATCAGGATTACCGTTGCTCGGACTCATTTCGTTGAGCGCCAGTTCGTGGCGCTTTCTAACCTTCGGCAGACGCTGAGATTCGACGAGCACTTCCCGCTTCCACCAGATGTCGACATCACACATATTAGCCACGTCCAGCAACTGCACGACAGCACGTGCACCGTCCGCTTCAACGATAAAGGGAGAACAGAGCGACCAGGCCTAGGATTGAACACAGAGACGCTGTGGATCTTCAAAGCCTTGACCAGCGACACGAAGTATCTCTATAGCGAGCTCCGCGCCCTCCTCCGCATGCCAGTTCACCTTAATGTCATGGCCAAACCCGATTACCTCGTCACGAAGAAGTCCCTCTTCGGGAGCAAGGTTGGGGTTGTAGGCTTCATGCTCGCTCTTCACTCGGGAGGAAGTCTACGTGACGTTGTGCCTCTGCTTCGCGTCAACGGTCGGCTCACACTCAACCACCAGCTGCAGTGGGCCTTGGAGCTTACATCGGCCGTTCAGCATATCCGGGAGGAGGGCCACATGTTCTATCCCGACTTCCGCCTGGACAACATCGTGATGTCTTCCACTTGGGAGGCCGTGATGGTGGACTTCGAGCAGCGGGGTGTCTGGTGCGAGTTCGGGGCACCGGAAGTCAACGCCCTGGACTATGTCAAGATCCTGGCTTTCGATACTACCCGAAACGTGGATGATGCCACGATCCCTGAGGAAATCCGGCAGCGATATGTCAAGATATTGGACAAACTCCTCCCCGACTGGCAAGAAGTCCTTGAAAGTGAAGAGTACGGCACGCTTCCGCATCACTACGACGCGTACAACGTGCCTTGGCTGTGCCTCGACGAAACCGAACAGGAGGCCTGTGAGGTGTACATGCTAGGCCGCGTGCTCTGGTGTCTGTTTGAGGGCCAGAGCATTCCCCACACCTCGGCCGTATGGCAGTCGTATCGATTTGAACCGGATCTCGAATGGCCCAAGTTCCGCTTCACCCCTGCGCCCCTACGCGACATCATTGACCGGTGTACCAGCGGCAGACGGCCGCCCATGACAACTCAGGTGGTGCGGCGAGGAAGCAAGCTGGTTCTCAGATCCGACGCCCCCAACACGCAGCGTGACCCGGCTGAGGTCCTCAAGGTCGCCAGGGAGTGGTGGACCTCAGAGGTCCAACATGCCGAAGAGTTCTTGGCTACGAGGGAGAAGATGAAGGCAGCGGGTGAGTGGACAGGCAACTATTACAACCGCCCTACTGTGAAGCAAGTGATGGAAGTCCTCCGAGGCTTTGCACAAGAAGTCGGTTGGAAGCGCACTCCGCTCGGAAATTAGGTGCCCGGATGTGTCGTGCTAGGACTTTGGGTGTTTGCACGGCTCCCCCCGAGAAGCACTTCTGTGTCTTCGCGTCCACTTCACTAGCATAACCTAGGTTTTTGTTCCCTGTGTATGACTCGGAATGGTCTCACTTTTACTTCTACCTGTTTTATTGGCCAGATGGCCTCCGTCGCCCTCTTTGCCCCTGGTGGCTCGGGCTATCGACACCGATATAGCTAGGGAGGATGACTGTCTCCAAGTATAATAAAGATACACCACACTGTTACTTACCCAGCAGTCCAAAGTATGACAAATGGCCTGGTCTGTGTCGTTTCCATGCAGCCGCTGAATCTACGCCACGGCTTATGTTCTCCGAATGCAGAGAGGAAGCACTCGAAGGCCATACTCGTCGGCTGTTTCTGGAAAGCACAGGGCATCATACTAGCCCCGGATGGAGAGCTGGGGAAGAATACCTCTTCACCATCGCTTAGACTCGCTTCGGATACTATCTCGTCCTCTTGGCCCTAGCTTCAGCGAATTGACTCACCTTCAACAAGTATCCCCATATAGGCTCCCTTTGACTCCATACACGAGATCCGCGACTAGACCAAGGCGGAACGGTTGCCACCAACCTCTCCACCCCCCCCCCCCCCCCCCCCCCCCCCCCCCCCCCCCCCCCACAACCACACTCCCCCCCCCCCCCCCCCCCCCCCCCCCCCCCCCCTTTGAGCTAAAACCCAAAGTCTAGACGTTTCTTGCCGCGCGTGGAATCGCCTAGCAACTCCCAGAGGGCTTCTGCTAGTGGCCAATACGAGGGCCTATGAACGCTCCCTTTTAGTTCATCGACAATTTCACAGAACCTGCGCCATAATGTGTTGCCTAGGTCTGGTTTGAAGGAGCCTCGCTTCACCTGCTTCACCAAAAGGCTCTCATAGACCTGTCTTGGGCTCTTCCTAAGGCATCCCCGCGTCGGAGGAAAGGGCCTGGCATTCTAAGGGCAAGTTTCCAGCCACCCGCCCCAGGAGCTTCGCATCCCAGGCACGTCGTGCACAAGCAACAGTTTGTACTGATCGCCAGCCGGGTTCGTGATGCTATGTATAGCCACACCAGAAAGTTGGCAAGCGACATGAATGCCAGATGTTGCCCCTGAAGGAGTAGGTCTCACAAAAGGAGCTCTTGCACTTGCCCACCCGGCCAAGTATGACGTTGTAAATGTCGTCGAGTGCAAATCGATCTAGTTCGGAAGACAGAAACGAGTGACCTGGTCGCGGAAGCAAGCTGAGTAAGAGCTAAGAAGTGCCATCTTGATTCTAGCTTTCTAGTTCTGCGATCATAAGACCCCTTCGGCTAGCACTAGGTTGATGCTCTTGCCTAGGCTAATACTTAGTTTCCCCGACTAAAGAGAGGCACTCGAGGACTTTGAGGACCCTCGATCAGGCCTTTGGAGCCGAGCAAACTCGGCAGGCTCCTTGGCGGGCGAAACCTGGGCTGTGGCTCGAAGCGTAGCGACAGGCTACGATGCGTCTATACGAACATATGTGAACCGGATGTGGCAGAGAGGTGCGCAAGAACAGAGAAGCCTGGGGGAGTCACGGAGAGGATAGGGGAGATGTTTACTTCGAGTCCTACTAGGCCGGGCGCTGTGAGGTCGGACGGGCTAGAACTCCCGCTGCGAACATCCTACGAGGCCCGTCTGCCCTGCCCGTAAGGTTTAATGCCCACTGCTACTTCGGCACTTTGTCGTCTTCCAGGAGCCTTGTCAGCTTCAACTTCATGTCACGTTCGTCGTATGCGCGACTTGCCCGAGCCTCAATCCTGGCTGGTCCGGGCAGCCGACAGGCCAGAAGGCATGAAGGTAATAATCGAGCTGTCTGCTGTACCGCACATACAATCTGCCGAGAAGAGCATCGAGGATCACGCTACCCAAATGTGCGAACAAGCTAACTTACACAAGGAACCCCCTGTGAGATGACAAAGTGGGAGCAACCTGAGCGCCATGCCCTCTCGCCGGGCGCAGCCGGCGAGCTCTTCTTCCTGGAAGTTGCCTCTCGCAAGACAGGCAAGGATCGGCGCTCCGCACAGACAGGTCGCGCCGATGCGTTCGCTGGGTGTCCGCTCTTGCCGCTTTCCTCGTCCCAGCGTGGAATAGCCACCTTGGAGACCCAGAAAGTGCGATTCAACGGGCAGTGCCACTGGGGGAGTTCGCGATCTTCAGTTTCACGTACTAGTTTGTCCGAAAGCTTGTGCTCCAAGGTCGCAATCTCTAGGACCATTCGAGCGAGTGATCAACATATCTCCTCCTCCTGCCATTATGCTAGGAATTTGCCGATGTCACGTCCCCCACCAGCCTTGCTAATCCGTCCAGACCATCCTGACAGTACTTCGACGCCGGGGAGGCTCCCTGCCGGTTGGCTCGTGGCAATCTCTAGTGACCACGCACGCCAGGATATGGGGGGGAGGAGCGTCACCCGCGTTTTGCACCGACTATTGCCTCTGTTCTCTACCCCAGGCGCTGGAGGGGCAAGCTGCAAGCCCCTAATCGGACCGGGCATGGGCTCACGTCCCTCAACCTCGAACTATACCCTTTTCATCACCTGTCAGCAAGTCCTCCCACCTTCCTTCCATTGTCAATCTTCCACCCTGTCGAGCGATGCCTAGCATCCGGGATGTGAGAACAAAAAAAAAAAAAATTCGCGTGTCGTGATTCCGAGTACAGCGGGTGGTGGGGGGGAGTCGCGCTTTCGTGGGTTTCTACAAGCATTCAAACGAGCACCCCCACCCCAGGAACCCCTGCCTCAGTCTGTATCTGAGCACTGTGTTCAGAATCTCCCAAGGAGCGCTCCGCAGAGATAGTATAATTAAGCAGCGAGCAGATCTTGAGGGCATCTGGACAAAGCGTTGACAAGGCCCACATGGATCTACTTTGGGCAAACTGCATAGAAAGGACAAGCGTGTCGCTAACAGCATCACGGACTTCTCTTTGCGACGAAGGGCCAAAGACTTAGTCTGCGCGCCCCGTAACCCCCGCTAGGAAGTCTGGGGTCAACCATGGAAGACCGGCGGTATTCGACGGCCTAGAGACCTGCGAGGCCATCCTGCACTCCTGAGCCGGTGCAGTTGCTAAGCGGTAGTCAACACGCGACAGGTCCACCTGCATGGTGCTTTTGGCAGCGAAGCTGCGGACACAGACGTTGCTACCACGCCCGGACAACTGCCGGCAGAGACAGGAAATGGTGATACGCAGCTTACGGGCCGGATGACATTGGGGCAATGTCAAATTGAAATAAGGCGTACAAGTCGCTACAGTATGCAGCACACGTGGTTGACACCGGATGCTGACCGGCGAGAGAGCCTTTAGAGGCTAGAGCTGTCTGAGCGCGAGAAAACTGCTCTCTTGGTTCGACGTCATCCAATTTCGTGGGACATGGAGAGATGGCTCATTCTTACACCCTCCGCCCTTGTCCATTGTGCGCGTTATCGATGGACTGCTACGTGTGATTCGGGGCTGATTCCTGGCAGGGAGCCTAGGTGCCTCACAGATTCTTCCTTGGGTTCTCCGTTTACCAAGCTCGGAACAGCTTTGGGACTAATAATGGGACGGCCATTCCCCAAATGATCAGGCCTGAGCTACTACAATACTTCGCAGCCTTGCGGGCTGGGCGGCAGACCGGGAGAAGCGCTGGTAGAATCCACGCTGCCCTTCTTGTCACGGCGTTCTCTATGTGACTAGCTCTACGGTACTGGTATGAAGGGTTGGGGGGGGGGGAGGGGGCGAGGCGCTGGCTGTATCTTGGGCTGTTGATGCAGACTCGATCAACAAAGTTCGTTGGCACAGGCGCATTGCACCATCATGATACAGGTACCGTCTTTTGTCGACCGAGAACCGGCCATGCTTTCTTCTTTCGGGAGCTGATGTTTGACCCCCCTCCCCTGCCTACTCACCCAGCGATCTAGAAAACAAGGAGGCTAGGGAGAGAGAAGCCTTGGTACCAAGGACGAGCCTTCGGGACAGGTCGGGAGCGAAAGATGGCGCGGGTATCGGCAGTGATGATATGTATTATCTTGGGTCGCTGCTACGTTCTGCAAAAGAATCCCACCCGACCGGCTAGCTCGAGTTTCAGACGACGCCGAAGGGGCGGCATGCTGCAAGTTGGAGAGCTGAAGTTATGCGATGGGCCAATGTGATAGCAGTACAATTCACCTTGTGTCGTGGTGTCATCCCAACAAACTGTGGTTCGGCAGCGGAACCCGAGACAACGGGGGTTCAGACGAAGTCACCCAAGACCGCTTACTACCATCTCGCACATGGCGAGTTCGGAGCCACAGTATACGACCGTGACATGCCCAGCGTCTGGGCACTGCCGACTGACTTGCCATCCAGCTCCGTTTTGCGTGCCAGTGGACTGATGGCTCCGTGAAGTACGAGGTCGCAATGCGAGACGAACACCGTGCCAGCCCATCATCAGCCCAGCGACGAGCCTCGACAACGGAGCAAGCTCGAACCTGGGGAGAGGTGCTGCTTGGTATCCATAGAAAGCACCGGACTAGGGCCAAATGCGGAAGGACTATGCCAATCTGAGAGACACCAGGGCCGAACGACGCAGGATCCTCTTCCTTGAGTCGATTTCCCGCAAACCTTCCCGTTGCGTGATAGTCAGAGAGGGGAGGCGACTCGCTCCCCCGTGGCAGCCCTGGTCTACAGGCGGCACAGCTTGATGATCGATGGGATTTTCCCGTCAAGGTATGGCAAAGATGCGCGGTGTCTTTTTGGTGTTCTCGCACATAGCTAGCCTCGCGAGCCTCGCTTGCCTTGGGGCATGAGGAGCCTGCCAAGCTTGCGTAGGCGAGAGATACAGCGGCTCCTGTCAGACTCGCTTGCACAACTCGGAAACCTGGCCCGGGCAGCCAAGCAGCCAAGCTGCCTAGCTTGCGTGGACAGATCTGGCCTCCGGCTCTGGGCATATCTCTGGTCGGCCTGCACAGTGCAGCAATGGGTTTCTCGGTAGGGGCTTGATCCTAGGGTTTGTTCCTGGACGCGGGCCGGACTGAATACTTGCACATTGCGCTAATGCAAGCCCCTGATCGGAGCATTGCTTTGGACCTGACAGGCGGGGTGGGCCAGGCCAGTGGGGAGGCATGCGCGAGGGCGTCGACCCGCGCCGCCGTGTCAAAGACGCGGTCCTGAGCTCGAACCAGAGTAGGAACACTATGTAGCTGCGTCCTGAAGAGAGCATGTTAGCGGGATGTCGAATAAGCGCGTACGGTACAAGGTAGCAGTTGCATCGTCACGGTGGGCGGAAGGAGAGCGGCTTACACCAGCGGTGTGGAGTGGAGGCATTTACATCGAATGACGATGGGCTCATCGAGGGCCGATAGCTCTTGTACTGTGTGGTACTCGTTCCGATGCTGTACGAAGAGAAAGTGTGGGAAAAAAAATTGACAAGGTAGTTGCCTCCTGCATGGATTGATCGCACAACGTCGTCCTGGTGGCGTTTATGCGAGAGCTTGAGAATCGGACATTTTTCTTAGTCGAGAGTGTGACCAAGCTTTGCTGGAAAGAGACATAATTGCCTTCATCAAATTGGCTTGATAGCGACCTGCTTGTCTTTTCCAGGGGGGTTGCGAAATTTGCGCGGTTGGGGGTGGGAGGAGGCTGTCAGCCGTGGGCGAGAAGCGAAATGCAGGCCCGAGGCCAGTTGGGGAGTCTCGTCCGCCCTCCACTTCGCGCGCGCTCAATGGGCGACGCGGAAGAGATAGGTCCACGGCTTGTTCCCAAAGCAGTAAAAGAGCTGCCGTCTGTGTGCGCGAGAAAGCAAGCTGCTCTCGCGAGGCTGCAAGGCGACCTCTTGGCCAGCGACACACAGAGCTTTTTGGCTGTGAGTCTGCAGTCTGGGCCTGGGATGCAACGTGCTCCTGTTCCGCGCCGTTTTCTCCTTTGCTCACCTCTGTCTCTTTCGGCTCTAGTCCGAGTTTGGGGACGGTAATGGTGTGCCCGGATTTAATGGCGCGCCATGGATGGAAGGTAGCCAGTGCGGCTGGGATTCCGGGGAAGCACCGTGCAGACACGGCCTCGCCCTTCCACAGGCCCTCTGCGACTCGAGCGTTGGTTCGCCGACTGTTCTCGCCCGCCTTCGGCCCCGGGCGAGACATAGTGTCAAAGTGTGCAAAGGGGGCTGACGATTGCGGTGAACTGCCGGCGTCAGCTAGAGATCGGCAGATGCGGCTGGCCTCCTCCCGCTTCCTACTGAGCCCCCGACAGCGGCGGCGAGGCAGGAAACTCGAGATCAAAAGGCTATGCCACAGGGCCAGAGGTCGCACAGGGTGTGCAATTAACCCGCAGCCTGGGGCAGCAGCCTAGGGCCGCCAACGAGCGATGTGTCGCGTGGTCTCTGGCGTGCCCGGAAGCCAGGGCCTCGGTGACAGATAGCACCAAGTTAATCTGAATGAAACCAATCAATCGCGTGCTTACAAGAGTTATCGGAGGGTTAATGGACAGTTTAAGGAAGGTAAAAATAAACTGCTCGCTAGAGCAAGTAGTTCCAGGGAAGGCGGATGAGGGGGAGGGGAAAGGGGAAGGGGAGGGGGGGAAGGGCCACCGAGTTGCTCCCGAGCCGTCAGTTGTCGATAGGGCAGGTAGGCCTTCTAGAAGCCGGGTTCTCCCCCTAGCTCAGCCGTGGCTGGTGACTGGCGGGCGAGCGTCGGCGCACGGCACGAACTGCAACCACGGACCAGCCATTCCATCCCGCGTCTCCTACCACACAGTACATCCGTACTTCTCTATATTAGTTGGGTGCGGGTAGTGGCCGGATCTGTCCCGTTCCCGCCAGGCGTCGATACTGGATGAATTAACCAACACCACCCCTCTCCCCCTGCGGAACGTCGCCGCTCAAGGGGCTGAGGCTCGCTAGAAGCGTCCCAAGATTGGCAGCCTTGGGTGTTTCGAGATGTGAGCGGGACGCACTTCCCGTCTCCAATCCGTCCGAACGTGAGGGTGGACCGGGTAGAAAGAGCTACCAGTTTCATATGGTGGTGGGTGTTGAATATAGTCTGCATGCCCGACGCATTTGCATAGATGTGCTCGTTGACATGATTGTTTCCTGGGATAAAGTTGGGCTGGCATGTTATGCGTGAGCTGCCTAGTTGATGCGATCCACATAGCCGAGCTCATGTTTGATGGGTTGGGGATGGTCTCTGGCTGCTTTGTAACGCCCGCCCGAAGCTTACAAGGCAAGGGCTGGGGGGGAGGCCCCTGGTGGAGCGAGTGCAAGAGAGCCGAAGATGTGCGCGGTGGTGATGGGGCACACGCACGTAGGTAGGAAGCTAATTACCGTCCTGTCGGGTTGCGGCCGCGCTCAGACGCTAACCTGAGCCGCAGCCGTGAAGACTAATAGAGATAACTTAGAGAAATAGAGTTCAGAAAAGGCGTGGGAGATGTGTCAGGCACGCGTCTAACGTCTGACTTCCTGATACCATGTCATCGTTTGATCTCTGCGGTCCCTCTACCGAGCTGGACGGACTGGACCCAGCCCCGCCAGTCGAAAGACGGGCGGTGTGTGTGAGAGGCTGACGCTGCGAATTTGTGCAGCTGCCTGGCCGTGTCTCCTAGTCTCTGCTTTTCCCTCTCTTTCGTGGAGGGACCCGACACTGGAGGACCACTCCAAGGACGGACCGATTAGGTTCCACGGAGGAGCATGGCTTGTGAAACGAGATGGGTTGAGTTCCTGGAGGCTGGTGGTGTTTTGAATCCCGAGGTACCGTCTCTATGTCGAGACGGGAAGGAGGGGCTGCAGCTGCCAATAGGTCCGACTGCTAGCCCCTTCCACGCCTCACTGTCATAGGCCGTCGGAGCCTCTTGTGCAGATTTCCGGCCGGCTGAAGCCTACTTGTGGTGGTGATGAAGCTTGGCTATCGAGGAGGATGAGGAGGAGAAGCACACGGGCAAAAAGACGAGGCAAAGGCGACGCAAGCCACGCTGCTGGGACTCGGGAATCGTTTCACACTCATGTTCACATGGTCAGTGCAGAGAGCGCTGTGGCGATGATGAGAGCTAGCTGGATGAACCCATGTGTAGGTTGACGACGTAGTTCCGCGAACTTCCCGCGGGGTCGTGAGGGAAGAAACCTTGGACGGGACGTGCGTCCGTGCGACCCTCCATACCCCGCAACATGAAGATGGCCCTCGGATGCCTAGGACCGAGCGTGGATGGTGGTGAATCCCGGGATTGCCTCCTCTCCCTCGGATTTCCAGAGGCACCTTCAGTTGGAGCGGGGGCAAACACTGGTGCGCTACCTCACTCCCGCATCTCAGCCCTCACGCCTGCATAGGCCTCGGTAGCGTTGTCTGCGCCAGACAGGTGGGGTTTGCACTCGCCCCTCCCTCCTTCACCCCAGACTTTTTGCCCTCGGTCGCTGGCGGCTGGCCGTCGGGAGTGGCACCATGTCCGGGTACCCTCCCCGACGAGTGGCCGTGGCGTGCCTATCCCAGTGGGGGCAGAAGCCCGGTGCGGGCGTCTTGGGCGTCATGCGATCGAGGCATCGCCGCAGGAGGCCGCGCGAGATCGACGACGTGGTGTCGGCACAAAACATGCTGACCGAGGGAGGCTGCATGAGATCATGAGACCAGCCGCGCGGCATGAAGCAAACCTTCTTCCAGCGCGCGGCGAGGACATGGGCGAGATGTCGGGGGGAATAGAGTGAGCATTGTACTACATCCATCCCCGTACAGGAGCCCTATGACATGCGACTATCTTTTGCCCCGCGCCGGGCTCTGCGCCGCATGTCGGTCGGCTGTCTTGGGACGATGCACTAGGATCTACAGGCTGTACCAACGATTCGACGGATGGGCCAGCTTGGCTGGAACAGCTTCCGAGATGGAACAAAAAAAAAGGCGGAGGCAATTGGAGCAAACATCGGATTGTAGGGCGTGATGACTTAGACCTCCCAACCAGTCAGGATACGTCGACGACTTGCACTGTGGCAGAAGTCCCGGAGGCGCAGCCGACGCACGACACCGGCGACGCCTTGGGCTCTGCCGTCCATTAGTCTGGACGACCCGATTGATCAATGGCTCGGGCGGCGTTGGGACATCGCCATGGCGAAGGCCTAGCCTTCAACCTAAAACCGCCGCTCTCACCCTTTCCGCTTTCCGGTCTTTTCAAAACGGTCGCATGTCAGTCCGGTCTGGAGTTATGACGGGGAAAGGTAGAAGGGGAAAGGGGGAAGGGGGAAGGTGCCTCTCCCGCCGCTTTCTTTCCATCCTGCCCTTCACATCCCAACATTGTGCTGACTGCACCGCGCGATCTCGGATGTGAGAAGCTGCATGCCCCCTGCCAAAAAGACTTGAGCCGGCGTTATGTACCTACAGTAATTATTTAATGACTGCCATGGGGCAGCGACGCGCTGATGGCCGCGTTGGGATGCTGGCTACTCTCGTTTGGTCGCTAGCCGTCATTGAAGAAAAACAGGCATAATCACTATTTATTTTAGCTTTTGCGCTGGGAAATTGCACGCTGCACAATCTTATGCTCTGCCCCTCCATATTGATACGCGCTTATTTCTCTTCACGTCCCGCCCTGCTTGAATTGCGGCTGGCTCTTGTGCCCGTACGGATATTATAGCGCGCCCTGTCCGGGATGCTACGGTTTCGAATACCACCATGGCACGGCTCTCGCGCTCGCCTGCTCGCCCCGTAGCCCCAGCCCGGCTCTCTCTAAAAGACCCGTTTCGCTCGCCATAGGGACACCAAGAGGGCCAGAGTCGGAGCTCGTGGCGGACCTCGCGATAGATCTACCGTCCTGCAGTAGTTGCGTAGATACCGCTGATTAGGTCTTGACTAATTCCTATCTTTTTTTGTGAACCCCCCCCCCTCGCGACAATCCCCTCCCCCCTTTACCTCCTCCCTTCTCCGGTACTGTACCCCCCCTGCCGCGATGCACAACACCTTGGGGCTTCCCACGTATCTAATCTCGAGACCCCGGCCAGCATTCGTGGGTAACGGAGGTGTCAGCCTAGTCGCAATGGGTCGGTATGCACAACGGTACCGCCCTGGGCTGTCAGAGGTTGCACATACAACGTTATCACGATACTCAGCCCTAGCCCCCTCAACTGTACCGGCTTCCTCTGGGGCATCTTGCGTGGAGTCCATTGTTTTAGGTTGATCTGTGCTGGGTTTAGCAGGGCCGGACTGAACGGTTGTTTTGCCTGCTGGCGCACGGCAACATGTTCCCGGCGAAGAAGTTGGAAAGAGTGCACTGGGCGGTGCCTCGGCGCCGGGATAGACCTAGCTCGCCTAGGCTTCTTCTTTCCTGCCAGGCGGCGCTGTCCCGCTGTCTACAAAGTACTCTATAGTACGGAGCATGTAGGTACAGTACAGCAGACTCTCGATGGAAAGAGGAAGAGATAGCCAAAGTCTAGGTTGGAGCGTCCAACCAAACTTGAGACAGGAGGGAGCTGGAGACGTCGCAATTGGCGTCATTTTGGTTTTCGTTAGATCGAATAGCAGTCCGGGATCTCAGTCTACGACACATGGGCGACGGGATAAAGGCCACTGAGGCTTCGAGGATGGCCACTGACCAGCATCTCTAGGATCTCGCTGTCACATTGGAAAAGGAAAAAAAAGGTCGGGGCGGTTGCTTCCGTCTCACCATCGGTTTCTTACCCTCATCCACACCCACACCCACACCGTGATAGGCCATCCAACGAATTCAGTTCTCACCCTCACCCTCCCCCTCCCTTTTCTTTTCTTTCTTGTCGAGACCATAACTGTCGGGGAGAATGGAAGGGGGGGAGGGGGGGAGCAGGAGGTCCTTTGGGCGAGCGTCAGAGAGAGCGAGGGGAGGATCGGGAGGTCGCACTCCTTGCCGAGCAGGCAGCTTGGATGCCGTACGATTCATACAGCCCCTTCCACCAGCCCCCCCTCCCCCTTCTCCATTCGAGGAGTATTTGCAACCGCATCCATCACAGTGCGGATGGAAAACAGCACCGGCTCGTGGAGCGGCGAAGCTAAGGCCCCTGTTGGCAATCCAGGAACATGGAGTGGGCTGGAAAGTCGTTTTCCACCTGGACCCATCTGTCGCCCCTGCCCACTTCGTCACCGGTAGGCCCGGTTGGCTTCCCAGACCCTCCTGGACTCCACACCTACTTACCCCACCCACCCTTCACGCTAGGACCCTGGTTCCCTGGTGGGGAGAAAAAAAAACTGGACTTTCCCCAATCAGTGGCTCGCCTACTCTTCAATTCGCGAGTCAACTACCTCGCCGCACTCCAGGAGGGCTCTAGAGGTCGCCCCAGAGGGTTGCACGGCTTTCTCTCAGCTCCCCCCCCATTAGGCCGACCCCCAGCCTAGGCCGACAAGGCCAAGCCACGCCTCTGCTGATTAGCTGGAGCCGGTGTGGGTGTTCCCATTTCCCAAAGAAACTACCCTGGCAAGGGTGGCGACGGTCGAGTCCATCTTGCTCGTCTTGCTCGCCCGGGGGGTCGCTCTTGGGAGATGCCAGCTCCACACCCCCTCGACGGTCGACCGGGGGGGAGGGGGGAGGGAGAAGACTACCTCCCCTCCCGGCCCCAAAGATCTATCGTCGACCGTCGGTACATATTGTTCCACCCACCTCACCTCCAGCGCCCCGGCTCTCGTCGTGGGATCTCTTTTGGTGCCTGTCCTTTTCCTCCCCATACACCACTTAAGCGTTCTGTCTGGGGCTGACGACCGAGCTGCTCAAACCCTCTCTTTGTTTGCGCTGCCTCATCGTCCACTTGAATTACCCAGCAGTCGGCCTCCAACATAATATGCCGGCCGCCTAATACCACGATACCTCCCTTTCACCACGCTCTGCTCAACACGCTCACGGGTCCAACGCGTCGAACGTGCCTCTCGTCCACCACCCTAGTACCTGCTGGTGGTTGGTACCCACGAATTCTCTTTATCCGTGATACGACATCGCACTTCGATGGGTTCCTGAGACTGGTCTGCGCTCGTTGCTCTCATTCATATATCCTCTTGGAAACAACCGGGACGACAGCCGTCACAGGATCACTTGGAACTCAGTATTATTATCCCTCCGCGACCGAATCGTGGCATTGGCTTGCCTACGCTTCCGTCAACCTCCTTCACCACCGCACTCAGAACGCGTGATCACCGCGACAGACGCGGGACGAACACTCGAGATGGCGCCCCCCACAGGTCCTTCGTCCGAGTGCCCGTCGCCTTTTTACCGCGCCGAATGGTTTAACAACAGCATGGGCTGTAAGTATCGGGCTCTGGTGTAAGAGCGAGAACCACGGCTGACCCCTCTCAGATGTCGAAGGGCGCATCTGCCAACAGATCACGGACGATGTATCGTGCTGCCTACCGTGCCCCATGACGGATTGGGTCTATCCCGACAACTTTAACACTCTAGGCCTCGCTGCCGAATGGGTCGCCGTCGTCAGCACCATCTGCTGTGTTTTCATCTTGGCGTCCTGGGTTGCTCTCCCAGTAGAGAAGTCGGGCCGGCACTATCTGAGCATTGGGCTTTCGGTCGGGGTTCTCATGATGGGTGTAGGTATTGGCAGCGCAGATGAGAAGGAAAGGAAACGCTAATGGTTGGCAGCTCGGATTCGTCATCCCCTTGGCGGCTAAACCGAACCAGTGTGCGGATCTGATCACCCCCAATTCGATGGCAACTAGCGGGGTCTGCGCGGCGTCTGGAACCATGCTGATCTTGGGAGGCTGGTGTGCGGTCGTTTGGGTTTTCTTGCGATCTTTGTCCTTGCACCTGCAGATCTGCTGGCAAGTCGTGGTCGGTCGCAACTTCATGTGGTTCTCTCAGGCTATCGGCTGGGGAGTGCCGATTCTCGGCATCATCCTCGCCCTCACCCTCAGCGGCGTGTCGTTTCGATTCGGCGCGACCTGCCACATCAACCATCAGAACAGTCTGGCTGTGCTCTGGATTCCGCTGCTGGTCTTTGCGGGCCTGACCATCGTTCTACAGTTCACCACTTTTGGCTACTGCATCAAGGTCTACCTCGCTTCGCTCTCCGACAACAGCGCCTCTACCGAAGGCTCGGGCCTTCCGTCTTACACCAACAGCATCAAGACCATGACTCCTCGACAGGCCTACCGCCGCGTGAGACGCGTCATTCAGCTTCAATGGAGGGGCATTGCCATTGTGCTCATCATCATTACCGATGTCATATTCTTTTCCATCATCTTCGTGTTCCAGGATAATACGGTCGAGACCGTTAAGGCCAACCAGGCCCTCGCCCTCCCTCTCATCCTTTGCCTTGTAACCGCTTCCGGCGATAAGAACCAGTGCCTCAACGAGGCTAGCGCTCTCGTGGTCAACATGGCCACTGTGGGTGCCGTTCTCATCCTTTTGGCCGTGAGTGATTTTCCTTCCCCTTCACAGTGGAATGAGACTATTTTTGTTCTGACATGCTATTCCTCACTTCAGGTCAATGGTTTCTGGCTTTTGTTGCTCCTAGGCCGCGGGTCCATGTTCACAGGCTGGGGCGACCTCATGACAGCTGTCCCTGGCCGCAGCAAGAGAGAATTCGTCTCCGTCGATGCACGGATCGACGACTTGAAGAAAGACCAACGTTCGTACGAGATGCTTTCTCGGGATTCCGGGAAGACCATGGACGACTCAGTAACAGAATCCATAGTGACGCCCATTTCGCCGATGGCGAGGTCACCGATGCCGTTGCGGAGTCCGTCTGCCGTCAGCAGAGATCCGGTCTCGCCTCCGCCCGATGGGCGGCGCACACCCGATTACTTCGGACAGACGGCGCGCTATCACGCCCCGGCTCGGTCGTTCTCTAGCCCCCGACCGCCCCCGCAATCTCCCAACGCCGGCTGGCAGTCCCCGAGGGAGACTTACCAGCGGCAACGCGTGTATGACGAGGACGACGAGTACGTCAACCCATTGGCGATGAACAGAATATGAGCCGTCAGCTTCAGACGGAGAGGGAAAGACAACCAACCCTCGTGAAAAAATTACTTTCCCCATTCGGAGCTACGAAAGATTCGGAAAAAGCACTCGCGTGCGCGCCTGTCGTTTCTGCAATGTTCACAACACTAATCGCCGACGAACTTGCCTGCTCGGAAAATGGAGGAGCCGAGCCACGAAGCCAACAATCGGTGGAATCATCGGAGAGGCAAGAGTGACGGCTATGCATCCATCACGACAGGTTGGAACCTCGCTTCTTCGATATTTCTCTATATATTAGGGCCTGCAGGGAATCTGAATTGAGCGCGGCGTTGATGGTATTCGTGTGCCTGAAAAGAAAGGAAACGCGACAAAACAATTCAGATCACACCGGGCGAGACACAAGACGAGGTGAAGCAGAGACGAAGGATAGGACGATATAACGACGAGAAAGAAGGGGGGGAGGGATGAGAATATTACATGCTCGTCGTTTTATAGGGCGACGCAGAGCGAACTTGGCCAACGAGTCAGCATTGACAACGACACGGCAGGTTGGGCCTTGGGATGGCAGAGGGAGCCGTCACACACCCAAGAATACGCCCGGCCGTACCCGAGTAGGACCGCTCCCGAAGCAGCCGGGCTAGTGGGTACAACTGGGCTATACCGTTTTCTCCCCCCGTAGACTCGGAGTTCCGGGGCGGGCGGCAGGGAAACTTTAACACCCCTAAGGCCGAGCGGAAACCTCGAAAACAGGATCCGTGTACGCATGTGTGATTACAGGGCATTGCCAAGAAGAGACCTTCAGCTTTGCTGTACATACTTTTGACTATACTAGATATTATTCCATTGCATCTCTTCCATCTCTCGGCCCAATCTGGTTCAGTAAGCGCCGCGGCAAGTGCTGCCAAGGCTCCCGGTGTCGTGGTAAGGAAAAACTCAGGGAAAGCAGGTTTCGATCCCGTGGCTGCCGCTGGTGGCTCGCAAAGTAGAAGCCAAGAGAAACCCGTCTAAAAGAAAAATTAAAATAAAATAATAGTAATACAGACACTGCCAATCAATGCTGGAGCGGCCGTTGCTATGCTTTGCGTTCTACATCGCTAGCCCAACCTATGTTGGAGACACGAGTGTGGGGAAAGTCTTTTCAGTGATTTGATAGCACAAGGAAGAGGGATCCATGGTTTCCTTCTTGAACAAGTCGCGGCTGCCGACGGACGGTGGAGTCTGAATGCGCCCCGTGATCAGCACGAGTAACTGCCCCCCTCGGACCCTTCAACGATCCGCCCTGACAGCGAGGCCAAAACATCACTCATCATCAAAGCGACTTACCGAGACATCCGTGAATTCCTAGGCGCTAGCCCCAGCTTTTATTTGCTCTCCTCCAATCGGTATTCCTCATCCCCCGCTGCCCGCCCCTTCAGGCTCGCGTCTAGAACCTTCAGTCGTTGCTGTCAGCCCGCTGCCTCTTACATAAGGCTAGTCCTGACGGACCCCCCGGTCGTTGCACGCTACGACGCCGGCAATCCTCGACTGTCGCCCCGCCCTTCTGTCTGGTTACTCGCGCGTAATTCGGCCCCCGACACTGACGCACTTGGACTCAGCCTTGCTCACTGCAGTGGATTAAAAAGCCTGTCAGGCCGACCTCCTTCGGTGCCGCTGTGCTCTGTTTCGGATTTCCACTGGCTTGGACTCTGGATCATGGCGTCGATGCCGGCACTTGACAGACGTAGTACGACAACGACATAGCAGCCACAGCCGCAAGCGCAGCTGAGCTAGAGCCTGATGCCGCGCGTTTTAGACCCCGAGTCCGATGCCCACCGCGGCAACGGCTTCGACATCAACAACAACAGCCCCTTCCAACTCCCGAAACCCCATCCCACCTCCCTCGCTGCCCGCCTGAAATACGGTCTCGGGACCAACACGGGCAAAATGTTCCTCCTCCTTGCCTTCCTGATGCTGGGTGGCTTCGTCCACTGGTTCTGGAAGGCTGAGGCTGCCCTCTCAGCGCCCTGGAAACCTGACCCAGGTGCCGAACTCTTCGCCCAGCGCCCGCTGCTCCCTCCAATCAACGAGACCTTGATCAATTCAGAATATGAGCTGCCGCTCCGCACGAAAGGCAGGGACATTGTCGACCAGAAAGGACGCCGTTTCAAGCTCTCCTCCGTCAATTGGTATGGAGCTAGCGATGAGCTCTTCATACCCGGCGGGCTGGACATCCAGCACCGTTCTGTCATCGCGATGACCATCCGCATGCTGGGCTTCAACAGCGTGCGCCTGCCCTACAGCGACGAGATGGTGATGCTGAACCCCACGATTCTACCGCATCTGGTATCCGCCAACCCGGACCTGATCGGCATGCGCGCCATCGACGTATTCGAAGCGGTCGTCGAGAGCCTGACGGAAGCGGGCATCGCCGTCATCGTCAATAACCATATCACGACTGCCACCTGGTGCTGCGGCGCCGACCCATGCGATGCAGGGTGGCAGAACGATCACCTCGGCCCGCTTTGCCGGGTCAAGCAAACAGAGGAAGAATGGATCCAGCACTGGGAGACGCTCATGGCACGGTTTACCAACAATCCCTACGTCATCGGCGCCGACCTGCGTAACGAAGTCCGCGGCGTGTGGGGCACCATGCCTTGGGACCGCTGGGCGACGGCAGCCGAGAAGGCTGGCAACCGGCTGCTCAAGATGAATCCCGACTGGCTGATCATTGTGGGGGGCACAGAGTCAGGCAACGATCTGACGGGGGTATCGGAGCGGCCGGTTCAGCTCGACGTCAACAACCGAGTTGTATACTCGGCCCACGTCTACGCCTGGTCCGGCTGGGGCAGCATGGAGGGACGCTATGCGAAGCGGTCTTACCCGTCGTTCGTCAAAGCCATGCGGCACAACTGGGCATATCTGGTGGAAGGTAACATGGTACCGGTGTGGATAGGCGAGTTTGGCGCCCCCCGTCACCCGGGCGTCGGTGACGCCAACTACTGGTCGAACCTCATGCGGTATCTGAAGGCGATCGACGCTGACTTCGGCTACTGGGCCATCAACCCACGTAAGCCGAAAGACGATGCCAAGGAGTCATACTCGCTCGTGAGGGATGACTGGATCACTCCCATTCTGGATTACCGCATGAGGGACATGACAGAGCTGATGAGGGCGTAGTACTCCCGCTCCGCTGCTGCTCGCATTGCGGGCATAGAATTCATGGATATGGCACGCCAAGGGCCGTAGCGGCACAGGGAGCCGCATAGCCAGAAACGGAGTGGTTGCTTTTCTGCTGCTGCGGTCGTTTTCCGTTTGGATTTGATGCAATCCAGGGACCAGAAGCATCCATTCGTGTCCATGGCGGCACCACCCCGGGGCTGGCTAGCCAAATAGTCGGCCGGCCCCCGGGCTGCCGCTTGTTTCCCCTTGGTCTGGCTATTGGCGCATACTTGGGACGCTCGCCTCTTCCGAGACCGATCGAAGCATTATGGCTTGAGGGAAACCGGCAACCACCACCATCGGAGGACTTGTATCCGCTCGGGTTTCGACGGGAGACACGATTTAGAAGGAGAGCTGCTTCCAGCGAAGTTTTTGCCTGGTGCCTGCGAGCGGCTTGATGATTATCGCCGCTCGGATGTATCATATTGCACCCAGTATCTACGGCATCCATTGGAAATCGGGATAACGGACAGGTTTAGAAAGTTTTTGATACCACTACTTGAGATTGTTCTTGGAACCCTTGGTCCCTTCCTCCTTGTGTTGCCCGCGAAGCATATGACCGTGTAGCTTTTTGATCTGCGAGCTATGAAAACGTGGTGACCATCACTGCCCAACCTTCCTTCTCAGTGACTCGTAGCAAGCCGCCCCCGCGAGTTGTACCTCTCCATAGGCGTGGATTTACCTGGTAGTGAATGAAGTGATGTGGTTTAGTCAACGCATACCCCGAAAGAGCTACCCCGCACGCACCCCAATAGCTGGGGAGGAGGTCCCCACGTACTGTACGGAATACCGATAACCCGATAAGACGAAGACATTCGTTATAGGTGGGATTAGGGTCGCCACTGCCTTCACTCGGCTTCCCCTCCCCCTCCCTTGCCATCCTCGCCTTGGGGACTAGAAGCACGGGTCTCCCCGACACCTCAACCACTCAACCTGTCCTAGATCTCCCACTATCATCTCATGGGCATCAGTGGGCCACCGCCTGGTCTCGTTAAGCACCTGGCGTGGCTAACTCCTCTACAATCTTGTGCCGCTCCCTTCCATCACACCATTGCGCCTAAGGCCACTTGACTCCGACCAAGATCATGGTCAAGTGGCATGCTGGCATGAAAACATGGTCGACTTCGATATAAGTCCCATGCCACTCGAGGAGGACTCGGACTCGGACCTGTATCCCGACTCCAGGAAGCAGAGGGCCTGGGAGCGGGGCGATGTGCGGTTAGAAGACCGCAGAGCGACCAAGTATGTGCGCCCGGTCGACCAAGTGTACGTCCGCCCGGTCTGTCATCGCCAGACTGGCACGCAGAGAGTGAGCCTTTTGTCCTCTGTCCCGCTCTGCCTCTCGCCTTATGTCTAACCCCGGTACCACTGCTTTACAGTTCGGTCCCCAGGCGAAGGAATGTATCGATTCTTTTCTCTACGAGCACTACATCGTTTCTAGCAATGAGTCTGGTGGCGCCAATAGCGATAGCGAGGGTCCCGCCAACGATGAAGGGCTGGACGAGCTAAGCCCGACACCTGAGGGTAGCGACGACGGGGACGAGAACGAGGAAGGGGAGGACGTCGACGACCAAACCGTCGAGCCGCCCGGCCTCCCATTTGGCAACGGCGGGTTCCCTGATGATGGGCTAAATACCTTCCCTCGGTTGCAAAGGGCTCGCAATGGGTTGACAGCCCTCTCGCAGAGGTTCAACCTCTACTTTGCCGCATACCAGGACAAGATATACGTCTACCGGCCTCAGCAGCCGCCACAGATCTTACCCGACGAGAGCCTGATCCTGCGTCCGAAGAGGTCTGCTGTTGCCAAGAGAGTGGGGGGCTGTCAGAATCGGGTTTTTGGCCACCAGGTCAATCACTTGATCGTTGGCGAACTTGGAGACTTGGAGGTGCTGCTCTTTTGCTATGACGATGGCGATGTCGTGGCTTATTACACTCACCAGATTGCCCAGCACATTGTAGAGCGGGACAGCAACCATCATGTGCAGCTTCCGAGGCAATTCTTCCACTCAAATGTCGGCAAGTCTGCGTGGGGTTTGGCCATCCACAAGCAGTCGCGACTGCTCGCTGTGACATGCAACAAGCACGAAGTCACTGTCTTCGCTTTTTCCATCACTGATTACCAGGATGGGTACAATCCTGCCGAGTCGGATGAGGACGAAAAGGGCTCAGGTTGGGCCCGGCCGGTGCTAACTGCGGAACTCGAGAAGCACTTTCAATCCCGCACCCGAACCTGGCACATCATTCTGTCTGTCAGCAACAAGGGGAAGAACATGCCAAACGTTGCCTTTTGTGACGATGCAGACGGGAACGCCGAGAAGGTTGTGGCGGTGGACATTGGCGGCAACATTTGGATTATTAACATCTGGAAGCTTGGCTCCAGCCCAGTTGTGTACCCTGAGCCCAACTTCGCACGTTCCCGCTCTCCTACGGGATGGGGCGTTCTGATTCTCTCCGACAGCGACTTCAAACCCGCGAACAGCTACTGCGAGGCCCTCGGTCTTCCAAAGAATCAAATCATGACCTCCCCAAGACAACTTGGCAAAGATGGAGTTGAGTGGTGGGACACCACATGCAGTTTGTTTTACCTTCGGGACTCGGCTCTGGATCAGCATGATCGGCTGGCTGATCTTTACCCCCGCCACTACGAATATCACCTCCATTCGCTACCCGTTAACCGCCAATGGCCGGACGGCGGTTCGTCGTGGGTCTACCCTGAAGAGAGCGAATGTCAGAATGCAGCAGAGCCTGGACCGGCGAAATTAGCGAGGCACACAAGCGGGCACAAATCCATCGCTATAGGCTCCTTGTCCAGTGGCAATAACGACACCACGCCAGACGCTGGCGAAGATGCTAGCGACAATGCCGGTGCTGAGGACGCGGACGATGAGCCTGGCCCCTGGGCCTTGTTCACGGACTTTGAGAGGAAGGAGAAGATAAACTTCGCCCGGATCATCGCCCCCGGACCAGGACACCTAAGCCGAAGCGACATGTCTCCCGACAGCTTTAAGCAGCTGCTGGACGGGGACAACTCGCGCCGTGATGAGACGAACGCCCTTTCATACAAGGATGCCCAAGCATCTCCATACCACTCCAAAATGTCTATCTTCTACACGGACCAGTGTGGCATCGAGCTTCACCCCCTTGATTTCAAAACTGGCCCCGGGATCCGATGTGAGAACGTGCTGTCATATTACAACCATCAAGAAAGCGTCCATCCCTACGCCCATGAGCCATGGGACCTGCAGTCGGGCACCTCAGAGCGTATTTCTATGGTTAACCATGTTCGAGAGCTGAACCTGGTGGTATGCGGGTCCCTCTGTGGCCGCGTGGCTCTTGTGACGCTGACCAAGGCGCGCCGCTACCACGCCGACATGCCATTCCAGCACGGATTCCGCGTCGACGTTGTCCTTCCGCGCCGAGCTGAAGAAGATAAGCGAATACGCCCACGAGCGCCGCTACACGGAATGGCCGTTTCTGCCGTACCTGACCACAAGGCGCGCAAGCTTGACTTGCACCGTCTGGAACACGGGGGGCGCCCAGCCATGGCAAGCAGGGTCTACCGGCTAATGCTACACTACCTGGACCACTCGATCCTCCTCTACCACTTCACACGGTCCGAGAAGGATGGTGAGGTGCTGGTTTTCTAAAGGCTGAATCTGATGGCCTGGTGATGCAGGTGCTATGAATAGGGGTGGGGATGGCTCTGCATAGCTCGGAGGATGTTGGGAGAAAGAACCTTATACGCACGGGCAGATGATGCCCTCGGAAAAGGAAAGCATAGATACCCCGGAGCCCGCGTGAATTTGTCGTAGTTTCACTTGGTGGCTGCGTAAGGCTAGTAGATCAACAGGCGTCTCAAAAACTTGACTCGCTTCTAGCTATCCAGGAATACAGGTTCCAACACTGACGTCTGGGGCCTCTACGAAGCTCTTGACCTGCCTTTCACGGTGTAATGGATCAAGTGGCTGAGTACATTAACAACTGCTGCCTGCTAGACTACTCAATCCATTTAATCAAGAATCCTGCACAACCTTTTCCGCAGCCGTGCTCTGATAAGCACTTTTTTTTTCCCGACCCCCGACGGCTAGAGATGAAGAGGGAAATAAGAGGGAAATAAGAGGGAAATAAGAGGGAACAAGTTGAATAACAGGCCACTAGGGGTGCGGGATGTTATTACACCCTCTAACATGGCCCTCTGTCCCTCCTCCGTAGGACTGATCCATTAACACATTCTTCCCATGTTTACTCCTGCCCAATCCTTCCGACTCCTGCGTAGTCATGCCCATAAAGAAGGAAGAATAATATGAAAGCAAAATAAGAAGATAAAAATGGCTCCGTGCCCAGGTAGTCGTCATCGAAAAGCCTCGGGGGCAGGGGAGGTAGGTTTTTCAAGTCAGGAGAGGCAAAGAAAACTGAACCCACGGTTCAGTGGTGGCGCATGTATGTGTGGGTTGGTCTTCACAGACCGTATAAAGTAAGGATGGGCAACAAAAGAGATAACGGGCAGAGCTACCAGTTGCGATTGGCTCTTGTCAGGCAAAGCGTAACTCCCTTACGGAACAGGCGTCGTCTCTCGGCTCGGAATCTTAGCGTCGCGCTTGCTCAAGAAACTTCTCCTCAGCCCTGAGCTCCGCGGGCTCTCGGTACCAAGGGTGCTCTCGCTGGGGGTGAAGGAGCTCTTGATAGCCACCTTGCCGCTACCGACCTTGACCTCCTTCTCTTGATCGGTGCCGGACTCGTCAACGAAGTACAGAGCGCTGCCGAGATCATCATCGCTACTGAACGTGTTGTGCTCCTTGACCTCTAGCTTGAACTGAGAGTCTGGCGTGCACGAGATCTTGAACGTCTCGTCAAACTTGATTGTGCCCGTCGCTGATTTGTGATGCTTAGTCTTGCCCACTACCTTGGTCTTGCCGTCCTTCGTCTGCGTAAGGGTCACGTAGACATCCGAGGAGGGCGGGAAATCCGACGCAGAAACGACGGTGAAGACGGCCGTGCCAGACGAGGCGCCTGGAACGATAGCACTGTGGACTGATGAGGCGCCGATGCTTCGGGTGCGCGCGTGATTAGTGACGCCACCATTGGCGGCACCAGGAGGGGTCATCGATTCAGGGGGCGTGGGCGGGGCGGTATCGCTGTCGGTCAGAGTGAGGCCAGTTGAGCGCTTAAGGCCCATTCCGGGTACAGGATCCACACCGTTCGTGGTGATGATGGGAATGTCAGCGCGGGCGGCCTGGGCCAGCCCGTCTTCATCAGATTCCTTGAACGACTTGCCCCGGAAGCCACGCTTTAGGAACGAGGCGCCCTTGCCGACACCGTGGGCAACAGCGACGCCTCCCTTAAGGGGGGCGCCGGCAACTCCAGTCACGATCCTGCCTGGCGTGGCAAAAGTCCCGTGGAAGGTCGACGAGCCTTGTCGGGTTCTTGTGACATAGTCCGGTCGGAACAACAAGCGCAGCCGGATCATGCCAGACTTTCCATCAAGCGCGAGCTTCATCTCCTGAGCCTGGAACGGATCAAGATGTGCCAGGTTAATATCTGTTGCGCCTAGGAAGTCGTCCTTGTTACCCAAGTCCCAGTCCATGACCGTGGCCTTGAATTTGGCTGCAGTGCGCGAAGGTACGGGCACTTCAAAGAACTCATTCCATGCCGGGTTGAGCGTCTTCTTCTGGACTTTGGTCTTGAAGACCTCGTCCCCGTTGAGCTCGAACTTGACGTAGGGATCACTCTTGCCATTGGAATCAGCCGAAGGCAAGTCCTGCGCGTCCAGGATGTCGACACGGAGGTTGCCCATGTTGTTAATGCTCTCGCTAGGATCCAGCTGCATCTCGACCGGCACATACTTCAGGCTGACCTTGACCGAGTATACCTTGCCCTCATCGTCCTTCATCTTCAATGTCGTCGGGTTGTTCTTGGGGTTGTTAGCATCTAATCGCCAATGCATCCGTGCAAAGGAGGCGGGAGGAACCTACCAAGCATTGCTTCAGGGTATCCAGGGTGTTTCCGGTCAGCTTGGCTAGGGTATGGTGCTTATTGCCCTCCTCTTGCTTGTCGCTACGTTCGGCGACCTTGATTGTCAACTTGGAGAAGTCGAGCTCACGGATAAAACAGTCACCAATCTCATCAAATTGATGCACTCTGCTTCGGGCCGTGGAAGATACGTACGACGGGTAAGCCATGTCGTCTACGAAAACCTCGATGCGCGTGTTGCTCCGTGGCAGCTCGGCTTGCATAAGCTTGAAGATAACGAGACCTGACTCATATCCGAGAAGCTCTTGCGGTGTGAGGTGAACTTTGGGCGCCTGCTTCTCATCCCGCGACTTCCTTGGCGACATTGGCGAGACAGGTGTCACAGGTGTCTTTGGGGTGAGGGGGGTGCTAGGCGGGTTCTCGCTATCCCTGGCGGGAAGAGAGGAGAACTTGCCGGGTTCAGCAGGGCGAGGCACGTCCAGGGACGCTCGGTTGGACTCGAGAGACGTGCGAGGAACGTCGAGTGACTTCTTCGGGTCTGAGCCGGCGTCGTTCTCCTTTTCTTCTTCAGGGTCGGCGACGTTCAGACAAGGGTAGAAGGCTACGGTGTAGTTTAGAATGCCCTTTGCGATACCCTTGCCGTGCAAACGGAGACCGTCTTCTCGCGGCTGCTTCTTGTCGTGGATACGCCACGACCCGTCTTCCTCTTGGGACATGTAGTCGCCCGAGAAGACCTCGACCAGACCGAGGCTGCGGTCACGCCCCACATTCTCGGCGTCCATGACCTCCAGCTGCAGCCGCTCTCTGGGGGAATGTACCGGCACGTAGAGCACCTCATCCCACTCTGGGTTTAAGTTGTTCTTGAAGGTGACGGTGCGGGCCTTCTCGAGCCCCGACAGCACTACGCGCACATAGGGGTCAGACTTTCCTAGCGTCTCGAAGTTCCGCAAGTCTTTGGCGTTTTTGAAGTGGAAGCGGAGCACTCCGACCGGCGTAATGTAGCCTCCAGTCCCGGCTGCAATGCCGGAAATGGCCACCGGCTTCCACTGTGCCATCATTTTGACCCGCCCCGTCTTGACTCCCGCAAGGTTGTACCATTCCTGACCCTTGGCCATCAACTCCAGCATGTCGTCGAGCTTGATTTGGTAGCTTCCAATGGTCTGGTCTCCGGCAAGTTCTCGGTCGTCTTTGATCATTACACCCAGTTTGGCACTCTTGCGGTCCGTGATGAGAATCTCCTTGGAACCGTTATCCCAAATAGGCTTGTTCGTGCGCTTCAGCTTCTTTGTTTGGTGGATCTCCTTGCCGTTCAGGAGGAGACAAGCATAGGGATTCAACTGCCCGACAAGACTCTTCGTCCCGTCGAGTTCCTTGGCCTGCTCGACGGTGAAATGCACGATGCCGGTATTCGACTCGGGGGCGGGCACCATAGTATCTCCGACTTTCTTCGCCTCTAGCACCGGGAAAAAGCGAATGTCACAGGATAGTACGCCCCTCGCCTTGCCGTCGTGGATCACCTCAAGCCGCTCGTTTTCATATTCGTTGATCGCTTCCACGTTCTCGAGCAGGAACGAGGCCACCCCAAGCTCCTTGTCCTTTCGGAATTCGTTGTAATCATAGATTTGTATATCGAGCGAGTCGTTGAAAGACGTGACAATGACGTAGTGGGTCTCGTTCCAACGGGGGTTTGCGTTCTCCTTGGCAACCTTGGTCTGCGCCAGGGGTTGGCGGCGGTTGAGACTGACGACGGCGTACGGATCTGGGGTACCAGAGAAGTTGTCCGGATTCTTCAGACCCTGTGCGCCGTGGAGGGTGATGGCGATTACGCCAATGGCTTGGTCAACAGGAGTACCGGCGAGCATCTTGGCGACCTCGATCGGGAAGACGTTGGGCGCGTACATCATAGGGGCGAGGTTCCCGTGGATCTGTTCGAGGATGAAGCTCTCAAGGCCGGGGATGAAGTTGATATCGAAGCCGAATGTGTCGCCTCCGAGAGGCTTGCAGACATAGTCGATAGTCGGGCGCTCGAGGAAGCACATCTCAACCCTCTCGACGTGTGGAAAAGGGATCTGCAGCTTGATCTTGAGGCGCATGAGGCCCGAAAAGGCCATGTCCTCTACAATCACGTCCAGGCCCTTGCTTATCATAGCCTTTCCAACCCGAATCTCGAGCACCACCTTTGGGTTGATCTTCTCCTTCATCTGACGGAAAGTCATGTCGGCTGTGTCATTCGGGGTGAAGCTGAACTTCCAATCCATCATAACAATGTCGTCCTCCTCCCTAGGATACGTCTTTACGTGCTCCACCCTTGGTGACTTGGACCCCAACGTGAAGGTCTTGAGCTTGAGGCTGTCCAGGAATGCAGGTGTAGCAGAGCTGAGAACCTGGTCGACCGCATTGATGACGGTCTGGGCGAGGACCGGTTGGTAGATGGGCCAGAACTTGAGCATGAAGGAGTTGATCCACTCGACGGACTCATTGTCTGTCTCGAGCTTCTTTAGGGACAGTTCCCTGGTAATGTCGTCTCGAAAATTGCGTCTCACACGCCGGAGAGAGGTCCGATAATAGGTGGCGCATATAGCCATGACCAAGAACACCCAACCAAGGCCACCACCAAGGACGGCGACTAACCAGGATGATATGCACGCAAACGCGATGACCCCCGCGTTGTAGTACCAGTCTGTTCACAAATGGCATGTCAATTCGTGTTACCGCGCTGAGTGCATGCTTGGGGTCACTGTCAGGGTTTCCACGGCTAAAACTTACCTCCGTAGAACTTGTCGGGGAGCCGGTTCTCTAGCCAGGTATTGTGGTCGAGCAAGCTCTCGCCGCTGGTAGAGTGCATCGGCCAACCAAACCTCGGAGCCCAACCTGTGGTATGTTCGCCCATCTGGACCCCCGAAGATTCCAGCGCATGGCCGTCCGAGACCACGTTCCCGTCTGCATCCTTCTCTACCGCGATCGCGCCCGCTTTAGAGGGAGAAGGAAGATCGAAGGCGGGCTTGGAGCCGTCGTCAATATCCGTTACTATCGCGACGCCTTTGGGTCGCCTATGGAAGCCATCGGGGATTGCCTAGAGATCCCGTGTCAGGAAAGGCCAGAATATAACGCAAAGCCTGGGGCAGAGCAGCACTTACGGCTTGGGCTTGCGCCCGTTTCTCCTCGGGACTGGCATCCGGATCAAAGTGGAAAGCTGTCACCCCAGCCTTCTTGCTCTCTTCGAGAATCTTCTTCTCGGCGTCCTCGGCGGTCACGCTGCTGTTGGGGTCACGGGCAGCCTCTATTGCGCCCTGCTGCTTAAGCTCGCTGGCTTCTCGGGCAGTCGCCATGGCGGCGTGGAGCTAGGCCGTGTCGCTAGCACCTCGGCCAGAGACCTTCCAATGGGGTTTGGGCAGGCGGTTGTTCAGTCGGAAACGTGCTAGGAATCGGTATCGAGAGCGAGTCGAGTGGTGAGACGTGGCTCCAGGCTTGGCTGGCTGGGCGGAGCAGAAAACAGCTCTGGGTCTCTTTGGCTTTCCGACTCGGATCGAGCTCTCACGGTCCTGGGCAGCTCCCCTGGCAGAAGCGGGAAAGGCGAACGGGACACGGGGCACGGGGAACAGGGGAAGGGGAAAGAACAAAAGAAAATGTAGATGTAGGGGGTGAGGGGGAGATAGAGCAGCGAAGTGAATCCGTGACGGGGAGGGCCAGCAACCGGGCGAGGCTAGTGGGAGAAAGTGGTCAAGAATCGGGCGAACTTGGCGTCGGCAAGAGGCAGAGCCAGCCTTTGCTACGTCAGAGCTTCACGTCGCACCGCCTGCCAGGCTTGGGACCGATCTCCAGCTGGGCAGGGAAAGCGCGTTACAGGGATCAGCGCCGCTAGAGAAATAGACTCCCATGGGGCCAACGACCCAAAAATTTTTGGCCTATTTCCCATTTCCCAGACCCTATTCAACCCTTGGCCCGAATCTCCCCCTCGATGCTCTCTGTCTCTCTCCCTTGCCAATTATCTACCATCTAGCTTTGGGGGAGACCTCGTGTGGGAATTGCTGTCTCAAGTCATGGTGCAAGCAGGATTTTGCAAAACCCAAGCGGCAAACTGGAAGAACCGCTTGCCCAACCTCCTACCGTCCATTTAGTCTACCCTAGTTCCGAGAAGCTACCCGCCCCCCCAATGTGCCCCTCCCCCCAAACCAAGGCGGCACCAGTTGCATCATTCACTGGCCGGATACACGGCAGCAATTGGCTGCCACCGGCTGCTAACTGTCCGGTCCAAGGGTGACCGCTCCACAGTCGCGAATCCCTGTGGCACATCCCCAACATTCCTCGCTGAAAAGGAGACGCACAGCCGATTGGGATGACCTGCTCGACACACACAGTGGTACCGACTACACAGCAGTATACGCCTCAGTCACCCGGCCGCGGAGCGTGCAGCAGGCCTCCTAGCGGCGGGTCGGTGTACAGTACCTGTATCCCCCCAGATCGGGGGTAATCCCGCTACTCTCCCACTCTGGTTCCATTGTCTAGATCCAAGCCGGCCTGTATACATTCGCACGATGTGGTGCATATCAATTTCTGGGTGCGGGGTTTTGGGAGCCCTGATTCAGCTCAACAGGCCACACCAGGGCGGCACCTACGTACGTACTGCCACCCACTGCACTATGCCTCCCGCCACCCCAGCCACACAAGGGTGGTGCTATCTGACCAGACTTGCGCAAGCTCCTCCTGCTTCCCAAGCACGGCGCGCAAGGCCGTGTAATGGCGACGCCGATGCACGCGAGCTTAGCCGCAGGACGCCGGCTAACTAGCGGGTGGTCGCTTCTGTGATTTGGTGACGGTGGCTCGCCATGAGAAACGCCAACAGCGCTATCCTCCGCTCGTGCAGCAAAACGTGAGATTTTCCTCCCCGTCCGCCCCCCGGGCACAACAAGGGACCAGATTCGAGACAATCTGGTAATTGAATCCCGACTCGACGTGAAACATGGACCTGATCGGCCTCTCGTGTCTGATGACGCCTAACTCTCTGCGACAAGGCAGCCCGAGGAACAAAGTTCGACTCCACCACGTAATCTCGGGCCACGAACCTTGCTTTTCAAGCAGTCTCGTGTGCAGCTGCAGCTACTCCTCTCCATCGTGCCTGTCTTGAGCGCTGTCGACCAAACCAAGTACAGCGCCATGCTTTGCGGCAGAATGATTGTCTGCCAGACTGCCAGCCTGCCAGGGGATGGGGTTGCAAGTGCCGAGACGTCGGGCTTCCACGGCCAGCTGTTCTCTCTTCGCGGCCGGCAGAAGTATAGATCCCTGCTCAGCTAGGACCGGGCAATAGGCATTGCCACTCCGCGATACCAATCCTAGATGAGCTTCCAACAGGCGTTTGGCCAATGCCACAAGTCAATGTGAAGGAGGGGAAACGGCCTATCTGAACGTCCCCCCTTCACACGCAGCTCATCTGGGCAAAGCCCCAGGTCTAGACTGCGTCACTCCGAGGTTGACTAGTTGAAGCGTCACCTAGAATTGAATGGCTTCATTGGCCCGGTCACTTCCCCTCAGTAGGCCCGGTATTTAGGGTGTAGGGTGAGTGGTCGCCACGCTTCAGCTTGCCCAGAAGGGCTTGGCTCCCCTAGCCAAAAGCGAACCAACGATGCAGTACAGGAACCGTGGAGTTGGTAAGTCTGCTGAGGTAATCTGGGACTACCAAGGAAAGCCAGGCAAGAGATGGGCTTCGAGAAGCTCCCGGATCACACTAGCCACAGTAACTGGTGAGCCTTGCACGGTTTGCCCAATCGCAGCGCAGACAGCCACATGTGGCGTTTTTTGCTCATATCCCCAGCCATGCTCGTCAATCAGCCTTGTTCGCTTTCAAACTTTTGTCCAGCTACCTACCAGTGTCGTCCGCCATCGCGAAATCTCCAACGTTCGCGCAGGTCCACCATCACAATGGCGAACTTCCTAGCTTCCATCTTCGGTACCGAGCAGGACAAAGTCAACTGCAGCTTCTACTTCAAGGTAAGTTCGCGTCCTTGTTGTTCCTTGCACCTCACCCACCCACGCCCGCGTTCCGGCGCAAAACCACGCGCGCTAAGAAAGCCTTCGACTAACATTTACCTCTTCCCTCCTCCAGATCGGTGCATGCCGTCACGGTGACCGCTGCTCCCGCAAGCATGTGAAGCCATCGTACTCGCAAACGATCCTGATGCCGAACTTGTACCAGAACCCAGCTTTCGACCCAAAGAACCGCATGAACGACTCCCAGCTGCAGAACCACTTCGACGCCTTTTACGAGGATGTTTGGTGCGAGATGTGCAAGTACGGTGAGCTCGAGGAGCTGGTTGTATGCGACAATAACAACGACCATCTGATCGGCAACGTCTATGCCCGCTTCAAGTACGAGGACAGCGCCCAGAAAGCCTGCGACGACCTCAACTCGCGGTGGTACGCCGGCCGGCCTATCTACTGCGAGCTCAGCCCCGTCACCGATTTCCGCGAGGCCTGCTGCCGTCTCAACAGTGGCGAAGGCTGCGTCCGGCGTGGCTTCTGTAACTTCATACACCGCAAGAACCCGAGCCCGGAGCTGGACCGGGATCTCGAGCTCAGCACCAAGAAGTGGCTGAAAGCAAGGCCACAGGAACGCAGCCCAACTCGCTCGCCTAGCCCCGAGCCCACTAGGCGGCGCTACTAAGCGCGTGCTCGTGTGTGGTAAGAGATGACGAGGGGCAACGCGCTCGACATAAGGGCCTTCTGTAGTACCCTAATCGTCAAGCACGCCCGTCGCTAGCCACTGGGAGGTGGTTTGCCTCCGAGGCTCTTTTATGATATTCGAGGAAGCGGGGGCTCGGCAAATGTTGCATGATTGCAAGCCTATGGTAGTTGGTCGGGCTCATGATTCCCAGCGGACTTGGGTGTTACGGCGTTGGGTTTAGCAAAACGATGTGGGCTTTCACACTAGCAACGCGGGCAAAGGGACACATATGTACATTTAAACGGAGATAATGAAGGGATCTCGCTTCGATCCATGGGCAAAACTCTTTTCAGCGTCTCACTAGTGATTCTCCTGCCTTAATGTAAATGTACAGACTGCATCGTCTTCTCTGCCGCACTGAGGAGCATTCATTCATGGGCATCAGAACACGTGCCTCTCAACATAGCTCTAGCAGTAATATTGCATTCATCATTCATGGGCATCAGAACATGTGCCTCTCAACATAGCTCTAGCAGTAATATTGCATTCATCATTCATCTAGGCTACCACCGAGGGTATCTCATGCGATAAAATAGGGACAGATACATGTTCATTGGTACCAACGCCATCATTATCTACCTCTGGACAGTCGTGAGCCCTTAACGGGCGCCGGGAGGCACGGGATCAGGTTGTCTCGATCTAACAATCCACAGTTAGCATTGGGAAAGCAGATAATGGCAAGCACAATGCCACTAGAGAGTTTAAGGGTGCAGCTACTCACCCGCTTCGCTGTCAAACAAGATCGAGATATCATCGTGCTCTCCCGGCAACTCGGGCATGTCTAGGCAAACGAATGCTGCGTCGGCTGCCGCCTGGGGATCGTCAATATCGCCAAGAACCTTGGGTAGAGGAAATTTGGCGTCGTCGATCCTCAGCCCAAATTTGCTGCTGCGGCTAAAACACTCGAATACGTCGGTGCCTTTGAGGGCAAAGCTCATGGACTCGCCGTGGGAAAAGTCTTCAAAGAATGCGAGGAGTTGCATGACGCCATCTTGCTGAACCACCTGAATTCGGGTCATGCCGGCTTCCCACTTCTTGTGGATGGGAACAACCATTCTGCGGCGCGAGATGGCGAAGGCGGAGGCCACGGCGTCAAAGAGTACAGTGAATCCCGTGATAGATGTTTCGAAAGTATGCAGGTCCTGGACGCTGGGGAACATGTACGTCCGGATGGATGCGGATTTTTGCATCGCATCAATACCCTGTGCTAGCCCGAGTGCGTTCTCGCGGGAAACCTTTGCCTCGGTAAGAGCGACCGTCATGTCCCTCTGTGGCATGCGATATACCATCAGGCAGCTCGGGTTAGCGACGTTTAGCCGTATCTTGAACTCTCCTGGGGCCACGTTGACGCGGTCCGTGATCATACCGTCCTTGAACTCAAATACCACGCGGAGCTTCTCGGCGAGAACGCAGGCTGGTCGCTCGCCGGCGTTGTCTTCGTTTATAATACGAGCTCTCTGCCAAGGCAGCCGGGACATTGCCATGAGGCCTTTGTTGCTTGTGTCCCCGTAGCGTTCAGAAAACCATATGCCCTGAAGAGGGATCTCGGCGTAAACCTGTTCCTTGGTACGCAGCGCCGTTCCGATGAGGAGGCTGTGTAGGCGAAGACGGTCTTTCTCGTCGTTGAAGGACAGCACCATATTCCCCTTGGCCCGGCTGTTCTCGAACTTGAGCGAGAGTGCCGGGTCATTCTGGTCGCTGCGCAGGAAGCCATACTGGACAGGAGCATGCGGATGGAAGGCTTGGTTGATGCCACTGAGCGTCTTGGTCCTTGGGCCTGTCACAATGGCAAGTCGATGGCCTACATGGTACGTCCGAGGCCCGGTGGCCGCCCCTTCTCGGGAAAGACGCTCGAATAGCGCAACATCGCAATTGGGCACGGATTCCTTAGGAAACTGGCGCGATTGGGGATCGTTGTCGAAGTACTGGAAGGCTCGGAGCGTGGATCTGAAGACGAGCTGCTCGTCCGGTAGGGGGAACAAGGATGCCTGCACTTTGGAGCTAAAGTCATACATGTTCCAAAGCATCCTGTAGTCTGGCTGCGCGCACTGCACTACGAGCAAGAATCCTCGCGGGAGCCGAACGTCCAGCGTGCAGGTCTCGCTGCGCCACCGGACATCGTCCCAGGTCGGTCCTGCGGCATTGTTCGCCGAGATGCGCAGTTGCACCGTGTTGTTTTGGCTGGCAATGACAAACATAATATCTTGCTGCTTCTGCGGTCGGACAACGGACAGGATGCAAGGCATATGAAACCTCTGAGACCCCATGCCTTGCTCCATCAAGAATACATCCGCGTGGAGACGGCCAAAGCAGAAGAAGAATGGTGAATCTCCCAGTGGGAGGGCATCTTGCACTTCCATGCTGCCAACTGGCTGCGTTTGGGCGAGAGCCGAGGCTGACGAGCCCCAAAGGAGGGCGATAATGTCTTGGCTGAGCTGGGGATATTCAAGCCACACCGATCTATCGATAGCCTGAGGGAGCAAAGCCTCTTCTGGAGGCAAGAAATTGTTACGCTTCATCGATATGGCGAGCTTCCGCAAGTTCGCGACGAGGGTTTGGCGTGCCTCGTCCACGCCCTGGTCGATGGGGCTATTCCTGGCCCCGGCAACTTCCGGGATGATCTCCTCTGACAGCCAGTAGCCCTTTGCGAGGTTTGCGTAGGCTTGCTGTTTTGCCATCTCGTTTCTTTGCTGCGCCGTCGGTGACTCTGGTCGTTCCCTCACCGCGGCTTCGAGAGCCAACCTTCCGGCCAAGAACCACCATAGACCTGCCCGCGCCAATTCTTCGAAGGAGCAGGACGATAGCGGCCGGACCGACTCGGAATGAAGGCGGAAGAGCTCGAATAAATGCCGAGTTCGGAGGACAAAGAGATGCAAAGCATCTTCTCCCGCCGCAACCACTGCATCATGCAGGGTCATGCCAGTCTTTAGTGGTGATGAGGGCGAGCCTGAACCGTTTTCCCTTTCCAAGAACCTTCCTCGCTGGCTAGGTACTCCATATGGCTGGTTTATGCTAGAATTATTCGAATACACGGAGGTGGGGCTGTTCTCGAGCGCCTCGAGCGCCTGGTTTCTCCTGTATTTAGTATCAGGGGATTCAGGCCGAGTAGGCGAGGAGGGCCGTGGCAGGTTCGGGGTAGGTGGGAGCTGGTGGGTCTGAGAGGGAGGAGACGGAGAATGAGGTTGCTGGTGCGGAGGGATCTCGGGCGGCAGAGAGACTTCTTCAGCCTCTGGAGATTGTGTCAACGGAGGGGCTCGTAGTAGGTCATGACTTGGTCGCGGCGAGCTTCGAGGTTGCTCCTTCTCATCGCCCGCTGACCGCACAGCATTGGCAAAGGCAAGGCCCTCGGCCTCACGCATCTGCGAGTGGTGTATCTCGATGAACGACTTCCTTTTTTCGTCCTGGGAGGTCACAGGAGTGCCAAGGTACTTGGCCTCCGCATTCTGGCCGGCCGGTATCTCGGGCTCGGGCGCATCAGAGATGGTCGAGTAGCCTGTCTGGGTCCGGCGGATCGGGGTGGGAATAAATGAGCTTTCGTCTTCCCTCTGTCGTTCTGGGAATGCCCTGGTCGGCTTCTCAAGTATGTCTGCCGGGCGAGGAGGGGCGGTAACCGAAGTGACAGGTGGTGGTCTAGGTCTCCTGTGTCTGCTGATCTCCATCGTTGGCATGTCACACTCGTCGCCGCCCTGCCCCATAATCTCTGGGAAGGTATCCACAAATCTCACCACGAGTCCCTTCTTGTTCCTACTCCTCGGGCTGTGTGATCGCTGGCGTAGGCTGAGGGCGCCTTGGTCGCCATACTGCTCGACGGTGAGGGCATTGGGATATCGGGAGGCACTGGACGTATCCAGCTTCGTCAGAACTGGGGGTCCTGCGTGGGCCACAGTCAGGGTGTCCGATGGGCCGCGTAGAAAGTCGTTCAAGTCGTTCGATTGTTCCTCGCCCGAAGCCTTGCGTTCGCGACCACCGAAGAGCTTCCCCATAAGTCGACCCCTCCGGGAACGGCCCTCCTCCTGCGCAAAAATGCTCGGGGGTTCGTTTTCCATGCTTTCGATCGGTCGTCAAGTAAGCGGTGAAGGAGGTGGTACGTCATGAGGCCCTACACAACAGTTGGACAGATTGTTAGGCGCGGCGACGAAACGGGAGCACAAGCACGAGACTAAGGGGGGAGGAGGGGGCTCACCCTGACCGAGGAGGCCTGACTGAGGATGCAGACGGTGGAGAAACCGCGGGACGGATTGAAAAAGCAACGAAGGCCTGGATATTTCCGTGGTTAACTGCGGGCTCACGCATGTGCACTAGTTTAGCCCGAGAGCCAAAGTTGTTCTCGCAAGAGTGTCGAGAATTCAGGGTGGTCGCCGACGTGGAAATGACGACTGCACAGGCGCTGGCGTTGAAAGCGGGGCAGTGAATCCAGGATAGGTAGTTCCGTAGCGGAAAGTGCGACTGGTCAGGATGAGACCAAGAGGAAAAAATAGCAACCTGAAAGCGAAAGCTAAGGTACCTTAGCTTACTGCTCTTGGTGAGGCGCCCCAATCTTATGCGGCACTGTGCAAACACATGCCAACGCCAAATCGATGCTTTGATGCAACCCCCAAAAAACGGTTGGAAGAAAAAAAAACCCCTACCTCACCAGCGATGAGGAATTTGTTGCTGCTCCCCTGGTGTCGTCACACATCATCATGCCTTGAGCCTGACGGTCTCTTGGTGAATGTTTCAGGGTCGCAAGGGGCGGCGGTTCGCCCTCCCTTGTTGGCTCCTCCACCTCAACTTCCAGGGCAGCCCTGCATGCGTCACCCATGTGCGATTCATACGTACAGTCCTGTACCTCCACACTATCCACGCCATCGCACCTGCTGGCGACCTTTGTGGAAGAGTCACTGTTCAAGTCGGGTGAGACTCCTTTTGACTGACAGACAGGCGAGACAGGTCGGCCGGCGCCGTTTGGGCTGCCAAGAAAACCTGCCCAAACCGGGGCCACAGCAACTGGCTGTGCTACCCCGTCCCTGCCTGACTTACCATGACGCTCAAGTCACCAAACCTACCTACCTACCGTGCCTACCTATATCCGTCCACCAACGCTGGCGGTGGTTGGAGGGTTGGAGGGTCCCGGGGGTTGGCACTTACCCAGATTGGAAAACGCGGGGCTTATCAATTCGCTGGACAGCCAGCCACTGGCCCGCAGCCCGGATTTCCCGCGTGTCGAGACAGGGCTGTGGCGTGCCGCCACTAGAAGACCGGACGATTTCACGATCGGCTTTGGCGAACAGAGATGGGATGGGGCCAATTCGTCATGGGCTACCGTGGTTATTATTAGAGGGCGCGAGGAAAGCTCCTCCTGGGATGGCGCCTTAGAAGCTCCCGCCCTCTATTACAGTATATGGATGCAACCTAGCCAACTTCGTCCCAGTTTCCAAGGCTGGTTTCCCTGTGTATGGATGCACTACTACGCGCCAACAAAGGTCATCCGAGTGCCCGCAGAGTACCTCGTGGTCTAGAATCGGGAAGCAATCCAGGGTCGCACTGCAGAGCGTCCTCCCAGACGGACATGCGCTTCCTTGCAGGTGCTTGCCTCCCAGCCCCTGCCAGCGTCATCTGGAGACATTTCAGCCCGAAGAATAAAAACCCTATTGTCGAGGCTGGTTAGGTAGTAATCTTTGCTTGGTATCGATGCCGTGTATTGTCTCGCGCCATAGAGCGATCGTAGCCAACCCAGAAACAGCGCTGCGCCAGCCGAGCGACGCCTCGGCAAACCACCTGGAGGGCCCAAAGAGTGTCTGGCCCCTCGAGACAACGTCTAGATACTACATACACAATAAGCATGGAGGCCTCAATTGGGAGGCGTGATGGTGGGGTTGGAGAGAACTAGTCAACAAGACCCGAAACGCCTAGTAAAGGGGTGATTTTGGGTCTTTGGGCTGCGGGGGTGCCAGGCTGAGGGAGTACGGGTAGAGATGCAGAAGAGGTGGAAAAGGGGCGGAAGAGGGGTGGAAGAGGGGTGGTTGCCTATATCTTGACCAGCACGCCGGCACCGGGAAGCTACCTGGTATCGAATACCTATGCGTGGGGACAACGGCGTCCCTCATTGGCCTCCCCCAGCTCGGAGAGCCGGTGTGCTTGGAGGTAGCCGGGACCAACAGGGCATGCTCGTGCTGAATGAAGTGTTGGGCTACGGGTTGGAGGGGTTCAGGCTGAGCCCCGGTTGTCGCGGGAGCCCTGAGTGAACCTCTGAGACCCCTCCTCCCCCAGCTCCCCACGTCATTATCCCCCCCCAAAATGCTGCTGCCCCGCCTCATCTTGTCTCCCCTCGCAGGCTCCCCTTTCGCCGCCTTCTCGACCGAACGAGACACTCCCTGAGCTACCTATTCAGCCTCTCGTCCCCTCTCCGCTTGGCCTGCACACGAGCCGACAGGTCGCGGCCTGTCTTCAACTGACATCATTATCTTCGGTGCGCTCCGAGTATTCCGAACGGCCTGGCTTCCTTTCTCTTGCCAACCCCGCATCCTCTGCCATTTTTTTAAAGACGGCGTCATCTGTGCCTAGAGCATTGCACTCTTGCTCAGATACCAGCAAGTAACCAGCCACCACCCATCCGCTCTCCCAAGATGATGGGCCTCGTATCCGGCCGCCGAAGGGCAACCTCCAATGCCAGTACGTGCTCTCCAAGAGCCCTATCAACAAGCCCTCATCGTTCAGCGACCCTCCCTCCCAGGGCCACCCTGACAGCTGGGTCGGTGTTCGAGGGGCGCGACAATGACCCGACCACAAAACGGGAGTTTCTCCCGTCGATTACCTACTCTTTCTAACGCGCTTTCTCTGCAGGCAGTCGGTCCTCGCATGATGGTGGCAACGGAGACCCGGCCGAGGACGATACCCTCGTCGTCGAGCCCGAGCAAGGCAATGGTGCGTCCCAGCCTTTCCCCCGGCTTCCCGGCCGCACGAAGCTCCCGTGTCGCTGACCAAGGCATGGGCAGTTCTGATGCACATAATATCCCAACTACGACCAGGCGCCGATCTCAGCAGGGTAGTCCTTCCGACATTTATTCTCGAACCCCGGAGCATGCTCGAGAGAATCACGAAGTAAGGGTTGCCAAGACCGGCTGAGCCGAAGATTCGGTGCTGACAGCTCCTCACCCTTAGCTTCATGTGCCATCCCGAGATGCTACTTCCCATCCCCGATATCGATGATCCGGTCCAGAGATTTGTTTCCGTGGTCAAGTTCTACCTAAGCGGATGGCATATCCGCCCGCCGTACGCTCGACGCCTCCCCTTCTCCGCCCTCGTACTTTTGGCGGCTATGACAAGGCACTAACACCCGACAGAGGAGTCAAGAAACCCTTGAACCCGATCCTCGGCGAGATTTTCACCTGCTACTGGGAGTTCCCCGACAAGACCACTGGCTACTACATCGCCGAGCAAACCTCTCACCACCCGCCCAAGTCAAGCTACTTCTACATAGTTCCGCAACACCATATCCGGGTCGACGGAACGCTCAAGCCTAGGAGCAAATTCCTTGGCAACTCTGCCGCAAGTATGATGGAAGGAACTGCCGTCTTGTCCTTCCTGAACCGCGGGAAGAACCCTGCGATAGGCGAACGATAGTGAGTGTTCCGGTGCGTAGCGCGGCAGAGCGCGGAGTCTCTAACCTTACCTCAAAGCATCCTGACTCAGCCGAATATGTACGCCAGGGGGATCCTGTTTGGCAAGATGAAGTATGAGCTTGGAGACCACAGCTTCGTACGATGCCCGGAGCTGGGACTGGTCGCCGACATTGATTTCAAGACCAAGGGCTGGGTCGGCGGAACGTATAATGCTCTAGGGGGCACCATCAAGAACGAGCTTACGGGCGAGAACCTTTATGAAATCTCCGGACTGTGGAGCGACGAGATGTTCATCAAGGACCTCAAGGTCAGGAAAGAAGGTCACAGAATAAAGATCAGCGCTAACCTTGCCTCAGACCGGGCATAAGGAGATGTTCTTCAACGCACATCGCGCCAAACCGACTACGCCACTAGTCCGGCCTATTGAGGAGCAGGAGGAGCGTGAATCGCAGAGGCTGTGGGCGAATACCGCCCAGGCCGTCAAGGACCGAAACCATGAGCTCGCTACGGACGAGAAGACCAAGATTGAGGACATGCAGCGCGACGAGGCGGCCAGAAGGGCGCAGGAAGGCGTCGAGTGGCATCCCCGTCTCTTCCGCAGGGTCAGGAGCGGCCACGGCCACCCCGAAGAAGGCCTGGAGGATCTCGAATGGGTCATTAATGCACAGATGTATGACACCTGACCCCCTTTTGTTCCTATTCCAGGCGAGCTAACCCCCGTTGCAAGCGATGGCGAGACCCCTGAGAAGAAAACCGAGCAGGTGCTCGCCATCTATCCGATAGTGAAGGGACAGAAGGGAAGCGAGAAGAACGTTATCCCTCCCAGGGCTTCGCTAGAGGCTACCAAGCCAGTCTCGGTCCCGGCGAGCGCTGAGGACGATCTGATTGACTTCGGGCAGAATGACGCTCCCCCAGCTGCAGCCGCCCCTATTGATGCCAAGCACAACAGCACGTCCGAGATTCAAGCAATGCTCTCGGCCACGGGCAACCCGGCTGAAAAGGGTGGGTCTCTCATTGACTTCCACGATGATCTCAAGAAGGAGCTACCCTCCGCCAGCATCAAGCGATCCGAGACGCAGGAGTCGCAAGACAGCTTCGTCGATGCGAACGAGTAAGAGAGCGCGCCCATGGCTCCTTTTCGAGGCATCGAATCTGCTTTTCCGGAGTAAACGGGCTTTAAGAAGGGCTAAAAAGACATGGACGACCACTCGAAGGAGGGGACCATCTTGTTCCCCGACTACCGAAGGCTGGCCGTAATGGACTGGATGGGGGCTGTAATACACCGTAGAAACGATACCTTCGTAGATGCATTTTCTCGTTGCATTGGCGATAACAAGGCAAGGGAGCACTAGCAGTACACGCTAGGGTAGCCAGGTTTTCACATACTCGGCTGCGACCTTTCCTGTTGACCACTAAGTTGATGCAAATCTATTCTCGAAAACCCAACCTCCCCCCCCCCTTCCTTTCCCCGTCCACGTATCAAGCCAAGATGCGCCATCTTAACGAAAGAGAAACCATAACTCCCTCTCTCAGTCTTCACAGAAATCCAGGCTCGCGACGAAAACGCCACCACTAGTGTACAGAAGCCATAGAGGCCGGTAGGTACCCAGGCGACTAGGGTGCTAGCGAGAGCAACGCTTGCTGCCGCGCTCCCGCGTTCTAGGCCTCGATGCTCCATAGCTTGTACAGTTCTCTCAATGTCTCGGCAGCATGCGTCATAGGAAAGTCATGGCCAGCGCCGGGGATCACCGACCAGGCCACATTTTCACGTCCACCAGCTAGCGGCAGAGCGTCCTTCTCGTAGTCGGTGGGATCGACGATCTCATCCCGCCCTCCGAGGATCACCGCCGTCGTACCCGGCGCGCGTTCAGAGAGCTTGGACCACGCCTCCTCCTGCCCGATCAGCGGGGCATCGGCGACCGAGCCACAGAATGCCGGGATAAAGCCCTCGTGGTGTTTCACCATCCATTGCACGTAGTTGAGCACGCGCTTCTCCAGCGGGACAAGCTGGGCCCCGGCGTGCATATCAGCAGCCTCGCTTAGAGCGGCGGTCACTGGGTCCGTCTTGCCAAGCAGGTGCGTTGCGGCCGTTGCGATAGGGCTTTCGGGTTCGTCGCTGTTCCCTGGACTCGTCTGGGGCTCATTGGCGTCCTTGCGCTTCACGTCCGACGCGATCGGTTTCTGCAGGCGGCGCGCCGTGATAGCAGACAGAATCCGGGAGGGGACCAGGCCGCTAGTAAATATGTAGCGTGTGACGACGCCAAAGTTCTCAACGCGGATGAGGCCCGCCGGCGCGAGGAGCACCAGCGAAGATATCATGTGGGGGAAGGCGTTCGCAAAATGCACGGCGATACCGCCGCCCATGCTGTAGCCAATGACGCGAATGGCGCCATCGCCGGTCCAGGCAAGAGGAGAGGACGCCATCGCGAGAAGGGCCTGGCTTGTGTACAGACGGGCGTCGTGAGGGAGGTCGCCCACACCGTCCGAAAAGCCCCGCCCGAAGAGGTCGAAGAGCATGACACGGCAACCCTTTTCCACCAGCTTGTGGGCGATGATGGCTAGGGTCTGACAGGAAGTGCTAATGCCGTGTACCATTAGCACTTTGGGGCCGTCTTCAGGGCCCCATTCATAGACACGTATACACCCGTACTATGAGGATGGTCAGCCTGGTCATGATCCACCCGACGCAGCATGGTTGTCGCTGTCGGAGCTCTAGAACATACCGGAGTGGCCACGTCTCTCGCGCCGGGGAAGGCATCTGGCTTGTAGTCGAGCTTATCCAGCTCGTCCTTAGGCAGCTTCGCCACGACCGTATGCAAAGGGCCGGGGATGACTTTGGGCTTCCCGGGCCATAACGAGTACTTGAGAAAGCTCATCAGAGCAGCGATCGCGACAATGGTGGCTGCTACCGTGACAGTTGTGTTCGTCTCTGTCGGTTCCGACACGACGCGGGTGAGGAAGCTCATGTTGGCGGAGTGTGTGCCGGGGAGGGACGCCAGAGCCTCGGGGGTATTAAGTACGGAACTGCCGGCGACCAGCGGTGCAGAGGGAGCCCGAACGAGGGCCTGGCCAAAGGTGTCACGAGCAGCAGGATTGGTGCTAGAATTCAGTGCAGCAAAACCGCAGCCACGGGGTTGGGCGGAGCAAATGTGCAGAAAGCTCGAGGCTGCGAGGCAGTGACAGTGCAGGCGGACTGAAGGGGGTGAGGTCGGGGCGGCCACCAGGGCTGAATTGAACGGTCATCCCGCACTGGCAGTAGGAGGGGCGCACTGCCCACGTGGGTGTACGTCTATGGAGAACCGTGTGGCAGCGCTTTGGCTGCCCTTGCTGACTCCAAAAAACATGGATGAGAACACGGCGACAACCCCGGCGCGTGACCGGAGCCCGGCGCTGGGGAAGACTCATCGCCGCGCAGTCACGCCTGCAAGTTGGCTGCTTGCCTACCTAAGCTGCGTGCCTCCAACTTGTCCCCTAGAAAGAGCGGGAGGGTGACAGCAGGACTGGTGTGGTTTTATCATTCCCATGTGGTGTGTCCTTAGAAGGTTGACGACTGCCTTGTCCTTAACAATTTTGGTCGTGGTAGCCCCCGACTCGATCATTTCAATTTCAGGCGCCCGGCAATCTCAAGACATGCCAACCGGCGGTTTGTCTATCGACACGAACAGACAGCGCGAGGGACCTGAGGGGCCACGTTATCATCGGGACTGACTGGATGAGTACGCCCTTGATTGAGAGAGCGATATCCGCAGTATGGCGGGAAAGCCGAGCATCCGGGACTACGAGCCCGTGGGGCAGATCGAGGACGGGCCTGACGCCGGGTCGACGCCCATGCGGCAGCCTGCAAGCGGGCCGAAGCGGACCCCAAACCTCTTCGTCGTGGCGGTGGGAGCCATCGGCCTGGGGCTTCCGCTCGTGGCTGCCGGCCTTTTTTTCTGGACATCTGAACGCTTAGCACACCAAAAAGCCATCGGGGATTGCCCATGCCTGCCGTCCGACGTCCCGCAGTACTTCCAGACCTCCCCCGAGCTGTGGGCGGGCCCGACCCCGACGGGGAAGCAGCCCTTCCTAGCGCAGACGCGGACTTTCAACCCGACGGCTACCTATGTCCCCAATGCTCCTCTGCAGACGAGCATCCCCATTGAGGGCATGGGCTCCGGCAACCAGAGCATCTTCGAGATGATGGGGTGAGATGTGCCCGCCATCAACTCGCCACCGGGATTCGACATACTGACGACGATGTATCTAGGTATTTGTCACCTTACACGCCGTCACCTGGGTTTGGGGTCAACGAGTATCCGCTACCGGCTGGCGCAGAGATAATCCAGCTCCAGGTGCGCTTCTCACGGCTGGGCAACCCTCCATGCGTGCGTGCTGATTCTAACCGCCTGTCTGCCAGATGCTCTCCCGCCATGGCTCTCGCTACCCAACTGGAGGCTCTAATGTCGAGGATTTTGGCAGAAAGATTGCTGCCGCCGGCGGCACCTTTCAGGCCAAAGGTGCCTTGTCCTTCCTGAACGACTGGAAATATCAGCTTGGCGCTGAGATCCTGGTGCCCAAGGGTGAGAAGCTGCATCGGCAATGTCGACGAGATACCCCAAGCTAACCCACACCACAGGGAGGCAGGAGCTGTATGATTCTGGGGTCCTTCATTCTTATATGTACTCGCAGCTGTATAATCCCAACAGCAAGATCATCGCCAGGACGACAGTAAGGACTTGCTATCCACGAATTTGGGTGCGGGGAAAGTGGGAGGGTGTCGGCTAACATGATTTAGACTCAGGATCGTATGCTCAAGTCTGCCGAAAACTTCATGGCCGGCTTTTTTGGGCTTGAATGGTCGGCCCGCTCTCCAATTCTTTTCGCTTGGTGTTTACTAACTAGATTTAAGGACTAATAATGTCACGATCGAGGTGATCATTGAAGAGGCCAACTTCAACAACTCTCTGGCAGGCTACTTAAACTGTCCCAATGGCGAAAAGAGCACGGCGGGGACCAAGGCAGCCACTGTCTGGGCGAGAAAATACCTGCAGAAGGGTGCGTGTGCTCCCAGCAGCAGCTTCACCCCTCCAGATCGATACTCCTCTGACCTGTTTTCAGCAACCGAGCGGCTCAACTCAATGGTCGATGGCTTCGAGTTTAGCCTCGCCGATACTTCCGCGGCCCAGACCATGTGCCCGTACGAGACGGTGGCCTACGGCTTCAGCCGTTTCTGCGATCTATTTACGTACGAGGAATGGGTTGGCTTTGGATATATGGTTGACCTGAACTTCTATGGCAACGACGCCTTCGGGTCGCCAGTCGGGGTGAGTGCCATGCATAAGCGGTCCGCTCAGACAAATGTGCTAACTAACAACCATGTCAAGCGCGCGGTCGGTATCGGTTGGCAGCAGGAAATGATGGCTCGTCTGAAGAACCACACCCTCGGCTACAGCGGGTCTCAGATCAATATCACCCTCGACAACAACACCGACACCTTCCCGCTCAACCAGAGCATCTACTTTGACTTCTCGCATGACACCAATATCGTCTCCATTCTCGCTGCCTTCGGCCTTAAGCAGTTTGCCGAGCCTCTCCCTGCGGACAACCACCCGGGTCCACACAACTTCACCGTGTCTCACCTCACGCCTTTTGGTGCCCGCCTCGACATTGAGGTCGTCCGTGCGCCGAAGCCAGTCGCTGCGGACCGGGCCGGCAGCGGCTATCTCCCGACAGGGAGGGAGACGAAGTACATACACTTTGTGCTCAACCAGAGGACGGTTCCGCTGGGCTATAGCTTTCCCGAGTGCGATGCGTCTAGGCTTGACGGGTGGTGCGAGCTGGATACGTTCCTGAAAATACAGGATAAAATGCCGCAGCTAGCTCAGTACGAGCATTCGTGTTTCGGTGAATACCCGGAGCTGGAGTACGGCCAAATCACGGATGGCGTTCCAATCTAGGCATGCGATCCGCAGGTCGAGGTGTCCCGATTAGATCTTTTCTCGGTGCTTGTATTCCTACTGGGCCTGTTTTGTTTCACACTGCTACTAGGATTTGGCGTTTCGCAGAAGGCAACAGGCATCCTGGATCGGAAGATGGCGAAGAGAGGCTGCAAATGCATACTGAGTCAGACTGATGACAAGATTGTGTAGGACTATGTGCCACATAAGCGCTAGGCTGTGAGGACGGGGGGGGGGGGGATATTTCATCACAAGCTCTTCCGGTTGGCTTGTAGTACAGCCAATCGATATAACATCTAGATTCGGGACAGGCACCAATACCACCAGAGAAGGAGCAGCTGGCTGAGATTCAGGGGCTTCTAGGGTGGGGGGGTCTGCCGGTGATGTACAATCAATCCGCGGCATGTATAATAAGTCCTTCAGACCTTAACTCGGGAGCCCTCGCATTCTTGGTGGCATTTCTTTGTGCATGGCAAAGGTACGAGGTCAACCCGGCAGCCTCGGCTTGCAGGCCTCTGTAGTGTTGATAACTGAGCCCCGTTCGCAGAGTCGATCGCAGAGGTCACTAGGGATTCATTGAAGGCAAGAGCCCACACCCTTTGAGGCACCTCTGACGTCGACGAGAATGAGTTCCGGGGTCCCCTGAAAGGTCCACATGCCGTTCGCTCTACCAGCTTAGGAGCCTTAAACATAGCCTGCATAGAACAGGTCGTGACAGTTTCTAATTGCGAAACCCCACGCCCGTTGATTGGTCTTTGATAAGAAGACCTTGCTTGGCACGCTTAGGCCGCGGATCGACGCGCTAGCTCTGGCCCAAGCTTTCGGCTACCCGAGGTACGTACTACGGCCTAGTAGCTCGCAGCCACGATTTTGGAAGGGGGGTGCATGGGCGGATAAAAGAAAGGAGAAAAAAAAAAATCTCGCAATCACCGTGTACGAATTGCGTCGGCGCAAGTCTCCAAAAGCTGGGGTGCATAAAACCCGCAATACGCCACCGAGGAAGGATTTGCAGGCAAGGCACGAGACCTCCCCTGGAACCATTGCGCTTCGTCGGCCACGTCCTTGACGTGCAGCATGACACCACCCGTAAACGACAAGCTCAGGGGAAGAGAGAAAATTTGGGGGGCAACAACGGAGGAAGTGCCATGCAGCTCCATTTCGAGGCGAGGTTTGATCCTCCTTCGCCCTTCTACGGCCTGCCGGGTTGGCTGCCCGTCCTTGCATACACGTCTGCTAGTTCGAGCAACAGGCCAGAACCGGAACCGGCTCGGCAGTCATACGAGTAGTAGCTTCGACGTAATTAGTGCGAGCATGTATTGTGGTTCCCTTTCTTGCTTGCGTCCAGAGAGGGTGCACTCGGGGCTCCCGGAGGCCCACCGAATCAAGCACGCATTGGATCGCCCATCGACGTGCAGCACCCGCCGACTTGGGAAGAGAGCGCCCCTGAATATGCTGGAATGTTTGCATAGGCTGTTGTGGTCCCGGAGAGGAGTCGTGGAGGGCAGAGCAAAGCAATTCAATGCCTCCCCCAAAAAGAAGGGGAAGGGCTCCATTTCTCCAGGAGATGAATTGATTTTTGTCAATTGTCTCTGTCCGGAGAAATCAGCTGCCCCACGGTGGAAACCTTCGGTAGGCCTCCGCGCCTCCGCACGCTCGGTAAGTGAGTAAAGCAGTCGTCAAATCTTCATGTAGGCCGACCACTTACATACACCTACATACTGTACACAAGCCCTGCCCAGGGTCCGGGTGGGCGCATGGAAGGCGTCCAGAAGCACAGGCTTGAAAGAGAGTCGATTCGTCGGGCGAACTCGAGGCTGGGCTGGCGATCGAGGCTCGCCGTTATCATCCCTTCGTGTCGTGGTTGCTAACTTTTTGCTCTGCCCAAGACAAACGATTTGCTAACTTTTACTTCTGTCATTGGCCCATCACGAGGCCTGGTTCCTTTTTGGGAAAGTATGCGCAGGGCTATCCCTGACGCGTGGGAAGAATTGGAGGGTCCGACGTCGTCTACTGAGTAGGGTTCATGTTAAACGCGTGTGGGGCCCTGGCTTCGGAAGGGGTCGTCGAGATGGCACGCAAAGAAGGGGGTTGTTGTTTTGGTCGATGCAGCTCGTCCGTCGCTCGGAGAGAGCGATGAAGAGATTTTTTTTTTCCTACTCACCTGGCCCCTCCACCCTTCCCAGGTGCCAGGTGAGTGGCGCCACAGACCTCGAGGTGCAGCTGCAGCTAGGGGGCCACGGAATGGCGAATGGCGGGGTGAATGGGCTCCAAGACGGCACTCGAGGGGATCGCTCCAGTTGGTTGGCACCCCCTGTCAGGGACCGGCGCCGGATCGCCCTAGCGCCTTTTGCCTTGCCGGGCCATCCCCAGCAGCTTATCAGCCTCCTTGACTACAGGTGATGACCGCATTCTCTTTCTCGGCCACGCGCGAGCTGCGACAACGGCCCTGGGCCCTTCGCTTTGGCTACGTAGTGCGTAGTCCATGAGCCCCATGGTCTGACTTTGCTAAGAATACCCGGTTCCTAAAACCGCCGAGTCATTGCTTCTGTCCCTCCTTTTTCTTCCTCGTCTGGCTGCTCCTGGGGCATCTCCCGCCGGGGCGCCTCGGTTTTTGTGTTTATAGGGCCGCATGGCGCGGGGGGCCACACGCGACTTCCAGCTCTGTAAGGCCATGCATGCATGCATCCCGCGAACGGGTGGCTGCTCGGGCTCCGTAGACGGCCCTTCGTTGGCTGCTGATGGTCAGGAGCATGAGGAAACATGTCGGCCCACGTCGAGTTGGCGACTACAAGATGTGATTTGCAACGATTACTAGAGATATGCCGTGTTTCGATCCCAGAGCGGGGGGTCTGCCACGGAAAATCCATGCCATCCCGTCCGCTAGGCGTGGTGGTGGACATGCACCAGCACGAGACCAGGCACACACAATCCTGTATTACATACAGTACATCCAGGGAGTACATGCACACCACCCTCCGGGGACAGGAGGATGAGACCAGGCCAGGTCCGCGCCGATCCAGGCGGGAGCAGCCTCCACACCCAGGCCCTGCGCCCTGCCGGATGGGGATGCAGGCAGCTTCGCTCCATGCGAGTGCGCAATTTCTTCACGGGCTGAGACTCGCGGGGAGCGGGAGACGTACTGCGGTGTCTGTTGCCCATGACCGACCAGCAGGCGCAACGGCTCGTACACGGGGTTCCGCCCGGTCTCAGACAAGCCCCTTCTTCAAGTCCAGCACCTCTCTCCATTCCAGGTAGTCATTGTAATTTGTTTTAATCTTTTTTTTTTTTTTGCTTCTTCTATCAGCGTTGCTTGCTAGACGCCCTCCCGCGCCGGCCTTTGTCTAGGTACCTCGGGCCCTGGAGGGACGGGTACTCATAGCCGCGGGAAGCCCAGAACCGGCAGGGCGGGGGGCAGCGGGGGGCACCTTGCCCACCAACTTTGTCTCTCGTCCCGTGGTGTCCCGTAGAGCCCCTCCTCTCTCGACCTCCCGAGCCGTCACCCCTGCTCGACATCCCGGTTTGCCTGGCAGGCTGGGAAGCGCAAACTGGGAAACCCCTTCGATCGCTCCCCAAGGGCCACTGGAGTCGGGACATGGTTCGACAGCGCTCGCATGTCGATTGGGGCGATTTCATTGAACAATAGCCCTGTCAAATCTCAGATGGGAGCTGCGGGCCCATTGCAATGCTGGCGCGCTAGACGGGGGGGGGAGCGGGGCGGGGGGGCAGCTTCTGTACTCAGTACAGGCTGCGCTCTCACTTAGACGCTAGGTACCCTTACTCCGGGGTGGTGCTTTTTCCCTTATCATTTAGCTCGCGCTACCTTACGCATAGTACCGTGTAAGTACCTCCCCCGGCCCCGGCCTGCCAGCACTTCGTCAGACACTTGGGGAGATTGTCGCTCGCTCTCCCTTCCGCCCCCCCCCCCCCCCCCCCACCTCCACGCATGAGGTAGTCGAATTGTATATAGGGCCGGACTCGCCCACTGCTGTGGGACGTATTCTACCCATTGTCTTCCACTCGTCCTGCCGTATCCCAGCACTTGTCGCCATCTACAACTTCAGATCACCTCCGGCCGCTCCTCCCCCAGCACCAACAGAGCACCGGTCCCTCCTGCCCGGCTCTTCGCGTTTCCTTTCAAACCAGCAACTCGCACCCGCACCCTCCTCGCTAGGACAAAGCCGGGTGACGGCCGCCACACTCACCACCATGTCGTACTCGTGGGTTGGAGCTCCCACCGAGTTCAATGGAACTGACCCGGAGGACGGCGGCAACTCCGGTGAGCTTTTCCACCCGCAATGCGTGTAGCAGGTGGTCTACGGACGCTGCAGCGGAGCTTCAGGCACTGACTCTAGAGCGTCTAGCCACGGAAAACCTGAACCAATGGTACCAGTCTGGTGACCAGGCCTTTATCATCGTGGCCTCGTGCATGGTCCTGATCATGGTCCCCGGCGTGGCCTTCCTCTACTCGGGCCTCGCGCGGAGAAAGTCGGCCCTGTCCTTGATATGGGTCTGCATGATGTCTTTCAGCGTCATCGTCTTCCAGTGGTACTTCTGGGGCTACTCGCTCGCCTTCAGCAAGTCCGCCACCAACGGATTCATCGGCAATCTCCACCACTTCGGCCTCATGAACACACTGGGCGTGCCTTCTCCAGGCTCCCCCCTGATCCCGGAGCTTCTCTACTCGTTCTACCAGGTATGGCGCGCTCAATGGCTGACCACAGCTTCTGGGAAGCCTGCTAACGAGCTATGTTACAGATGCAATTCTGCGCCGTCACGGCAGCCCTTGTCGTCGGAGCCACGGCCGAGCGCGGCCGCGTCGTACCCTCGATGATCTTCTGCTTCGTCTGGGCCACCCTCGTTTACTGCCCGATTGCGTGCTGGGTGTGGAACATCAACGGCTGGGCCTTCAAGTACGGAGTCCTGGACTATGCCGGTGGCGGTCCCGTCGAGATTGGCTCTGGTGTGTCGGCCCTTGCGTACTCGTGGGTCCTCGGCCGTCGCAACGAGAAGATGATGCTCAACTTCCGCCCCCACAACATCTCCCTCATCACCCTCGGCACCATCCTGCTCTGGTTCGGCTGGCTCGGTTTCAATGGTGGTTCTGCCTTCGGAGCCAACCTCCGCGCCACCATGGCCTGCTGGAACTCGTGCCTGACGGCCATGTTCGCCGCCATGACCTGGTGCCTGCTCGATTTCCGTCTCGCCAAGAAGTGGTCCCTGGTCGGCTGGTGCTCCGGCACTATCTCGGGGCTGGTCGCCGCCACGCCCGCCTCCGGTTTTATCACCCCCTGGGCCAGCATCATCCTCGGAGTCGTCACCGGAATCTGCTGTAATTTTGCCACCAAGATCAAGTTCCTCGTTGGAATCGATGATGCCCTCGATGTCTTTGCCGAGCACGCCGTGGGAGGCATGGTTGGATTGATCTTCAACGCTTTCTTTGCCGCCGACTACATCATCGGTCTTGATGGTGTCAACCAGCTTACCGGAGGCTTCCTCAACCACAACTACAAGCAGCTCTACATCCAGGTGGCCTACATCGTGGCGGCTACTGCCTACGCCTTCGTCATGTCCGCCCTTATTGCCAAGGGCATCGATCTTATCCCCGGCCTCCACCTCCGCGCCTCCCAGGAAGCCGAGCTACTTGGTCTGGACGACGACCAGCACGGCGAGTTTGCCTACGACTACGTCGAGGTATGTATACAGACTTTATTTCACTTTGTGTGTTTCGCGATCGCTGACCGTTTTACCTTTAGGTCCGCCGTGACTACCTCGCCTGGACACCCGCCGAGAAGGACCAGCGGGAGGATGGTGCTCGCATCATTCCCCAACACGGCATCGAGGAGCACCAGAACATGATGGTTAATACGCCTAGCGCGACGGTAACGCCGGCCGTCGCCACGTCTAGCATTCCGTCCGCCGCCCCCTCCGAGAAGGTATCTGGCGACCGCGAGAGGACCCCGGTATCTAAAGGTTCTCAGCGCTAGGACAGCGGCCAAGTTTCTTTGGTCAATCGGTTTTTTTCTTCTTGTTTTACTGTGTTGGATAGATCATGGCATGGAACCTAGGGCTCAGCGAAGGGGTTTGAAGAGAAATCAAAATGGGGGTTTTGGGGTTACGGGTGTGTATCACTGGCTCGGATGCAAATGCTTGGTCGATTTGGGACGACATCACCTTTCGGGGGAGCCTTATTTTCTTTTACCGTGCTAATGATATCCCGCCTTGGCTGGCAAGGCAACTCGTATATGTACTACTATTTACTCCCCAAGTTGCTAGCCAGCGAGTCCTTGGATATCGAATGCTATGAAACAACTTGCCGTCAGGAGAAAACGCACGGCGTGACTCTTTGTGTGTGTGACTCTCTTCGCCTATAGATAGGGCCTGATACAGTAGGCTTACACCTCTGCGGCCGCTGCTTGAGGCAAATGCCCATTTTTTCACGGCTCGAGGCAAGAGAGGCAGTAAGCAGGATAGGTCTCCAAGGCCAGCTAGCAGGAGCCTGTTCTTCTTCCCAGAAGCATCTCTGCGCAACATGAGCGAAGCGAAGCACCTGACAAACATGCTACCAGACGCGATGCTGCCCCTCTTCTCATGCCATTCGCCCGGAAGTCCCGAGCCCACATCGATCTCAGCTGGGACTGGGGAGGGGGGAAGAAGCAAGGTCTTATCTCGACGGCTCACCCCTGTCGCTCCGCTATCTCACGGGACGTCCACCCATCACGCCGGGAGCTAATGTAAAGAAAGGCCGCGCCGACGCCCCCCCCAAACCCCGGGCGGCCGTCCCGCGATATCGATCTTGGCGCGAGTGAATGCCACCCCTCTTAAGAAATGCTAGGCTACGGCTCCCAGGGTCGGACTGCCGAGCCCCACTTGGCGCACGTCGACGATGCCGAGTACGTACCCAATCTTGCCAATGTCGTGTGTCCTGAGCGGTCGCGAGGCCCTGATGCTTTCTTGGCGCTCTTTTCCTGGCTGCATGGCATGATGCGCTGGCAGCCAACCACCGACGGGCTGGCTGGGCATGGATGGGCATGGATGCGATGTCTTTGGCGAGAGATAACGCTTGGCTCCGCCGATTCGTCTCACGAATCGCTGCGAGGCTGTACCACCTGCCGCCGCGGACCATGGTCCTGTCTACCGTAAGTTTGGAACACCGGACGTATCTACCATGGCAGGGAGATGCCTGTAGCAGATCTCGGGCTGTCAGAAATGAAGGCCCGGCCGGCTGGAACACGGGACGGCCGAAGGGGCCTCGCGATTGGCATCAGACGAGGGCCTGGGCCTGTCGTCCCTGGGCCCCTCCGGGAGGGTCGAGGCCTCTGTGCAGGCCTTCCTCCTCGGCTCCTTATCTTCTTCCTTGGCGGCCTGGGAGCGCCGGCGAGATTGGCACTTCAGGGCTGAATGTAGAGGTACATCCAAATTTCGCTGCTCACCTTGATAGGATGCTGGCATTTGGCATCAATTGCCTCACTTTTGGTCTAGGCAACAACTGTCTGTGCCAGTTTCCCCCAAGCGCGTTTCCCTGCATCTTGATAAGGGCCCAATTCTTGCGGGGCCGGACTGTCCGATGCATACCGTATGCGGCTGCTGAACCCTCCTCCTGCAAAAGCGTCGTTGAGAAGCAGAGTCAAAGCAAAGGTTGACAATTTTCACATTAGCTTAATTTGATTCCAAACCCCCAGCACAGGTTTAATGGAAGGGGGGGAGGGGAGGGAGGGGGGGGAGGAGGGTTGTATGTTTTACCTGTTATCCAGTTTCGAGAGTTGAGTCTCTACCTACTCTCATCTCCCCTTTCTAGGTACCTAGATTACGACGAATTTGCAGATACGCCAGCAGAATCGCTTGTGGATGATAAGCCTGCCAGTCAAGCCAGTGTCCACATTTGACCATCTTGGGGCCGTCTGGTCAGTAAGCGGCAGCACCATAGAACCAATTGCCTCGGATGTGCCGGTAGGGGAGGCATCAGAGGCTCATGGGCCCCTTCAGAGTTTTTAGGACCGGGGGCCTACCCACGGCCAGGAAGGTCAGGAAGCCTGCGGCTTCGTCAACTCCCATGGCGATCAGCGAGGAAGTGGCCCCCGAGCTTTCGTGACCTGTGGAACCTGCTAAGGCACCTATAATCGTGCAATAGCAGCATTGTCTTGGAGGAGACCATTGCCTTGAGGGAGCCCGTACGACCGTCATTGCCTCTGACAATCGGTGATGGACACGGCTTTCGTCTTATTGGTATGCACATCGTCCACAAAATAAAAAATATCGAACTAGTCGTGGATGTTCCGGAGCGTGCCGGATGCTGTAGACACAACTTCTCTGCCGTAGCACCTTGCACGTCTTCTAGGCGAGCTAGGCTTTTACGCAAACATGTGACCATGGCGGCCGAACATTCGATCATCACCTGCCGGCCGCTGTGGTTACATTGGCGGGCCTCGCGGGGCAGGGCGTACGGGCACTCGGCGGGGTGGGACCACAAATTCGGCACTCCGCTCAACGGCATGGGACCGTGCACGGCCGTGGAGGCCCGGGCGCCATCCCTCAAATGGAACTAGCCAAGCGGTCGTC